>LJPI01001697.1:5848-248517 GCA_001430955.1 Chrysosporium queenslandicum | reverse complement strand
GATTGAGTCCACTGAAGCAAAAGCAGACGACAACATCCGTTCATCCAGCCTGTCCTCCCAATGTTTTTTACCTGAAGATGCAACATTTGATATTCTACTAAGGAAGATGTACTGATGGAAAACCGGTGGAGGATTATGTATTAAGACTTTGTTAAGCTTGAACTGTACTTTTTACTATATATACAAGGGAGAAATGAAACCATCGACTGGCCCATACTAGGAGCAGACGAAATCCCACGGAAAACGCGGTTTCGTCTTATATGAACGGCAATATATAAGACATGTCAAAATTTCAATGGAAGAATAGGACCCTTTTGGAAGTCCTACTGAGCATGGCAAATGCATCAGGCAAGAGAAGCTAATCAACCCCCGGAAGATCAAAACCTGGGGACGCGGGCCAATCTCCAAGTCTGCCCGGATCACCGCCGATGCGCACAAATGAAGCGACAGAGGGCGTTGGACCATCCAAGACAAACAGCATAAACCACCCTGGAGGGCACACGTGGCTATTTGGGGGCGCGGTGATTGTGCAAAGTGTACCAGAGCAGGTTACGGCAGGGAAAATGGTTCTTGAACCAAAGCTGTTTCCGTGGGTGCTCGAGACCAAGCCCATCAGGGAGACCCTGACCTTTGAAGTTGTTCTAGACGTGATCCTAATTTGGTATTTTCGCCCATACTCCCAATCCTTGTTTTGAATAGTAAAGGTGGGACGAGGGGCACCGGACAAGAGATACGGAGGGAGAAAGACCTCCACGCGATATTCTTGTGGGTAATCATCATCCTGCGGGTCTGACCCAGAAACCAGAACTCTGCCGTCTGGAATAAGAATCGCTTCAGAATGGTACATGCGCGCGATTGTCGTGTTGGCCATGACACTCATGCGTTGGTTGACTGGTTTTGAAGGATCATACAAGACAGCGTTGAAGTTAGGGTCTTCGGCTAGGCCAAAACCAGCAACACCCTTCTTTGCTCCGTTAAGGATCAGGAAGGTTCCGTCAGGAAGACCTGCCATACAGGTGAGGACTCTCTTGGACGGCTAGGGAAGTCGTTAGACATCAAAACCCAGTTCGAACAGTGGGAAACCGGCCAACTTACCATCCGCTCAATAACCCATTCACTATTGGGGACTTCTGGCTGGATAGACACACAATTATCAAGAGCATCTCCTCCAAATGGGGTCGAGCCTCCGCACAACAAAACACCCAAAGGATCAGTGTACGGTGCATATTGCGGCAAGAGAACCATTGTTCCTTCAAGGGGATATGTGCGCCCACCAGCGTCATTGTTGACTGCCCCTGGAAGGTTAGGCAGCGTTCTCACGGTGTCGAAGGTCCGTTCGTCCAGAATTCTAGCCTCATTATAGTACGACACGAAAATGTCGCCACTTGGCAAAGGTGTAAGATATGGATAGAGGTTATTAGGATCTGTCCGCTGGAGCCAGTCCATGTATAGAACAGGGCCAACCTTGGGCAAAATCTCAAGAGTTGGCACGGGTGCACCGTTGGAACCCTCTTCGCCTCCAACGATGAGAATGGATCCGTTCGTCATTACCATGGCAGAGGGGTACCACCGTCCATTCTGTAAAGCCAAGACATCTGGATTTTCCTGCCAGTCATTCACACTGGGCTTACCTGGGGAACCGTCTGGCCAGTACAGTCTGACACCGTGAGTTGATGTCCCGGACCATCCCCCGACAGTGAGTTGGCGCCCGGCTCTGTCTGGAAGCACAAGGCCACCTGAACAGAAAATATCCGTTTTCACATGCATTGGCCGCCACGCCTTGCTAAAGTCTTTTTCGAAAGCCGGGTCAAATTCGTATGCTCCAGTAGTATTTGGATCTCCGGTCCCGAATTTCTCCTGGAACGTGATTTTCCCGTTAATACCAACAGTGGTCATGAGCGAAACAACCACCCCGCCAATGAGAAATTCATAGCGGCCAGCAGCTTTGCCGGATGGAAAGCTCCATGTCTGCAGCGGGGAGCCCGTCCATTTATAATACGTAATCAAGTCACCAGCTCCACAGATCGCGGTATCATTGCCAGAGCAAGTCATGCTACACCTGCTTTCCGGAACGAGTTGTGCGCCAGCTTTGCTAATATCCGCGACATCACCGCAAACTAATCAACATTGTCAGTACACGTTTCAGTTTGGCGAATCAGAAAGAGGAAACACACAGCACTCCTCCCCATAAGTCATCCCGCCAGCTCCGAATCCAAACTTCGAACAACGACTGAGACAGTTTGTTGCGGTGTTATTACGTTTATCGACTATTTGATACGGAAAAGTCCGCTTTCGATTAACGTTGTCCCTGAATGCAATGTCAGCATGGTTCATTTATGCACAAGGAATTGATCTACATACTGAAGGCATCCCTGGTATTTCCACGATCCAGGAAGCCCTCCAGTCTGTGGTGCCGGGTTGGGCAAGACAACCAAACTGCCCTTGGAGTATACGCTCATGCGATCCGGACCGCCGCACTTCTGGTTGGAGTTGCCACTGCAGCTCATAGCACAGTCTGAGTCGCTCACCATTGGTGCATCTTTCCGTACGTAATTGTCGCAAAAGCATTGCCTGGCGAACTGGGTTCCAGCGACCGCATACCCCATATCGGCACAGCGAGCGACACATGATTCGATTGTGAGGCTTGGATCATCGGGGAGTTGCCGCGTCATGATGCGTCCGTTTGTATTGTCCACATAGCAACCGGCGTATCCCCAGCCGGTGGGCAATGCGGTGGGAACCGCACGGGTGGAGGATGGTTCAGATGTTGCCGATATGGCGCCAGTTGGGGAAGGGTCTCCTGTCGGAGCAGGGCTAGTTGCATCCGTTGGGAGAGCGGCTGTGTATTGATATAGATTCAAACGACCAGGCCCTCCGCACCGTTGTTGAGGATTACCGTTGCAAGGCATGGTGCACTGTGCCTCTCCGTCTGGCGCCGGGCCGCCACCATTTTGCAGTTTATTGCCGCACCAGCACTCGGCGCTATATTCAACACCTGCATATAAATATCCTTCGGCCCGACACCCGGTTTGGCAATTCTCAACAGTCATGTTTCCGGGGCCACCGACGGTGTAGCCAACACTGGACAGTGTCCTCGCTCCCACCGAGTCGGTGTAACAACCCAAATATTTCCAGTCATTGGGATCCGTTCTTGGAAACAATGCCGCACCTTGGGAGAGATTCACGAGTAGTTGAAACTGTGGAACCCCTTTAGCTATCTTCCCGGCAGAGCATTGGGTATCGTTGAGAGCTTACCGTCAACACTCGCACCACGCGAGTAGAAAGCGAACGAACCATCCTTACTGGCGTCAAGGGGTAAACACCCCGTGAGCGAGAAACGTCTGAAGTGACTGAGAAGTTTGAATGGCAAGTGATGCAGCAGGATCATGCGACACTACTTCATAGGGATGCACTACTTTATAGCCCTACAGACCAAGATCCAGTTCCCTTCAATTCAAGGCACATGGTCTGATACTTTTGAATCGCACGATAGAACATCCACATGACACCCGGTGAAAGGTGCCGGTGGAGTTTCGCCTCGCCTCAGCTCGCTAATTAACTTGATATCGGTCGACAGGCACTGCTGGTCCCCGAGGCTTGCTTTTTCGGCCAGAGGATAGGGAGTTAGCACGGAACTCATATCGGTGACTCCTGTTCCGGATTTCAAGCCAGGTGTCCCCAATCAGACAATGAAGATATCAAATATTACAGCTCATGCAGGTACTAAAGAGAGGCATTTGCCCTTTCGGATGACCCCGTAACCCCGATGTGATTCATGGTGCCAGCGGGGGATACCACTAGACAGCTTGAACTGGGGGTACAATGATACTACCCTGGTACTTGCATATGTGGGCTGTGAGACATGAGCTGCAAAGCTGGCTGGGAAACTAATTATAGTTTCTATTCCCAGGGTCTCCAAGTGTTAGCGTGGCGAGCAGTCAGACATTCTGTGAAATTGAAGGGATATCAGTTCGTAGGATTCCAAGCCAAAAAGGTCGATCTTGCTGTCTTGATGAAAGAGCATGCTGTTTGTCTTGTTTGTTTCTTGTTGACCAGCCTGCTCTTTGCTATGTTTGCATCTTGCCACGAACATCATCCCAAAATTCCACGAACCCATGGCCGATCGATCGATCACCAGGGGACCAGGGTTCCCGGTGAATCGCACGCAGCAATTTTCAGTTGAAAACAAATACGAAAGGATGGAATGTATTCGCTTGTTATCTCAGTTTATGAGAGTGCAGATGATCTAGCCATCTCGTATAAGTCAGATACTAACCCTTGTCCCCTCTCTTAGGGCCTTGTCGCCGAGCAAGGATAGTTGGGCCCCCAAGCTTGACACCTAACCGCGGGCTCGAGCGTGCTTATCATGGGATCTCCTAGTAGTCAAGGAACTCCCACCCCGGACACAAGATCCTTACTTGGCACGCTAGGGTTACACCATCTTTGGCAAATTTCGATCTTCGTCGGAGAAAACCCGGGATGTGCCCTTCAGCTACATGGACCTTCTTGCCACATGCGGACCGATTTTACGGTCATCCCTCGACTGTTGTCTTCTGGCCAAGTGTGATAAAACGTGTTAAGACCTGCCAAGGCAACATTAGAGCTTCAATGCGGCCAAGACCAGAAGAACAAGAAGAAAACGAAACCAGAGAAGAAAAAGCTCCGCAAACTTACTCTTGTAAAAATCCGAAGCTGCGTGGCCTGCATCGGTCCATGGCTTCATGCCGAGACCATCTGGAAACCAACCGTTTTTGCTGCCAACAGCGACATTCAGAATGAGGTAGAATTGCTGATCAAAGGGTGTATTTGGATTCCCTGTCTGAGACCAAGGATCGACAAGCAGAGATGAATTGACTGTCACCCCCTCAAAATGGCCTCGTTGCCACATCGTTTGGTCTTTCTTAAACTTCCAATACATCACTTGCTGAAGTGGACTGTCAACGTATGTGAACATATAGTCCTTGGACCATTCCAGCCCAAAGGTGTGGAACCCTTTGGTGTAGTCAGTTCTGCGAAGAGCTTTCCCACGGGTTGACCTCCAGAAGGAATCAGACTCGGGCGTTGGCCCTGTCAATGATTCCAGAAGTGTTAACCTTTGTCTCCCAATGAAGCACATTGAAATTGCACTTACCCCAGTGTATGGAGCTTGATATGACATCCCTGCCGCCAAGAGTATAGTTCACATTGTTTCCTCTGCTCTCAGCGATATCAATTTCACCGCTTGCCGGCCAGGTCCCATAGGTTTCATTCACAGGCATCATCCCTAAAACCGAGTTAGTTAGCTGCTCGCAGGGCGGGCCATTTTGTCTTACAAATTGCTGGCCAAAGCCAGTCACCGCGCGGCATTTTCGCGACGACTTCAACACGGCCATAGCGTATACTCTTCTTGCCCCTTGTGTTCAGCCGTGCAGACCGAACTGGAGGAATGATCGTCCCAAGGGTCTTATTCGAGCGAATTGAGCACGCCATATTGGTATCCCCCGTACAGGTTCCGTCTCCACCAGCTTTGGTTAGGTTCAGTGTGTAACCATCAAGAAGCTGTGCTTCACTTATTGAAGTCGATTTTGTGGTTAGGGTTGGGACGATGTGAAGGCCTTCGCTGTCGACAAACGTGTTTTTCTCATCGGTTGTGGTCCAGTCGAACGCACCCGTTCCAAACCCGCCAATCTGGTGAAACGTTTAGTGCCTTGCCCCGGGCGTAAGAATTACAGCAACATGACATACCTGAACTTCATGGTTCCATACGTCCTTGTTAAACGAGGAAAATTGGTCATCTAGAACGAGACAATACTGAAAATTCGCTGTCAGCGCTGAGAAGTCCCTCTTTGGCCTTTGAAGCGTACCTGGTGTCGTGACACCTTCTGGGTGACGGAAAAGTTGATATAGGCACTCAGCACTAAGCCGGCCGCAATGAAACCCCAGATAATATAGTTGCCCACTCGAATTTTCTTAAGTCGTTTGTCACCCAACCATGGTCTTTCGTACTCGCCGTTCAGCCTGTAGGACTTGAACTGGCGTCTTGCGGGCTGCCTGACTCCGGACGGGAGGTCGGACTGGTGCGAATAATAGGAAGCAGCCCTAAGAGAAGCCGCCGCGCTATCGGAGAAAGGGTTATGAGGGCTAGGGACGGGCTTCTCCATGGCAGTATCTTTGATGGTTTTGGGATTGTGTCTCTCCTAAAACGCGGGCACTGTGGCCCTTTATGGGATCTTCGTTACGGAAATACGCCAAAAGGTGCGTCTGAGAATGATTGACATTTCAGAACTACAGTCCATGCATGGTAGTGTTATATCATTCGCCCCGTTTGATCTAACGAGCGGTTTGACCTGTCGCCCAGATACTTTGGAGCTCTCGCCTCGAAGCCTCTTCTAGAAGCTTGTTCTTTTATTTTTCTTTTTTTTCTGTGCCCACAACTAAATTTCTATTTGGTCGACTGGCAGTTCTAATAATAATACGACATTGTTTACGGAGTATACGATCCTGATTAATCTTGCATTTATCAGGGTTCACTTGTCAAGACGCTGTTGGAGAACCAGAAAGGCAAAAATCGCCGGGTGCTTGCCGCAGACCCCTGACTCGCCCACTGCTTGGCCCAGGGCCGGTCATGACACACTGGGGTGGCAGAAACGCCACTCTAAATCGGTCCAGAAGCCACTCCGGGTGATCTCCCCCGGGAAGACTAACCGACAGTTAGTTAGTGAGTTGATCAAAGGCGCGGTTGGCTTGCAAATCCGATGGCGTCTCCGCCAAGCCAGCCTAACAGTTTGGCGTGTGCACTACAACCTCACTTTCCTTGTCTCATTAATCAATCGCTGTTCACATCGATGTTTCTCAGCTGGCCACGAACCCCAATTGCTCTTGATTTTGCAGGAATGCGTTCTCTTGGTTGTCTTGGTTCCTTCTTGAGGGAATTATTTTTAACACTTGGCTTCGAACCCGAGATGTACACCCTGGATCCGTATTCTAACACGGTTTCCGAAGCCAGCGGGGGTAAGAGGAGTTGGGACATCTCACAGCGCAGGAAAATACACTAACATGTTCTATCGCAAGGGTTTGAATGGTCCTCGGCCTAACAGCGAGAATGTATCCTGGTAGGCAAGGGACATCGTTGCATCGAATTGAGACGCGGCCCCTCTTTGGCATTTGGACATGCATGCTTGGTCTCGCTTGCGAGCTCTTGGTCTTCTCTACTTTCCATGAACCTCGTATTTCGCGCACCGAGCCAAACACTCGGGGAGTCGCAGTGGATTGTTTTGCAGGGAAAGTCGTTCCAGGCTGCCACAGGCTGAAGGGGCTGTCTTGAACAGGAGCATGGTTGTCGATGGCTAGATATCCTCTGGCTCCGGCGCCTCTTGCGTGGCTCAAGTTAACACGTGCGTCTGTGGATTACTAGTCTATAATTACCCTGGGGCTCATCAGCGAACACGACGGACGGTCACAATATGGCGTTGTCGCAACGCCTTCTACGCAGGCGCGACAGGCATATTAGGCGAGGCCGAGACAAATCAAGTGGTGAACAAATTTGTTTTGCCAATTGAGGTACTCCATCGCCTCAAGCTGCCACAGAGCTCCAGAATGAAGTTGTCGAGAGCGCAGCAGATCGCCTCTTTGATCTAAGTTCACTTTGTGGACTGCTCAACTGGGCTCAAAACTGCTTCCGCTCGCTGTCCTTCGTTCTCTGATTTAAGAGTAAGGCATACTTTTCAGAGACTTAACGTCTCCAACAACATTTTTGTTCGTACCATCTTTTTACCCTTGCTTAAAACTACACAGCAGGGATGTTTTGGCGACGTTCAAAGAAAGATAGCGAGTCTGCGGAACCGTCAACGCAAGTATCTGCGTCTTCTCCGAGGCTCTCTGGCTCGTCGTCTGCGCAAGAGACCTCTCAATCTGATAACCGGACAACGATCACTGGAATTGATGAGGAATCAAAATATAGAGCTGTATGTTTTCCAAAAACTCAGGTCTACCACTTGATCATTGTTGACTTTGCGTTAGATAATCAAATATCTTCACGCGAGACTTGCTACGAATCAATGGTATTCCGTTCCCACTGATCCAACTGTCGAATATCATGGCCTCCTCTTACGGAAATCTCGCGGAGCTTACATTTCTGAGCCTGAGGATGTACACCCGCTCCTGCTTGCCGCTGTTCAAAAAATCAATGTCTCGGTCGCCTTCACCATGTCCACCGAGACCACCAGAATAATACTCTCCCTGTTGCAACCAAATCAGACCGAGTTAATACTCCCAAACGGCTTCCAAGTTCAAATCATTGATTCTCTAGCGGACATCGCATGCTCTCCGTCAAGCTCTGTGAAGAAATTTCAATATGTAGCCTTAATTCGAGAGCAAGGCTTTCTCCTAGTATGGCATGATGAGCTAGACAGAATACTTGTCCATGCCGAGGACGTAGAAGGAAAACTTTTGTCCTACGTGCGTATAAGCGTCAACCATTCACAGACCAGTCTACTGATTGCTCTCTCTCCAGATTTGTGGGACGTCTACCTCTGTGTTTGCTTCGTCTATTCCTGGCCATCCTCTTCAGCGATCATCTCTCACATCCCCGGCGCATTCAACTCACCATTTCGCATCAGGATTCAATAAAGAAGCAAGTGTGCTAGCAAATCAAACATCAGACTCTCATGATGAGGAAGCGGCAAATCCGATCGAGTCGCTGGACCGACCGATCGCGCTGACAAGTTCGATATTTGTTGGCCTGGGAATGTGCTTGATCATTGTCCTTCTATTGGGGTTCGGTGTCTCCAACCTTATCCTTCAAGTTCTCATCGATGGGAAATGGACAAGACTGGCACTAGCTGCCAGCATACCCATATTCATGCTGTTCAGTATCTTCTTCGTTATCGTTATTTTCACCGACATTTTCCAAGCAATTGGTCCTATAAAGACGCTAAAAACAAATACTCGGTTTTACTCGGCCATCCGCCCGGACCTCGCAAGGGCCTACTCTTTGGGATTCAAGCCGCCTCGTCTCACAATACAGATGCCGGTGTACACTGAGTCTTTGAATGGTGTTATCATTCCAACCATCACGAGTTTGAAAGCCGCTATATCGCATTATGAATCTCATGGAGGTGAGAGTTTACACGGCTTATCGATTGGTTTGATTGCTGACTAGTCTCGTATGAAGGGAGCGCGACTATTTTTGTCAACGACGATGGGCTTGCCTACCTCTCAAGGGAACAGCAAGAAGAGCGTATCAACTTCTATCACGACAATAACATTGGTTGGGTGGCTCGGCCCAAAAACAACGAAGATGGATATGTCCGAAAAGGTAAATTCAAGAAAGCGTCCAACATGAACTTTGCTTTGAATGTCTCAAACAAGGTGGAGGACAAGTTGCTTGAAAAGCTTGCCGAAACCCTGGAGACGACGGACATGATTGATGCAAGCCAGGAAGAGCACTTTTACGAGCTTGCCTTGCAGGAAGTACTTGCCTCTGATAGTCGAGTAAAAGCCGCGGGAGATATTCGCATCGGGGAGTCTATACTCATTGTGGACTCTGATACTCGAGTGGTACGCTTGATGATTCCAGTGCTTCAAACCGCATCAGTACTGACTGCTCTAACCTAGCCTGTTGATTGCTTGCTGTACGGGGCTGCCGAGATGTTTCTTAACCCAGAAGTTGCTATTATTCAACATTCGACAGGCGTCATGCAGGTTTCTGATGATTACTTTGAAAATGGAATCACTTTTTTTACGAACCTGATCTACTCCGCTATCAGATTCGCAGTTGGCAGTGGTGAGACGGCACCGTTTGTTGGTCATAATGCTTTTCTGCGCTGGAAGGGTACGTGTTTTCCATTTCCGTATTTGATACGTTCAAGCCTTCTAACTTTGGAGACAGCGGTTCAATCTGTGGGAAAGCCTGATGATGGATATGTTGCCTATTGGTCCGAGAGCCATGTCTCCGAGGACTTTGACATTGCCCTTCGCTTGCAAATAGCTGGGAACATTGTGCGCCTTGCAAGTTATCATGGCGACGAGTTCAAAGAGGGTGTCTCTCTGACTATCTATGATGAATTGGCACGTTGGGAAAAGTATGTGTTTGCATAACCTTTGCCGTTGCGTCAAGCTCCCTAGAGCACTAACGTTACGAATATAGATATGCATATGGATGCAATGAGCTGGTCTTCAATCCGATGCATAGGTGGATCTTTAAGGGGCCCTTTACTCGGCTTTTTATGACTTTTCTTTGGTGCAACTTACAACTCTCTTCCAAAATTACCATCCTGGGATACATTTCTTCGTGTAAGTTTCTACCCAGGTATATTCTGGTGATTTTGTTCAAAAGCTGACCACCTTGTAGATTATGCATTGGCATCCGGGTTTCCTTTGACTGTCTTGAATTACTTTCTGGTTGGCTGGTTCAATGGCTATTTGGACAAATTCTACCTTGAATCTTGGAGAGGTATGTACATGCTAGGTAATTGTTCCCTATGTTTGGCGTTAAGCTAATCGGCGTCTTCTCAGTGTTCCTTGGTCTTCTCGTTGTTTTCCCTCTTTTCGGCAATGTTTGTCTTGCCATCATCCGCTACCGCCTTGGAGAAAAAAGCCTCTGGGGCGCCCTCATGGAAAACTTCAAATGGATGCCGATGATGGCCATCTTTTTTGGCGGTATCTCGTTTCACCTCAGCTTAGCGCTCCTATCTCACATGTTCCGTATAAACATGGAATGGGGTGCAACGGCAAAGGAAAAGGACGACTCCAACTTCTTCAAAGAAATGCCGAAGATCTTTAAGAGCTTCAAGTGGATGTATGCTGTCGTCCTACCTCTGATAGTGGGCATGGTGTATCTGGGCTGCTTTGCACCCCGGGGTTGGGAGATCACTGAAATCGCGGCAGTGGTGCCGATGGCAGTGACTTTGTCCTCGCATGCACTTCTTCCATTGCTTCTGAACCCGTCATTAATGATTTTTAATTACTAATATAGTCATTTTGCGTGCTGTTCGTTAGCGTCGAAGGACTCGATTTCGCCTTGTCAGAACATTTGATAGATGGTCTCCAGCTTTTTGATTCTTTGTTTATTTTTTGTTTTTCGAAAAACATGGCGTTGGAGGTGCATTCAAGGCCAAGTTCCATATACAGCATACTATGTAGTTAGATTGCTCGACAGTACGTTTTCTAGATAGTACTTTAATTGAAGAGAAGGTCTGGAAATCAGTGTTTGGCCAGCGGTAGTGACGGGCGGACAAGCCTTGGCTCACTTGCTACTTCAGACTTTCAACCATCGTGCAAAGCAATTTGAAAACAAGAGCCCACTTGGAACACGACGCAAAAACAGAACTAGCTGATGTTTCCCTCGGTTCCAGCGTTTTTTTTTTTTTTTTTTTTTTTTTTTTTTTTTTTTTTTGCTCAAGTGCAGAAGCTCCTCTGCCACCGTCTGTTTCGCCTAGAAACACGACCTAGCGAAGGTGTCATTTCGACCTTGTTTGACCGCGATGGGTCCCGGCAGGATCAGCTAACTATTAGCTGACTATTAGCTAGCTCGCTATCACCTGTGGCGAGCAGCTCACTAAAGCGACAGGCTACTCCGTACCCTGGCCTAGGATCACCCATGTCCATCCGCCCCACGCGTTTTCTCGACTACAATCCAGCTCAAAGTCTGGGGTCCCAAATACGGACACCAAGACGTCCAGCAGCCCGGATAGCCCACACCCTGGGCCAGATTCAGTGCCAGAGGAACATGCAAGAGGATAATTTTGGAATTCAAGCGCAAATGATTGGTTTTTCGCTAAATCCAATACCCCTGTGCCATGCAAATGTATGGGGATGGAAGCCTCATGTCTTACCCTAGAGGGCCACCCTCGGAGGATCTCTCCGTGATAATGGCAATACTGCAATCAAACTAATTTGCAAAAGCAATGACAAAGGCGGGGGATGCAACTTTTGCGAACGGAAGTCTCGCTTGCTCTCTGTTCCCTATGGTCCTCCGTCTAGGCCTGGTCAACCTTCCGCAACCATTTACCGGACCGCTCAACTGCATCTCAGTGTATTGCAGGGGTCGCATGCACCTGATCGCGCGATTCTCAAGGGTGAGAGAACCAACTCAAGAGAGATTAATATAGGGATGCATGGACCGGATAGTTCTCCCTGCATCCAGGCCTGAATTCCCCCAGTTCCGAGCTGCCAGCAAGGGTTTGATGCTTGACCTTCTTGGAGACCTTGCGAAAGCACATTATTACGAGCTCGCCCACAAAAAAAAGGAGGGACTTGCTCCTTACTTGTGAAAGGTCGCTTACGTCCATTGCCATCAGTCGACGAAATTCACAATGTTGATCACGGCGAATCTAGCGATCCTCTGGGCAGCGTCTGCGTGGGCGCTGCCAACATGGCCATCTGATGTCGATGAGCTTGAAGACCTTATGTTTCTTCAAACCGGCTACCGAGCTCGAGGATTCTCCGCCGGGGTAACGCCATGCACATTCTCCCAACAGGGCCCGTCGCGGATTGCCTCTGCTGAATGGCTTCGTACGGCCTTCCATGATATGTCGACCGGTAATGTCTTCACAGGTGTCGGTGGGCTGGACGCGTCGATTGTGTACGAACTAGGAGGAAACGGAGGAGAAAATATCGGTGCCGGATTCAATACCACTCTTGAGACTTTCACCCCGTTCTTCTCGCCGAAAGCATCTATGGCTGATTTGATAGCACTTGGTGTGTATACTGCCGTACGATCATGCGGAGGGCCGATAATACCGGTTCGAGTGGGGAGAGTCGACGCGACTTCTAGAGGCCCTGTCGGTGTGCCACAACCCGAAAACTCTCAGCGGACGTTCATCAACCAGTTTGCACGGACCGGGTTTAACGTCTCGGACATGATTGCCCTCACAGCTTGCGGACATACAATGGGTGGAGTTCACGCAATGAACTTTCCACAGATCGTCAAGGCCGGTACGGTGCCAAATGATTATAAACTGCTGGATGAGACACCCGAATTTGACGAAAAGATAGCTACTGATTTTATCAACGATGTCAACACAAACCCATTAACAAGCTCCCTTGCGAAAGCCAATACGCGGGATGCCGACACCAAAGTCTTCACCGCGGACAACAATGCCACGATCAAGGCATTGACCGATCCTGCCTTTTTCCGATCCACTTGCGCGCGAGTTCTGCAGAAGATGATCGAAGTTGTCCCGTCTGGCGTAAACCTCTCAGCACCGCTTGTGCCCTATGAGGTCAAGCCTTCAGATTTTCAGCTCTCGCTGGCAGGGAACGGCAGCACGCTGAATTTCGCTGGAGAAATTCGTGTCAGAACTACTTTCCGCCCAGTTACGGCGATTTCCAAAGTGGAGCTGTTGTTTAGAGATCGTCAAGGCGGTACTAATTGTGGTTCATGCACGATCAGCACTGAGCACAAAGGTAACGGCGCTGGCTTTGACGATAGATTTGCCGTATGTGATGTTCTTCCCCTGAGGTCTTTTCTAACGTCGTCCACTGACTATACCAGTTCTACGGGTTTTCGGCCAATATCCCAGCAGACACGTCTATTTCTAGCTTCAAAGTCCGGGTCACTTTGAAATCTGGTCGGGTTGAAACGTACGACAACAATGGATTCGGATATCGTGTGCAGGATACGATCATGTTCCAGCCCAAGCAGAGTTGTTTCATTCAAAACAATGGCGCTGGCAATCTAACAGTTCTCGCTGCTGTAAGTCTTCTCACCCGCAATCACTTATCACTCTAGCATGCACTAACAGGCTTGCAGGTCCGAGATACAGTGACATCGCCCACTGTGACCCTGACTCTATTCATCCAAGTGCCCCGACGTTGTTGCGTTGTTCCGCAGTTGGTGACGAAATTAATCACAATGACCAAGAAACAAACCATTGGCCCCTACAGCATATACTCCAGCAGCTATGCCCTCGAACCAGCCTACAAAGCCAGCACAATATTCAATGTCTTCGTTACCGGCAGAGGCAAGGTCGTAGTTGACGACTTCAAGAGAACGGCGGATCTCGGCTCGACGTGTGGAACGTTTGGCTCCGACGATCCCAGCGAGCCCAAGTTCAGCTATCAGGGCTGTTTCACCGACAGCGTCTCCTCGAGGACGCTTACGGGAAAGGCATATGTCAACGATGAAATGACCGTTGGCATCTGCGCCGGTCTCTGCAAAGACTATCAATTCTTCGGCGTTGAATACGGAAGGGAGTGTTACTGCGGCAACTACAAAAATACTGACAGTTCTCAAGTCGAAGAGTCCCAGTGCTCTACGGCCTGTGGCGGTGACAAATCTCAGACCTGCGGTTCGCCGGATCGTCTTAGCCTCTACAAGAACACTGCTTGGATCCCGACGGTTAATCCAAAGATAGAAGGATATAACTACCATGGATGCTTTAATGATTCGAGAGAGAGCCGTGGACTGTCGGATAGCTTCTTGTACGAAGACGGCATGACGGTGCAAAGATGTGCCGAGTTCTGCAAGGGAGCGAATTACTTCAGCGTTGAGTATTACAGTGAGTGCTACTGCGGTGCGAATCTGGCGTCGACGAGTACGAAGAAGCCAGAGGCCGAGTGCGGGTTCCTTTGCTCTGGGAATAGTACCCAATATTGCGGCGGCAGCGACAGGATGAATGTGTATATGAAGGAGCTTTTCGCCACGAGCAGCAAGACGAGTTGCCCAACAGCAACAGCAAGTGAGTGCGTATAGGGTTGTGAGGTTTATGGGGTATCTCAAGTGCAAGTCATACAAGTTCACTCTTCTCTGTCGGGGTTGGTGTCCTGGTATCCTATTTTCACACATTTATAGCTAGTACTTGCCACTCATCTTCTCCATAGTCAGTTTAATTTATACCATCTTTCTAATCATCCGTCTACTCAAGTCCTTATATATCCAGAGTGGGAATCCCTTTGCCACACCGCAGGCGGTGCGGTGTTATCTCCGGTCTAATTTAGAAGAATCGCAAACGGTGCTGGGGAAAAACTTGGTGCGCCTTGGCTCCGACGGCTGCAAGCTTCCGGTTGCTGTTTGTCTAGGCCTTCTGTGCAAGCCTGACAATAACGTAACGAATATGAAGATAGAAATATCGAAGAAGTAAAAAGACATTAATCCTTGAATGGAGCTCGAATGCAAGCCTGGATTGTGGCGCCGTCTCCCCAGCCAATGGAAGAAGCCCCCCGGCACCACCAACAATCCAGCGCCAAACCGTCAAGATGCTTTGACCAGTAGGCTCAAGACTTGACGAACGTCCACCATTGCTTGCAGAGCCCAGCTAAGAATAGGAACGGAGCTGGCAATCAACAACTGTGTTATTTCAAGCTTCGAAGCTTCAACTCTTGCCTTGAAACAGCTTTTGAAACGCAGATCACATTTCTATTCAGTCCAGCTCTTGTCTGATTTCTAGACATCCTCGGCGGCTAATTTTTACCTCTTCCCAGCTGATAGGATGGGAATCAATGCTAATTTTAGCTCCGACTGAGGGAGCTTGCCAATGGCCCAATTCATGCTCTGTTCTCTGAGATCTAGACTTAGGCAAGCTGGCCCTGAATGCAGTCTCCAGCTCTCTCTCGGAGGCTGTTCTGCTCTAAGTTCCAGAAAAGTGTCAAGTTCAGACTCTGCGATCCAACTTCCGAGGGCTCATTGGAGGGTCTCGGTTGTCACAAATTCCAGTGCAGTTCCGTCTTCATGATGATTTTCGGGTAAGGTCTTGGGCAATTGCTACTTACCATTGGGATAAAAATGGGATAAGTTTCCCTCCTGGGCTATGATCTCTTGTTCGTTTCTCACCCCTCATAAACCTCCTCAATCGGTGTCATTGAATCAAAGATCTATGCTTTTCTAACCCAGTCGCTACCCAAATAACAACATAAAATGCGCTTCCAGTTTCTCCTTGTCTCTGCCGTGCTCTTCGACACTGTTCTTAGCAACAGCTGGGCAAGGCTCCAACCCCTTTATAACAGCGCATTAATCCCTCGCCAGGGCCGAGAGGGCGGTTCCTTTGTCCCTGGAACCTCCCCGGGAAAGGGCGGATCATGCAAAGACGCCTTCGGAGCTGGGTTCAGCGAGTGTGCAGCCAGCGGTGTATGCTACAGCCCTGGCGAAGGCGATAAGTGCTGCAATGAAGGATGTAGGTAGATGCGTATTCACATTCTGGTCTGTCTTCAGCGCTGACGGTGTTCCAGATCCCTGCCCAGCTGGTTCTTTCTGTTTGACAGCAGGAAAGTGCTGTCCTGACGTGAGTCTGATATTTCAGAAAACTGCAGCAGAGCCAGATAACGCTGACAGTCTCTTTTAGGGCCTATCGCCTGAGGAATGCGCTGCTAAGCTCAGTGTAACATTGAGCCTTGCAACCAAGTCACAAACTTACCATCCGCCGCCTGCTACAAACACACCGCCGCCGCCGCCGCCACCGCCCGCCAGTTTTTCATCCGGAATCCCTCCAGTAGCGACTACTACCATCTGTCCAAGTGCCCCTCATCCCCCCTACCCGGCCGGCGGTTCCAATGTCACAGTTCCTGGCACCGGAATTGCAAGGCCGTCAGCTAATCCCCCAGAGTTCACTGGTGCCGCTAGCCCACGGAATGGAGTTCAGCATGTCGTCGCCCTTGTGGCTTTCCTTGTATTCGTCGCAAGTTTCTCTTGAGCAAACGAGTTTGCTAAAAGTTCCTTTATGGGTTGGAAGCGTTTTGAATATGTATTCCTCGATCAATTGAGCGTTCTTCCCCATTCGTTGAGCCGTCTGGCAATTTTGCGGTCATCTGGGGCGTGATAATATGTTTCTCTTTCTCCACGCCATGCGTACATCATATAAAACCTGTAAATTAATCTTCAGTCTCGTGTTCCAATATCAGGATTTCAGTGTTCCAATGTAGCTCTGCAGGGACGTTGATCGACATCAAACTGCCACATGGCATCACTGGAGTAAGCGACCCTCGCGGTCTCGGGAGACGGGAACAAAGAGAGAGAGAGAGAGAGATCATCGGATTCCCCTGTCATAGTTACACTGTGCGCGATGGCATGGAGACTGCCGGTGTTGAGTCCGGTGAAGAAGAGATGAAGCGATTATTAATGCTGCGAGGGGCCCAGAACGCGGCGGGGCAAGTGACCCCCCAACAAACTGCCACCAGCTGCTGCCCCGCCGAGAATTACCTCATACCCGCAGTGCTTCACAACAGTGTCAAGCAGCAGAGACTTCTCGCCCGGATTCACGTCTTGCTGCCAGCTTTTCCTGCCTTGCGCTCTCATCCCGTCCGTCCTCTCGTTTGGGCTCAATTGACCATCCACCAGGCCAGATATCTACTCCAATCCATCCTGACATACTAGATAAAGCTCCTGTTTTGCTTGCAGTCATGCCTGGCTTCGATCAAGCAACTTCACTCAGTGCTTGGAAGGCACTCGAGGAGCACCACAGCTCTGCCGGCAAGGATATTTCCCCGAAGACGGAGTTCCAGAGAGATCCCCAGCGATTCAACAAGCTTTCTCGCACTTTCAACAACCCAGCCGATAACTCGGAGATCCTCTTTGATTTCTCAAAGAACCTGGTCACCGATGAGACACTCCAGCTTCTCGTCAACCTAGCTAAGGAAGCTGGAGTTGAGAAGCTTCGTGATGAGATGTTCAATGGAGACCCAATTAACTTCACCGAGAATCGGGCCGTGTATCATGTTGCTTTGCGAAATGTGTCCAATTCGCCCATGCAGGTCAATGGAAAGAGTGTTGTGGAGGATGTCAACAGTGTTCTGCAGCATATGAAGGAGTTCTCGGAGCAAGTCAGGAGCGGGGAGTGGAAGGGATATACTGGAAAGAAGATCAAGACGATCATTAATGTCGGCATTGGCGGCTCTGATCTGTAAGCTTCTACCTACAACACCCTGTCATTCAGAAGCCACGGTGACTGCTATACTAACAATCATCAGTGGCCCAGTTATGGTCGCGGAGGCCTTGAAGCCATATGCTGACCGCAGCCTTACTCTCCACTTCGTCTCGAACATCGACGGCACACATATTGCTGAAGCCTTGAAAGAATCCGACCCCGAAACCACTCTCTTTTTGATCGCCTCCAAGACGTTCACGACCGCTGAGACGATCACTAATGCCCAATCTGCAAAGGCGTGGTTCCTTCAGACCGCAAAAGACGAAGCTCATATTGCTAAGCATTTCGTTGCTCTTTCCACTAACGAAGCTGAAGTCACGAAGTTTGGCATTGATAAGAAGAATATGTTTGGTTTCGAGTCATGGGTCGGCGGCCGATACTCCGTTTGGAGTGCAATTGGCCTCTCCGTTGCCCTATATATTGGCTTTGATAATTTCCATCAATTCCTTGCGGGTGCCCATGCTATGGACAAGCATTTCAAGGAAACTCCGCTCGACCAGAACATCCCTGTTCTCGGAGGTCTTTTGAGCGTTTGGTATAGCGATTTTTTCGGCGCTCAAACCCACCTGGTCTCGCCCTTTGACCAATACCTACACCGATTCCCCGCCTACCTCCAGCAGCTGTCCATGGAAAGCAACGGCAAGGCCATCACCCGCACAGGCGACTATGTCAAATACACCACGGGTGCAATCTTATTTGGTGAACCTGCTACCAATGCTCAGCACAGTTTCTTCCAGCTCCTTCACCAAGGCACAAAGCTTATCCCAGCCGATTTCATCATGGCTGCGGAATCGCACAACCCAGTCGACGGTGGCAAGCACCAGCGCATGCTTGCGTCTAACTTCCTTGCTCAAGCTGAAGCTCTGATGGTCGGAAAGTCCCCCGATCAAGTTCGTGCAGAAGGCGCTCCAGACGATCTCGTTCCCCACAAGACTTTCACCGGCAATCGACCAACGACTTCCATTCTTGCCCAGAAGATAACTCCTGCTGCGCTTGGTGCTCTTATTGCATACTACGAGCACGTCACCTTTACCGAGGGTGCCATCTGGAATATCAACTCTTTCGACCAGTGGGGTGTTGAGCTTGGTAAGGTCCTTGCAAAGAAGATCCAAAGCGAGTTGGAGACTCAAGGTGCAGGAAGCGGTCATGATGCTTCCACAAGCGGTCTTATTGCTGCCTACAAGAAGAAGGCAGGTCTTCTGTGAATAGGTGTGTAGCAGCATTGAGTTCTTCAGCATTAAGAGCTAGCCCCGTGGATATATGGATGTAGTGAGCATACATAATAAATGAAGAAATTGATAAAGCTCATTGTTGAGCATCCCAGACAAATGCAATGTAGAAGTACTCCATAACTTGTATCCGATTGGAAAAGTCGACAGATCCCAGTGATGGCTGGTGCCATAGACTTCTAAACATGGATGAACATCAAGATTATCCACTATTTTTCAACATCATTTGAGTACTCACTTTTCCTGGTTTCTGAGTACCCGGGAGGGCTGTTGTAACTGGATAGTTGATAATCTGTCTTCACCCCTGTTCGGCCAGCCATCTGGACAGAGTTCCCACTTCCATAACCCTCTAGAAACTCCGAATACCACAACCCATTGCCCTCAAGTGGCCCGGCACCAGTGTGGTGATCGAATACAATAGTCAATATGTCCGTGTTCCCTAGGACATTCCCCGTTGCGCAACGAACGTGTGCCACTACGGCAGTTGCTTTGGTGCTTCTCCTCAGCGAGTTGGCGGCTGCGAGCAGATTGACGCATTCGCATGACTTTGCGAAACGGACATACAAGTACGGCCAGAGCGTGCCGGTCAGCTGTTTGAACCGGACGATGTGAGTTCTTTTCTTCCTGCGCCAATTGGGAGAGTGAGAATGGAGAATGTTTCAATATCTCATGTCTCGATTGAAACAAGACGCTAATTCTCCACGATTCCTTGACATAGAGATGCCGGCGAACATGTATGTCGATCTACCTGCAAGAATCGCATTTTGCACGAAACAAGCAAAGGATATATAAATTGACACGCGCCCTCTTTGCGCATACATCTAGGTCACCGACTCCTCCGGCAAACTCCAATACATACCCTTTCCCACCTGCAACGAGACCTCCAACCCCCTCTCCTTCCGCTACGGCGTCTCAGAAACCGTAACCTGCACCATCGACTCCCTCCCCGACACCCTCTACCACCTCTTCGAATACTACGTGCACTCCGACGCCCCGCTGACATGCCGCATGCCCACCGTCCCGCTCCTCGAGCCGGGAAAACACCACGATCCCACCGCCACGGGAGAAGGGAGCCATGATACGTTTATGGAAGGGGGCGCGCCGGCGCCGTTCACGCCGCTGACGATCGCGCTGCAGGGAACGTTGCAGAAGAGCCATTTGCATGTGTGGTCGGATATGAATGTGTTGATTCATCGGTCGGTGGATGAGGATAAGAAGAAGGCGAAGAAGGGGAAGCGGGCGCGCGGGCAGATTGTTGCGGGCGCGGCGTATTCGCTTCCGTCGCTGGGTAGTGTGGCGACTGAGAAGGGCGGTAAAGAAGTAAAGACAGGGGCTGGTATGAACGTGCGTGTACCTTGGGACCCGTGGAAGGCGGGCGAGGGGGCCAAAGTGCTCCGAGGCGAGCCATTGACGTTCAAGTTTCACGTTGCGTGGGTCCAGGAGAGTGATGTTTCTACGCTAGGCTTGTCACGGAATTCCGGATTGACGGTGTACGAGATTATGTATAATGTTCTCTTGTTCGTGTCGGCGGGATGTTTGGGAGCGATGATTGCCCTGTGGTGGGATCAAATCAAGCGGAGACGGGTTAGCTTGTGGAATGGGGATGGGCTGCTGGGCCATTCTGCAGGTGGCCATGGTGGACTCTTTGGCCGAAAGAGCCGTGGTGTGTCGATAAATCTTGGGTCTGCTGGAAAGTCGAATGGCTATGGAGGATATGGATTCAATGGGAAGAACGGGGCAAGTCAGGGCTATGGGGGTTATTCAAGCGGGAAGCGCGATTGAAAGGGAAATTTGAACCTGCCCTTCTTTTTGGTTGAGATTTCTTTGTTTAACGAATAGAAATGATTTTATATCAACGTCTATGTATCATATAAGAAAAGCTCCAATATTGCGTCCAATCCCATAATAGTACATAGAAATCGTTCTGTCTGGCACAACCAGGAGATGTTCCTCGCATGCCGAGTCGCGATATGGCACCTCGCCCCAATCGCCGTCGATGGCTTATTTACACAATCGAAGAGGCATCCAGTCCATAAACCTCGAGTCAAATCGCATGGGCGGCAAGAAAACCCAATTCGTCCTTACCACCCCTGTCTCCTCAGCTTCTCGCATCTCTCAACGGTCTGCTGAAACGAGAATTTGAACAACTTCCGCCACCGCCTCATTCTCAACTCCTTCTTCATCTGGCCCCTCCGAACATGATATCTCTGCTCCCTCTCTTGGACACGCACTCTATTCGCCGCGCATCGACTCTCCATCGTCGCCAGTGCCCTCGATACATCGAACCCGCGTACATGATCAACCGATATTGTGCGACCTAATGACGGCGACAAACGTAACTCCACGGCTGGGGCGGTGCTCTTCTTGGTCCCCGGTTTCATATGAGTAGGGCTAGATCTTTCATAGGTATCCAGCATGTTTCTGATGGACTCCCAGTCGTGGTGATTGGTGCGCGAGACAGATCCCGATGCGATCGGGGCATTAGCCGCCTTGAAAGGTGAGTCTGAGGAAATGGCTTTTAGGATGCTGTCGACTTCATGTAGCTTTTCGGGGGAAACGGTTCTTTGGTTGTTCGGTCCGCTGACGGTGGTAGGTTTGAAGCTGTTGGCGTTCGGAGCGGAGGGTTTTGCCGTTGGCCTAGAGGGCCGTTCTGGTATGCCGGCGGCGGCAGCGATAGCAGCAGAAGAGGCACCCGATGGCGCTTCAGGTGGTGTAGTAGTGGTTAGCTGTCTTTTTGGGTGGCCGGCGATTGAACGAGAGGGATAGGCGAGGTATGTGAGTTGGAGGCATTGGCGGCGGGTCTGCTGGGCTTTTATCAAGCCATTGACGAATTGCCGAACCTCCATGGTGAGAGAATTCGAAGGCGGGTCACCAAGCGGGAAGCCTACCACAAATTTGCGACGTGAGAAAACAGCCAACGCGACGCAACGGGAAGCTCGAGGAGCACGGCAAGTCGATTCATGATGTCGTTTTGCAACTTTTTTGGCAACATCCAGGTCACGTGCAACAATTCTGCCCAGCCACACTTATATAAGCCTCATAAATTCACCAGCCACAGCCATTTCTGCCAATAAATTAACTTTCAGGGGGGCGGCCTTGGCGCAGCTTAGCGGTACCGGACTTATATTACCCCGCGATTACCAAAACTCCTGGTTTCGATGAATCCCAAGTCACACCAGACTTAGCAATCGCGATGGCATGTGTTTGATGGAGCAAAGGTCAAGACTGGATGGGATTTAATCATCTCTTGCTATTATCCACTTGAACAACAATAATAACAGCTCAACCTTTTCCTCAACAATCCGTCAAAATGACTTCTCTCACCATTGCAACCCTGCCCCGCATGACGCGGGAGGTCCTATCATCTTTGCTCCTCTCTTCCACCAGCGCCAGCAAAATCGCCATCATAGATGTCAGAGACTCCGGTTCGCCTTACCTACATACCCTTAAACTAAGCATCACAATCCCCCAAATCCTCTCATCTTCTAGAACTAACAAATAGCTCCTGTAGACCACGTCGGAGGCCACATCTTGTCTTCAACCTGGATCCCCAGCTCCACCCTAGAAGCTCACATTCCAGAACTCATCCGCACCCTCAAAGACAAAGAAAAAGTCGTCTTTCATTGCGCGCTCAGCCAGCAGCGTGGCCCCTCCGCGGCGTTGAGGTATGCTCGGGAGAGATCCAGAGTGCTTGGTGAAGAAGAGGGTGCCAAGCAAATGGTTTACGTGCTGGATGGAGGGTTTTTGAGATGGCAGGAGAAGTACGGGGACGATGCAAGATTGACAGAGGCCTACGTGAAGGATATTTGGCTGGATTATTGAACTCGCCCGTTGGGGGTGTGCTTTTCGGTATTGCATATGGAGCCGCGCATGGGTTTGGCAAATGAGGCGTTATATGACAGATGCATTTCTCTTAAGACTCAGATCAGACATGACACTTTAGACAATGACTATTCAATAGAATATCGTACATACATGGAGCGGTATACTTCTAGAGCCTCTCGGGACAAGGTCTAAGCCGGGACTTGGCCCCCAAATCCCACTGGCCTTCTCATGCCTCCTCCCTCAGGGATAATAGCCATGGCTTTATAAATTCTTCCCATACCTCCGCCGCCTCTTTCTACTAATCGCTTCCAGCCAGTTTCTATATTCTTCCTCTTTGTCTCGTCTTCGGCGCGTTTCATCAGCTGCGCTGCTCTTTCCGATATACCCAGAGATTGCAAGAAAGTTCCTTGTTCTGTAGGTCCGTGTACTTCGACGCCAGGACTTGATTTGATCGCGGCCTCTGCCAGGGCGATGAAGTCTACATCAGCGCTCAAATCCACCTGTCCAGGAGAAGTAAAGGGAGAGACTAATTTGTGGTCCTTGATGCCGCGTAGTGAGTTGACTGGTATGGTATGCGACGGCCCGTAATCCAATATTAAAGCAGCCCCGGCAGGTTTCCGGGTTGGAGGTTTGCCGTCTGCATAACCGCCGATTCGACGGGAGAATTCTTGTACGTAAGCTTGGCTCTCGGGACTAATCTCGATCGTCGATCCGCGGGTGGATTTTAAAGCCTTGTAGCGTTCGGACATCTCAGGCATCACTAGTGAAGCGGGAGTGGACGATTTCGCAAGGGACAAACGAAACTCGAGGCGATTGTCAACGTGCGCCCCTGTCATTGGATTCACAGACACCACCAATTCTCTCCATTGGGTTGCACTCGACGAGAGCGGTTGGCGGAGAGTGGTCGGACCGGTTGGGGTAATGATGGTATCGGAGGAAGGAGACGCAACGGACTGAAATGCATGGATGGGAAGTGCGTCAAAGAACTCATGGGCAACTATAAACGGAACATCGGCATCACCTATCAAAAGGCTTTTCGTTAGGCACTGGGTTAAGTAGTTGGAAGCTGAAACGAACGTTGTGGAAGGGACCGTATATGCTCTGTCCACACAACTGGAACGCCTAAATGCTTGCTTGTACTCCGATATCCGATATCGATCTCTTCCATCGGCGCATCCCCACATAGCATCTGCTTTTGGATATCCCTTAGCGTCGGGCTAGCCTCCACGAGGTATACTCCTTCGATACTCGAAGCAAAACTCTTGAAGTTCCGCACGGACTGAGACATATCCAGTAAGCCGCCTTTCGTCTCTATTCGGCCAGATAGATCCAACTTACTCGCAGCATATCAGCCATGAGAGTACCCCTCCCTGGCCCGACCTCGATCAATTGTACACCGCGACTTCGCCTCCCCTGGGCCATCCATTCCGTTACCGTCCATACACCCAGCAGTTCGCCAAACATCTGCGAGATTTCCGGAGACGTAACAAAGTCACCTCTTCTTCCAAACACTTCGACACCGGCCGAGCCGCGAGAGGTGTAGTAACCGCCTTCTGGTGATGTGAGGCATTGTCGCATATACGCTGCGATGGAGATTGGGCCGGTTGTCTAGTTTAAGCCACCACCATAGTTATCTTAGTATCCGAGCCAGTAATCCAGAAGAAAAAAGAAGACAAAGTTCCGACAAGGAGTTGTACGAACATTGATAGCATCAGCGATGGTCTTCGCTAGCGGGGTGGACCATTGTCTCTGGGGCGCAGTAGACAGGTATCGTATTGAAGCGGACGGCGTGGCCAGTCGAGAACGACTGGCTCTTGCCAATCGATTCGCTATCTGGGTGGCACCATTGCTCATCTTTTGCGGATGAGAAGGTCTGTTTGTCGCGTGGAAGTGGGAGGTGAAGTTGATCGTCCTGAACTATAAGGTGGCCGACGATCGAAATTCGTTTCAACATGCCGGGTGAACTTTTCCGCGCACCAATGCATCGGCATCTCGACTCCGCCATCATCAATTCCGCTCTCGTCTGGAACTCAACGGCATTTGCGAACACGTCCATTTATGTGCTCGTCGAATGATTATCAATACGTTGTGATCCAAGAGACCGAACTACAAGGAAAGGTAGAGACGATAACACTCATTCCATGGTAACAATATGTACGGAGTACGCTGTGGGAAATATGTCCAGCTGCAAAGTCAGAATTCGCTTTTCATCCTTACCCTCGCTCAGTTTCGTATTTGCTGCTATCGGCCTCCTGATCATCTGTCCCTGCATGACCTTGCTCGCTCGAACGGGATGCCGTCATCCTACCTGCCAGTTGAAGCTTCAAGCCTATCACAATTTCCTGAAGACGGTTCCTGAGCAGCTCGGTTCTCGCCTCTGAGAGCTGGGATTCTAAATCGGCTATCCTTCTCTTCAACTCTTCGATGGCTTGCTCGTTTTGATCTATCACCCGCTGGTCGATGCCCTTATCGACAACTTCATCCTCAATGAGTTCTTCCCCGAAATACTTCGCAAATTCCCTACCAATGGTGATATTATCGATTGCAAAAACAACTTGTCGAATCCCATCCCAGGTCTCACCCTCCTTCTCGCTGTTCTTTCTCCCGTGCGTATCATTCAATAAGACTCTCTTCCAGGCTCTCGCAATCTCTTCGACGGGATTATCATATGCGCCACAGCCCCAAGCCCCCAGAACCACTCGGTCGACGTGCTTCGATTGGAATATTCTCATTACGGCGCGCATCTTTTGCTCAACGACTTCTCTGTCTTTTGGGTTTGTGTACATTCTGCCTCCTTCTACCTCTGGGAACCTGAGCATCGCGGCACTCACAACCCCTACATACCGTCTTTCACTCTTCGCCAAGTTATTGCCTTCACCCGTCCCATCTCGGAAAATCAGGACGTCTGGGGTCCACACACCCCCGATTTCTGGAAGCCTGTAGAACGATTCTTGCAATGAAGGATATAACGTAGTCCGCACGCAAAGAAATTCCTCCTGTGATGTAGCACCGTTGAGTACTCCGCCACCGGGCCGAAGCGGGGACGCCATGTTCAAAATACCCACCCCGCCGGCACCATAAGACGGGGATTCTGCATGTAGACCAAGTGCAGCGGTAATCGTGTCTACCGCATGAATGCTAATGTTCAGACTCGGTTTTCTGGGCTTGTAGATGGGCCCTGGGCCTTCTTTTGACGCTTTGGGAGATGTCGGTTGTTCGTTCGGCGGAGGGTGTACAATCAGTTCTGCGCTATCAACGCCCTTGCGGGCGCGGGAATCTGATACCAGAAGGGCTGGAATGGACTTGTTAATGAGCGCTTTTGCTTGCTTCGCGCGGGCGTCTTTGCGGAAAGACTGCGGTTGAAGGGCGACGGAGGGCTTGAGCCGGCCCATTGCTAACTTCTCTATCAAAAATGCGAGGAAGCTCGAGGATGGTGAACCCTTTGCCGCTGCTTTTGTAGCCGATAGGACCCAATTAAGTCGATAACTGCTTTTAGACTTCCGCGCAGCAAAGCACTAGGTGATGGACACTCAATCCGCTGTATCGAGAGACGTCCAAAGTCGAGAAAGAAAGGCCAGCATGAGCGTGACGTCACCAGATGTTTTCTGAGTTTCATTGGAGCTCTTCGGCATCAAAAAGCCCAGGAGCGCGAAACAACTACTACTGCCTTCGGGCACTTCAATTGCAAAAATGAGTTTCGGTTTATCGCTCTTGCTATTTGTGTCTTGTAACCACTAGTATATTTCAATCACATCGGAGCTCTGGAAGGAATGGGCTATTTGACACAAAGCAAGCAATTGCGAACAGTGGCCCAGCGACCAACCTTGCACTTGAAGCACTTCCAATTCCATGTAATCTAGAAGACTGAGTACCAGTTGGTCTGGCTGCGTGTTTTTAAAGAACTGGAGCACGAGTGTATACCGGCTACGGCTTCAAGGTCGATAATGGAAATAAACCTCAGGAGCGAGGGTACACAAAATGAAAATGACATAAACAGGAGGGTTCACATATTCTCTCCGAGCTACGCTAAAGGAGTATAACACAAATAGTGTACAGATGGATACAATCGTAAGTTCATGGCCCAGGCAGGTCAACGTATTTCGCGAGGGCCCGAGTCTAGCTAAGAAAGTACGGAGATGGCCCCATTTCCCGATTTCTCTCTTGTAGCCAGGTTGCGACATTTGTTGCCATGGTCCGCCAAAGGTTCTTTCGTTCATGCAAGGATAGATAAGGTCTACAACCACGGATTGTTCAGGTAATTTCAGGTTTGATGCGAATATGGAGAATCCTCCCGTCAGCCTAGAAGTTGAGAGTCGCCTGTTAGTGAATCGGCACAAATAAACAGTGAAAGAGTATGTTATCTTCCTACCTTTTGATTGTTGAACTTGGCCACCACATCATCAGCACCACGGCGATCCGCGAATGTCATTTCAGCCATTACCGCAGGATACATCGAGATAAGCCGGCACCTCAACATTCTTCCCCCCACCGGTTCAAGAGCTGACTGGATATCTTCTGCTGTCGTTCCAGGAGCAAAGTTACTTCCAAGGACCACGGTAGGCCCTGTAGCCCGGCCTTTTATGCTAATGTCCCGTTCAGGCAATGCGGAGGACATCAAACGGGCCTCTCTGGTGTCGCGACGAGGTCTAGCGGATGTCCGTACAGGTTCGGTGTCTCTGACATTTCGAGTTGCTGTGCGCTAGATCAAGGCAGTCGCATCAGCACGTGTGTCAAAGAGACAGAAACGAAACTAGAAACAACCGAGTCTTATATAATTACCTTTTCGACTCTCCTAGGAGCTTCCTTTCGAGCTGGCTCTTTGGCAGCGGGTGTATTCTTGTTTCTCACTTGGCTGAAAAACTTGTCTGCGGAGGCTTGCTTCTTGCGCCTGTCCCGAGCTGTATTTGGGCGAAGGTGGAAGTCAGATTGACAGCTTGAAACGTCGGAGATTTCAGGTTCTATATATGCGAGCATTTATTTACCGGCGTGGACAATCTCCTCAAAGGATGGAGCATTCTTTGTCTTCTGCTTTTTTGCCGCCATCGTGCCTACTGGCCAAGGGCGTTGAAGGAAAGGACGGATCTCGGGTTCAATAGAGATATGGTGTGGCTCTCAAGGGCACAACAATTTCTTCATAGGTTCTATGCAGACGTATCCATAGAGCTCACTAAGAAGAAACCCCCAAAAAGAACAAGTTAACAGCATACAGTGCAAAGAAACAGTCCTCATAGTGTTCAGTCCCGAAGCTCCTCCAGCTGGGTTCCACGTGATACGCTAGTTAGTTCCAACTAGCACCAGCGCTTTGTCGTCCGGCAAAGCCGTCCTCCAAGCTTGGCCCTAGTTGTATCCATCAGTGAGCTGATTAGTCAGTACCTTGTGATTGAATTTCCTATTTTAGCATTGGAGCCAGCTCTAAAAGGTATAGCTCTGCTTTAGTTCCAATGTTAAGACAGGGTCTATACTCTTTTAGGTTAGGTTTTATGGAGATTAAAAGCAACTTTAGCCAGAAATAGTGTAGCTCAGTGCCAAAATAAGTGCTTAGTCCAAAAAGGGAATAGTGCCACGCTAACCCAAAAAGACCCGGAAAAGTGGACGTTTTCCCTGCTTCACTCCGATTATTATAATAGAAATATAATAGATAATAGAAGTAATAGCCACCGTCGGAGTTCGGGGAAACATTTTAGCTTCAAAGACTCGTGTGAAACTCAGCTGCACTGTTTCCAGTTTGATTGATATCTGCTCTATAATAGCCTAGAAGGACTTGCACACGAGAGATTTTTTTAATGTTTTCGAAAATACAATTCCTTACAAATTGGGCCATCGTCCAGGACTATAGGCCAAACGCCATTGCCGTAACTGCCAGAGATACCGTGCAGGATGACTACTATTACCCGAAAGATTGTCGAGTCATTGTGACGGTTGCTGCCCGTGCATGTACATATGAAGTGCTTTCGACAGCATGCTCCAGCGTTGCAACTTGAATTTCTGCAGTCCAAGACCTGCAGTCACTGATGGTCCATTGTTACTAATCTAGGAGACGCGGAGGTCCAAAACATGGAATCACTATCCAAGATACTGATGCCTAATACCGATGCAAAGGGGGTATGGTATGTACATTAGATACAATATATCAAAATCTTCTTTCGGGGGTATAGATGAACTTTCCAAAATAAATCAACTCCATAAAAGCCCAAACAACGCATGAGAGCCATTCCCTGCGAACTGGGGGCTCTGTCCCCGAAACACTCATATGGCAGGGTAACAAGTTTATTGGGCTCAACAATGGAGTCCATATGTATGCTCGTTACTGGTTCACGAGGTCTCCCATGACACCAGTAAAGCGATTAGGTTCATTTGCGAAAACTTTTATGTCGTGGATCGACAATAATGTTCTTCGGGTCTTGAATATCGTGCAGGAAGACAAGATGGAGGCCTCAGCAGAACCTGCAACGCAAGACTCCGACGTTGTCCACAGATGTGCCAGCTGGAGGGAAGGACAAATTCAGACTTCGTGCCGCCTCGGATGCCAATTTTCCTCTTTGCAAAGCGCTGTAACGTGAAAGTGGTAAGGAGCATCAAAGCGAGTTCCCAACGGCTTTCCCCAAGAGACGTCCATCACCTCATAAAATCAAAGATCTTTGCCGTCTTTGAAAACAAAGGCAGCAGCTGCCAGGGAAACTTAGAGTACCCTAAAATACCGAAAATGAAGCAAAGGCAGCCTGGAAATATGAATTCCGCAGGCAGCACAGATTTTGAACGACCTGCAAAGAATGTGTAAGTAGGCAACACTAAGAAATAAAGTAATATAGATGGGCACTGACGGATGTCTTGCAACAGCTGGGAGGCATTGGAGTATTCTCCACGCCAGCACTTATTCATCACGAAACCCATGGGCCACTTTGAAACATCAGGGAATTTCCCTGCCACGTAAAGCTCCACAACCTCATCTTCTGTTAAATCCTTATAGGGGGGTTCGGATGTAACAAGAAAGTACAGCACACTGCCAAATGCAAACAAGTCATCCTGAATGGTAACCTGATAATCAGGTCTCTCGAAGCTCGGCGGGCGGTACCTGGTGTTGTTCGTGACTGTGGACACCTTGACCCCATTCATGCAACAAGAGGCAAAGTCGGCGAGGACAACGTCAAATGAATCGGTAACAAGAATGTTGGGGGATCGCAGATCACAGTGTATGATTCCCTTGCCATGTATGAAAACTAGGGCCTCAGCAATCTGTTCTGCCCACTTTAAATATGGCAACTCTGTCTGCATTTTCGACTTTGTCTGGTCAATGCAGCCATTCGGGTAATATTCCATTTCAAAGACGGTATCGCTGATGGGACGGCGATATCTGGCAATTCGGGGATGGGGGCCAAGCAAGCGGTAGGCTTGCTGCTCGCAGCGAAGGTCATCTGCATATTCATTGAAAGGTTGTTTGAGGATATATCCGCGTTTGGTTTTGTATATTAGACTGCTTGCACCCCATGCGATGCTTTCCATGATGATGGCCTGTTGACCACAAGATGGTTCAGGGGTTTCTGAAAGCCTTTTCTGTTGTTGTTGTCCATGAAGCACCTGACTCAGCGAGGCTGCCCACCTGCAATTATAAAACTAACTAACTAGCTAGTTATTCACTAACTCGCTCCCCCTGCACCATTGCCAAGATGCCCACCTCCGAAGTGTGATGGAAGGGTTCTGGACTACGGAAGAGTTTCCACCCAATCATTTACGATGCTTCGAGCCTCTGATGACAAGGTGCTCGAGCCTTCATGCAACAGGCAGTCGTACTTGAACACGACAAGAGGGTTCATGATAGCTGATTGCACATACCCCGCCCGAAAAGTCCGTTGATTCCCCGGCTCCATGATCCATGTGAAGAGTCACCATTGGCGGACTGCCCACCATCATGGTGAGACCTGCAGTGCAGCCTAGTGATGTGCGATGTGTTTTCGTTGTCTGTCACTGAATGCCTACTGGGGGCGCTGTCCTTGGATTGTTGCCTGGCCATGGACAGGGAAACTTCGCCCGTATAAAGATAGAGGCGCTTTTCCTCTTCATGGTGGATGAAAGAAGACCCTCAGCTACCACTACCCTTTTCAAGGTAGGTATCCGCTATCCCCTTTCATGTGTCTTGGTTCCTAATCTATCTATCTGTTAGCGGGAATCATGTGTCGTTACGTCGTCTTCAGCTATTCGCACCGCGAGTGCCGTGCGCAGCCCAAGCACCTATTCCAAAGCCGCAAACGGGTCGACTACTATCCGAATTCCCTCGGTGAAGATGGATTACCTCTGCCAGATCCATGTCCCAACCCGAAAACCGGAAGCGGCATGAGTCGAATGTGCGCTCAAGCAACCCAGTCTGACGCGGCAGCTTTTGGAAGTTCGAGCAATGTCGGACCCTCCGTCCCGTGCCCGGAGTGTCTGCGTTTAGGACTCTACGCCTAATGATCACCTGCCAACAAGCTTTCGCAACACAAATGTGACGAGAGAAAATCAAACTTGATTTGATTTCTAAGCAAGCCTCGTTCTGTACATAACCGTGCATCGAGATGTCCATCCTCTGCAAGACCACCCAGGACTCGGTTTGGAGAATTCGTTTGTGAAGATGCATATATCTCGGAGGTTTCAAACATCATTTGTAATCTCTCCTGGTTACATGCTTTGCAAATTGTGTTGTTGCCCAGCTTTCACTTTTCAGGAGTTACATATCAATGGGAAATAATCTCTACTCTGCATAAGCATAATGAGATCTTCGTAGGCATTTGAATCGAGAAGATAAAGGAAAGAGATAGTGGAACACATTGGAATTGTTACCACAAACTGTAGCATATCATCGAAAGGTGAGAAGAGAATAGGGTAAAGAGAGGTCTTTTTGGCTGAGCTTTAAGCAACCATCTGGGAAAATCACAGCTCATTGTGCAGGCTTGATGTAGCAAGCGAGTGGAATATGACCAGCTGCTCTTGGTTTCACGCCTTGCTTTTTGTGAGCTGCTGGCATCCCGGCTTATGATAACCGCTAATTACGAATGAGGGGCTACTGTTACCCATATTGACCACCTACGCAGAAACATGTCATGTTTGAGGGGCACCCCCACCAAGATTTGTTTTCCTCTAAACTGTGAAATCTATCTCCAACCCCTTATTGTTGATGTGAGTATGATTATGCGTATATTCCTCTAGCAGAGTATTATACTGACAAGTATTTTGGCTTGAGATCTAGCCAGAGAGATGCCCAAACCCTACGATTCCTGGCAGCAATGACAGCTATCGCAATATCTTCCGCTCAAGTTACACTGCAAGGCAAAGCCGCTTGGTTTGAGGTGAAGGATAAATGTGATTCTCTGGAGAAACCCGCAGACGGCATAATCGCCTACTTCCAGCCCACCAAAGGCTGCCAGACGGCCATAAACTATATCAGTGCTGAATACTCTGAAAAGGTGGGTCTGGCTTGGTCAAGTGTTATGCAGCTTCTTACTATGCTACAGGTTATTTCCGAAGCCGAAACATATGCAGAGAAGCCCCGCAAAATTTCAGAATGCATCCATGCAGGATTTGTGTATTTCCCTGGAACCATCATCATCGAGGCCTTCACGATCCTGATACCTCTCTCGGTAGTGGGAGATGTGGAGCTTGGGGGAAAAAGGGTGGACACAGATCACTACTACCATGTGTTGGATTGGGATCAGCTGAAAGTTGGAAAGGATGCCAAAATGGTTGCTGTTGTTATATCTGATATTAAATGAATTAGCTACCTTGCACTCTGATGGGCGCCGTACATGGGGGCAGATGGGAATCAAGTGATGGACAACCAGCTGCAAATTCTTGAATATGTCGCACAGCTCGGTCGTTGTTTGACATGTGTGTAGGGATAGACTCAGGCTCGTGCTCAGGAGCATATGACATCCCTGACTGGTGCATAACTTGCTGATTGTAATGTATGGGCATAGCTGCTGTAGGCTGGGGCTCAGGCACAAATGGCATCCCTAGCTGGTGCAAAACTTGCTGATTGAATTGTATGGGTGTAGCTGCTGTAGGCTTGGGCTCCGGGATATAACGCGTCCCTAGCTGATGCATGGCTTGGTGGTTGTCTTGCGTGCGCGCATTCTGGGATGCATCTTGACGCTGTTGAAATGAAATCGTCTCCGCAGTGGTGCATTCGCGTACTGGTTTTTTTTAGCCAATGGCTTAAAAACTAAGGCCATAGCTACTTACCATCTTCTGTGATGCAAGCCAGCAAACTAGTTGATGGCGTTGGAATATTCGAAACTGCCGCTCCATCAGAGGGACCTGGTTCAGTCGCATCTTGCGTAATATCTGTTGTTGAGGGACTTAATTCCTCGCAGAGCCCATTGCGGCTATCATCTGAGGGAAGTACAACTCCGTTGCCAGGGGGAGAGAGGCGGTTATCATAGCCAATTTCACAGACCCGTCGGCGTTTAGATGCAGCCGAGGCACCTTCATGTTGTCGTTTTCTGGGACCTCTTATCTGCTGCTGGAAGACACAATGCACTAGTCGTGAGGGCTCCACGCGAGCGGGTTGATCTGGTGGTGAACCATTCAGCGTCAGTTGGCTCAGGGTCAGAGCAAGCCAACGTGAAGTGTCTATCTTCTGTCAGTTAGGTCACAGGTATGACTTTTTTCTTGTACTTACCACAGTAAATGCGCTGAGAATTTTCAAGATACAACCCCTTCTCGGCTGCAAGCGAACGTATTGAATGGTAATCGGACATTTGGAGTAGCTGATTGAGATCCCTCAAATCCTCATACGGAATTCGCCGAAACTTGTCCTGGCAAAAGGCATATAGAGCCGTTGAACCGGAAAACTCAGGAAACATCCGTTCATTGACAAGAATTTTTTGCCCAAGTTTTATTGCGTAAGAGCCAGCGTGCTGGTCAAAGTTCATGAAATTCAAAAATTCTTGAATATAACCATTGCGGTCGTTGGATAATTCTGGTTGCGCGGCTAAGCAATTCACTCGAGAAGAACCGTAATTCCTGATTTCCCAGGCTTCTTCATCCAGAGCCAGTGATCGAGCCGCAAGGAAGGCGCGGAACTTCTCTTGGTCGGTTGACTTGCTGGTGAGCCGTTCCACATCAGCTAACCGGGGATCAATCCCCATCCAGGATGGAAGGCCAACTGCTTCTGCTTCACTTCTGGAGAGAAAAGCTTTAACATTCTTCAATTTCCTCGACAAAGCCTGAAAAAGCGCAACCGCATGCGACTGACGAGGGGCGAGTTTATCATTGATCTGGTGAAACGCTTTAGTAACGGGTCCGCGGAGGCGTGCAAGGCTCTCTGAAGGAGCATCCACCAAGATTCTTAATGCCCAAATGACTTGCTCGTCGCTGGACATGTTTGGTCTGTACAATTTGTATAATGCTCTGAGCACTCAAGGAGAAGTTGGTTTTTGATTCAACACCATTTCTCTTCGCGCTGAGAGTCAGGTGAGAAATGGCTGGCCTCCAAGAAACAGTTGGCAGGCACTGGCGCTAGTAAGGATTGTGCTTCCGCATCCCTGCTACGCTGGTGGTGAACACCAGCGTTGCAGGGATCAAGAGCACCTCGTTTTCATGCTTCACTTCCAGACAACTCTTGTTGTGGCCTTTTCATAGCTCACAAGTAGAACTCCACAACTTCCTGTGCTGCCAATTGGAATCACCATTCCCGCTTGTTTTTGGCCCTTCTTTGTCAGAACAGCCTTGCATGTCCTAGATTGGTCTGTGGTAGGTCTTTCTTTGGCATCCCAATACAGTTTTCATGAAACTCCTTAAGATTATAGGCAAATTTGCTGCGCAGACTGTCATCAAAACCAATCTCCCTTGCTTCCAGTTCCGGCAACATGATGCCTTATTGCCTCCTGCACTTTGCTATTCCTCTCATGGATCAGTCCGAACGGCCTGTTGTGTTTAGAAAGGGGCCCGCTTGCTTAAGAAACCAACCAACTTGCGGACTTTAATGATTTGCTCCATGAATAACCATCATGCTCAGCGCACTCACTCATTGCTAAGTAAGGATTGAAAATGTTGTGAACGGGATTTAGGTCTGTACAGTTTCGCCTTTCCTTCTGTCATCGCCTTCTCCCTGGGCTACATAAGCTGGCTCACGAGTCACCGCCTCCTTGTTGCGTTGTGCTTAACTTGTTGTTGCATCTCATTCACTTGTTCGATTGTCATTTGAGGTAAGGCTGAATGTTGCCACCACTGCAAGAAGTGATGTTGATCTCTTGCCAGGAGAAATGGAATCATTGAGACCTAGGCAACCGTTGTTGCCTCTACACCTCAAGGTGCTTTGCTTTTGATCATTGGATCGAGCCCGTACTGACTGGTTCCCTAGAACACTACAACATGCTGGGTGATCAGAGTGACGGTCGAGATAATAATTGAGGAAATAAGCGCAAGTGAAGTAAGTGATGAGAACTTAGGGTAAGGTCCATCCTGCTTAATACTTTTTTTCACATACTGACTACCTGCTAGCCATCTGACCGAGATCTCTTCCAATAGCGCCTCGGCCAACGCGCGCCCAATCTCCAAATGACGAGGCCCGAATTCATCCAGTCCTCTCTCTTTGTAGATGAACGGGAAGTTTTTGAACGATCTTCAAGGGTTATTGAAATACTACATATGTTGTACGGAGTAAATATGGCACAAATACTATGTATTTCTTTAGGACTACTTAGACCCTGTATCTCTGCCCTTGAGCATGAAGTCAATGTGCGGCGACCAATGACATCCCTGTTGCTTGACGACGATTTAGTTGCTCCGTTGACGCGCTTAATCAAACTTTCTTCTTGGCCGCCCATCCCGCAAACTTGACCCGCTCGGATCGGTCCGGCGGCGGGGAGGGCGCAAACCCCCAATTTTCTCAACTCACAGTGGGCATCCACTTCATGAAAGTTATATCCATGATAAATTTACACGACAAGTCAATCGTGCAGATTGTATGTACATCGCTTCCATCTACCACCAAACCCAGAACTTTTCAAAAAATTCCCAAGCCGTATCTGCCTGGCTTTTCATCTCGCTTTCAGTTCCGTCATGCGGTTCCTTGCCACCTCCTGCATTGCGTCGAAGACCTCCCCTGCGGCACCACTTTTGGGTGGTCCTGTTTGCCCAGCGTTCCCGTATGAGCGCTCCCTGTAACTCTCCATCCAACTCAGTCTCGAACATTTGTTGACGGATCTTGCTGACTTCGAGTGGCTGGGCTTTTTTCGGACATTCTGCGTTCCTAAGTTTCACTGACAACATTGACGTTGTCTTTGTGCGCGTTGTATCCTCGGAATCAGACTCGTCAGTTACCGCACACTCATCATCTGTCCTGTCACTCCAATCGCTTTCGCTTTTGTTTTGATCTGGGAGGGTCTTAGTCTCGACCAAAGAGATCCCAAAGTCAAGAGACTGGAAATGATGGACTCACCTCGAGAAGGAATGCTGGCGGAAGGAGATGATGGTCTCATTTTGGGCAAGGCTGTCTTGTCGATTATGACCCTGACTTTGTCCACCTTATATCTTCATTTTTGCAGATATTCGAAATGTCCCATTGATTCTACTCGTTATATTCTGTTCCCGTCCTTCGCTTGAATATTCCTCTGTATTTTGTGAATCCCGAAAATGGAAGCCCAACCTCACTTTTCACCCATGCATCCACCCATGCATACTAGCTGGTACGGTTCTGGTTCCTCACTGCCAGTTTTGGTGAAAACCTCTCAATTCAGGTATATCAGCGATCCGAAAGAGCTCCGGGAAATCACACACTTTTTTGGGATCACACGTGGTGGGAACGGCATGCCTGACGCATTGCTTCGAGCTGAGACAGTACACGGGGCTCTCGCTGTCCAATGCCCATGGAGAATTTACAGGCGATTACGGTCCCTTGGTGCAAAGGGGGTAACCGGGTACGCTGCATGGGATGATGCCGAAGCACAATACAGAGAGGCAAAGAAGACATCCAGCGGATGGCTGGGATGGCTCAGTCCTTGGTTTGGTTCATGTTTTGGGTATTAAGAACCTGGGCTTTCCTATGAATTAGCCATCCCTCTTACTGCTCTGGATCGGTTGCTTTTCTCGTGCTGCTTGTACTTCGCAAGCTCCCTATCTCTACTACTTAGTATCTATTGGTACATGAGAACGTAAGCCTCGCCCGTGACGTTTAAATATGAGGGAGCCCGACTGAACTCAACAAATCTTCCAGGTGTCAGAATGGGAATAACTCAGAGTTGCCGTTAGAAACGTCATCTCAACCGGGATAACAACGCGACAGGAATAGACTACTCCGCTACTCATCTCCTGCTCTCCACCAAGACACACCAAGGCTCTGACCTTGTTGGAGTTAGCCTCCGTCACCCGGGAGGGACCTACAATACAATCCTCCAGTGCAGGCTTCTTTTTTGTCCATCCGGAACTCGCAGTATCTGGGGGGATAGGGTGATATGGACTGCATCAATATCTGTTCCTGTTTTGTGGTTTCGAGGCCTTTCGTCTATCCTTGGCAAATAAGTCTTAGAGATCCTCAGTAGTAAAAAGAGCACATAGTTCAGTCCCACAATTTAATAAATGAACAAAGCTAGGATCTTGTCCTGCTACAGAGGCGGTGTTTCCAGTTCGCTGCTGAACACACCTAGATAGGAGTTCTTGTTGCTATGTCCATCCCTTTCCAGACAGTTGAATACATTGCCAATCTTGAAACCACTATGCAAAAGAACTAGGCATGCCAAATGATGCATGCAATGAGCTCCAGCTCGCGATGATGTCCATTTCAAGAACAGAAAGGTCAAAGTTAGAGTTGAATTTAGTTTTAATACTTTAGTTACTATTTTTGTAGCTAACTAGTACTCTGTAAACTGGGCAATTTCAGATCAGATATCACTCAGCAGCCAAAAACCAAACCATGAGGTCTGATTATCAGCTGCTAGCACTATTTTTTGTATCCTAAACAAAGCTCACTGACTGGGAAAAGAGAAAAAGGAACTGAGTTTGAATGTAGGCATGAACCTCAATTAGTTGCTTGCCAATTAGCAGTATGGAAGCTGCCGCTTCGAAGCCAAGAAACCCCTGGGTGGTTGCTAGGCAAGCCCCTACTATCTAATACAGATAGTACTTCTGCACGCCAGGATGTCGCTGATGCTTTTATCATCCATCTTGGAAATATAAATACTAGTGGAATCTGCTCTTGAGGGAGTGCATTTTCCTTGCTCCATTGCCTCTGTGTTGTTCCTCCGAACATTGTGGGTGGTAACCTGCCGACTTGTCTTTCCCATGGCTCCCTGCCTGTACAACCTTGGCCAATTTGATAACATTCTAAAGTGTTTCAAGGCATTCAAAACTGCAGATATCAAAGCCGAGGATAATGATCCTGTTACTGGTGAATTGCTGAAGTTCAAATAGTCAGTGAGTTTCCTTGTTGACAAACAAGTTCTACATTGCTAACCAGTCTCCAAGTTCACGGGCGATGATGACCGTCGGAATCCAATACGTCCAGCGAAGCATCGCACATAACACTGTCGGTAAAGCTCAGATAGTTGAGATGTCAGAAGAAATGAGTCGCATTGCCACAGAAATCCCTTCAACAGCGGGTATCCATGCATTCAAACAACTACTTCGAGATTTGCCGAGGATCATTTCGAGTGTCAATGGAAATCCTCCCAAACGACAGGAAGATATGATCTATAACAGCCTCTGGTTGCTATCAAGGTCATTCCCTGGCTGGGTTTTCCTTGCGGATACCCCAACTGGAGGAAGCATTCAAGTAGAGAGCACAGGCTTCGAACTGGGTATGCGAGAATCATTCCATGAAGTGTTGACTTGGTTAGCAGTAATGCATTTTGGTTGGACTTTTCGGGTGCTGATGAATGGGGTACAAATATTTTGCTGCACACATGATACAGATATTTCCCGCTTGAACAAGGGAGAATTGTACTATCCTGTATACTGATCTAGCTTATAATAAAATGTATAATGTATGTATGAGCGAGCTTTGGTTCAGAGCTTGGTGTAGGGTACAAAAGAATCAAGATCCTTGGATAAGTGGCTAGTCATCAAAATCATGGCAACTCATTCAGATGTTGAAGGGGTTTTGTGACAGGGTTTTCCAAAGTTTCCACAGCCCAGTTGGCACCAACAGACATCTTTGCAGGCTTCATTTGTTTCCAGCAACAACAATTGTTCACAATTGGATTACTTAGCTACAGAACCCTCTTGGATTAATGCAGGCAGTGTAATATCATTATCTACCAATGTCACAGCTGGCCTGACGTTGCCACTCTCACTTATTGTTTGCTTGCAATGTTGCAGCTGCCATCACACTGCCTCACCAGTATCATCTTATTTCAATGTTGCAACTGGCATGACATAGCGTTCTCGCACAGATCATCTGAGTCTATTGTAACAGCTGGCTTGACATTACATGCCTCTTGTAAGTTGGCTGTGCGTTGGACACGCTGTTGAGAAAAATGAATCTTTCTTCGCTAGACCAGGTCTATTCAATTCTGGCAATGCTCAGCTCCTGGCTCACACTTTTGTCCTTTTGCTTTCAAGAACCAGAAATCCTGTTGTGGGAGTGGGCCTGGTGCCAAGCCTGCAGGACAACTTCGCTGGCTCGCCAAGTGAGCTTCCCGTTGGATAGCCCCCAATGAGCATGGATGTGGAGGCCGCGTTTCGTTTTCGACAAGCCACTTTGTCCTAACAAGGTTTGTGTGGAATTGTTGATGGGGTGCTGGCACGAAGCACCACAGCCCTGCTCGCTTGGAAACAGTCCTTTTAGGCGACCACCCTGGCCCACCACATGGGATACATCTGAGTCTGGACGACGGAGTCGAACTCGGAACAATGTACGGAAAATATGGGTAGACTCCTGGCGAGCGACGATGTTTTGTGAGCAGGCAAGGCTGTGGATCTGCACGCTGAGTCGAATGGACAGGGCCGAACCGCCCGCTTGGCCGCGCTAGAGACCACTACTCCGTAGGCCGGAAGTTATTCTTTTTTTGAAGGGCTCTCTCTTGCCTTCAATAGGTCCAATTGATCAATAGCAAAATCCGGCCCCTTGGCGTCTGCCCAATTCCTCCGTCCTGTCGACCGGAAAGGATGGGGCCTTCTTCTACCTCATAAAATATTAATCCCGTAAGTCTCGCTCTCATCCTTCTCCACCGCGTCACCCTAATCCGCCGGGGCCATTCTTGTCAACAATGACTGATATGAATCTCCTCAACTTTCTTTTGCTTGGGTTCTTTGCCTCTGCTCCTCTTGTGGCATCTCGTTGCTACACCCTTGAGGGCAACTCGCAACCTACCCTGGAATTTCAGCCATGTCCCTATTCGAACGGGGTCGCACAGATGTGCTGTGCGACAAATCGCACAAATCCTTCTGGCGGCGACCCTTCTAAAGGACTAACAGCCGATGTATGCCTTGCAAACGGAATCTGCCAGAATGTCGCAGAGATGGAGGACGACGACGGAAACAAAAAAATGGCCTCGACCTATTGGCGGGAGATGTGCACCATCTCAGACTGGGAGATTGGTCGGTGCCTTCGTTTTTGCACGGAACCCAAAGTAAGCTAGCATAAAAACGGTTACCTTTGTCAAGATGCAAAGATCTCTTCTTCTTCAGCAGAGCGCCGAATGCCACTGACTCGAGCATCCGTGCCCTTAGGAGATCGACGATAACGGGAACGCTCGCATCACTCCCTGCACGGGAGCCCCAGATTCGCCCACATGGTGCTGCGGCATCGATAACAAAGCCTGTTGCGATACGCCAGACGCTATCAGCATCCCAGCGCTTTTTGCCGAACACGCATCGACATCAACCAGCTCCTCAGCCGCAACATCAGCGACCTCCACATCGTCCTTCTCACTATCCTCACCCACCCCTTCCCAATCAACCTTCTCGTCCTCGTCTTCCTCGGGCCTCTCAGGCGGTGCAAAGGCGGGAATCGGTGTCGGCTGCGCTGCTGGTGTTCTTGTGATAATTGGGTTGGCTTTTTTGCTCTTCAAACGGCGGAGACGCAGCCAATCAAGGGGTTCGGGAAACGCCGCTGGAACGGCCGTCGAGCCACTGGGGGATCCCAGGCACGAGTTATCTGATATTCCATTCCTAGGCAAGACTAGATCAGAAAAGGAGAATATGTACGAATTGCCTGCTGGAGGACGTGGCAATGCCAACCCAGCTGGCTCTTAACCAGTCATGCTAATCCGCGTCACTTTATATTGATACCTATTATACCTAAGATCCCGCTAGAATTCCCTTGTCATGGGAATTGTCAGTGGTTAGTCGACGCCCTTCCCGACACTTACCCTCATAAGTTTGGATTTTGTTCCGATCTACACTTGGGTGTCATAATATTCTTTAAACGTCGCTCTACACAGCACATACATATCAGAAATGTGGACGCTCTTCCTATACACATAGAAATACCCAAAGTGATTAAAATGTTTTGATTCTCGGCTATCCGTTCTCAATGCACCCCCTCATCATAACTTGGTGACCGGTGGCTATGACCTTGAAAAAGGCTTGCAACCGACTTCTCCCTTTGAGATTAGTGGTCTTCCGGCCCATGACATACATCCTGGGCGGTCGATATTCTCAATCAGATGAATTTCTCCTGGGGCGAACGATCAGGGCGGACTTTTGGGCTCGCTCTAGAGTGCGAATTAAAAAGGGTATGGAATAAAATCAGGTCCATAGACACGAACCAACTCCGGTCGGTTTCCCCTGGTCGTTGACATGATTGAATGTAGGATGATATGTGCTACGAGGTATGAAACTTGGCCAGATTCATTGAAAAGCATTTGAAAGTTGAGTCATCGAAGAGCGCGTTTCGCATTCCATGAGGTAGTAACTCTGGAGCAACCCACTCTTGACCTCCCACCTACAGTAATACAATATCTTCTCCACCATGAGCATCTAATGGTCCTGATGTCTTTGAACTCCCAAGCGAATAGCTTCCTCAATAAATTTGTCCCAGCCAAAATCGAAAAAGAGACGTGCTAATTGGCATCTCAAAGGAGTTGAGGAAGGGATCACGCCCTTGCAGAGCCATCACCTAGACCCTACCGTGTCCGGCAAACCCTAGAGCAAACCGGCTTCCTGCAATGCCTTTAACTACAACCAATCTGACTGAGCCTGCTGCTGTTTTTGAGAATATTGTCACTTATTGTGAACCTTTGCAGAGCTGCCAGCCCTACAAGAAAGTGGCTTTGGTCCGCCTGACTTATGAGCAATGCCGTTCAAAAGATACCTTTCTACATCGATTTTTCACCTATTTTGATAATGACCAGGCGCCGCCAACCTTCGAGCGCGGCCTCTCGCGGTTTTCGAGCTCCATTCCCCCGCCTAGCCCGGCGCGGGAGACGGAGGTGAAAGATGCAGTAGAGTCCTTTGCTGACTACCTATTTGATAACTTCTTTATGCCAAGTACGTCCGAACACGGCTGGTCTTCCTGACACTCCTGATCTCCCTTGTTGCCTAACGCTCATTGACTTAACTGGTTGGCGGTAGTAATGGTTACGGGCGCAAAGTCACCACAGTATACTCCAGCCGGTCTGTCGGCACCTTTACTTGATGACATTGCTGGGACACCTGCCAGGCTATCAACACTCCGACGTGACTGTCTAATTCGAGACCGTCACAAGTGTGTGATCACCCGAGCCTTCGATTTCCATGAAGCTTGGGAGAGAGCGAGGTTAAATCCCGGAAATGCAAAAGATGATGATGGCCAGCCTTTGATGCTTGAGTTCAATCAAGTCTCTTGCCTTGAGGTAGCTCACATCATACCGCGTTCAATCATGTCAACGACCACTATTGATGGCCAACAGCAGCTGGTATGTGAACATTCCACGTGGCAGTAGAAACCGTGCAGCGTTTGTATAACTTCAGTCTTACTTCCAGAGCGAGTCCAAGCAAATTGCCCTCGCAATACTTAACATGCTTGATCCAGGTGCCATCCAATTGATCGAAGGGCAGAATATTGATCACCCAAGAAATGCTCTTTCCCTGTCACCTGAGAGTCATATCGGCTTTGGCCGTTTTCAGATATCATTTGAAGCTATGGATGAATCAATCTACCCCAAACACACCTACAAGGTACAATCGCTTATCGACGTAATCTCAATTCTGCATCGCCTCCCAATGATAAGGACTCTGCTCCTCCCGCCAGATAGCACGATTGATCCTCCCTCCCCGCAATTACTTGCCCTCCATCGGGCAATTGCAATTATACTTCACCATAGTGCTGCTGGGAAGTATATAGATAAAATACTTTGTGATATGGAAGAAATATGGGTTAGGAGCGATGGCTCTGCAGAACTAGGCCATATTGTCTCGTTGAGACTTGGTGGTTGGCTTGATGACATTGCAACTTGATTGACGGTAAATAGCTGGAAGGGTTTATTTCTTTTCTGAGCGCCGGGGATTTTTCTTCCTGTCAATACTATGTTCCTTCATGTGAAGTGTTGAAACTTGCAAGTGCTTGAGTGGGCTCGGTGGGCTCGATGGAGTCAGTGCTGGATGAGAGAGACATGAATTTGAAGGATAGGCGTTGGTAGGTGTAGCCCAATCAGTTCTTTATCCTTGTATTGATGCTGATAGTGATAGGTACTAGTATCACTTCAGTCTCTGGTAATACAACCGGGTTGGGTTCGATATGAAGATTTCATCAGATCTGCTGATTTGAAGCTCCAACTCTGGGGAGCAACGCGAGAGGGAAGGGGAACAGCCCCGACAGCTTTGGAGACAGGGACGTGGAGAGCTGAACAGTCCATTACCAACAGCAAACTGTGAATACTTGTTGCGCTCCAGTACTTTGCTCCTCTGCAGGTGTGTTCCATGTGTAGTAACTAACTAAATTGTAGCATCAGCTAATGGACATAATCTAGTAATCTTCCAGCGGTATCTTCTATTGATTGCTGAGTGTAAACGATAGCAAGAGCAGCCACACAGAGGGAAGAGAAAGAGAGCTTCTCTTCAGTACCAATCCTCAATCTTATAGACATTGGCCTGCAATCTCCAAGAATATCATCTACATCTTGGTCAGCACTAAACCCAAAATGGGAATGTCGGATGGTCATGATATTCAACCTCATGACGACAAGCAGAGTAGCAATGTCACTGTCATTTGGCCACTTTTATTGTGACATCTTGACAAAACCCAGCAGACAAGTTTCAGACTATGTCCAGACGGCATGTACCGCGTTATGCACCCAGTGAATTGCTGCCTGTTACATAACCAAGTTAACTGGCTGTTTGTCATGGCAACGTGAGTAGTATACAATGCCATCAGTAACTGCGCAAGTGACGAGGAATATTCCTCATATTGTGCGCTAGACTTCCACCTCCAAGTGCTTATTTCTTGCTGCTTGGATGCTTAGCTACTCTCTCTCTCTCTCTCTCTCTCTCTCTCTCTTTTCTTCCTTCAAGAGGGTTTCATTCTGCAAGTGCGGCCTTCCAGAAGTGCGCTTTCCCCTCGACCCTCTGCTCTTTACTCTTTGCCTTGCGACTCTTGACAAGCCCGCTAAGATAACAGCTGCTTGTTATCAATTTCTCTCGCTATTCCTTTCTTCAATCTTGTTGCCTCGGATGCGCGCATTGCCTGGCATCTATATTCCATATAGTTCTCGGATATGCCTTGGTTCTGGCCCCGTTTCCTATCCCGCGAGTCCGATTCCGCCAGCAGAAGGCCTAAAGGCCCTCCTACGAAGGCTCGCGTGGGACACCATCGAAGCTTCTCAGAACTCTTCTCCTTGCCAGTCAGAAAGTCCTCTTCGCGTGAAACCCGTTCAAAGGCGCCCCCAGACCCCCCGGCGGAGCATCGACACAGAATAGGCTGCCAGGAAAGAATTCATTATCCGGTATATAATCCCAACGACCCGCGACACAATCCAGAAGTTCGAAACAGGCTACATCCAGGAGGTTCATGCAACCAAGGATCCATGTCACGGGCAAAGAGAAGTTCACGAACTGTTTCGCCAAAATTGGAGCTACAATCAAAATCCTTCCGTCAAGCACGATCAAGCTTCAGGGCGCTGGCTGGAAGCATTCGGTCCAAGGTTAACTTCCGTCGTAAGGAGATTCCATCCTTCTCGGACCCTACTCCAACTGCTTCTAAAACTCGGCTGTCTAAGACGAGCGGTTTGCCTTCAAAATCATTCGAGGATTTCCGCGTACACCATTCCAACCCTATCCATATCCCAACTGCTTTTCTTGCGCCGGGCTCAACCAACGGAGTCCAACATCCGAAATCCTTTCCCAGTGATACTCTTCAAAGGTCAGACGAGGCGATTTCTCTGTACGGGACAAGGCCATCGGGCGTAAAAAACCGATTTTCGGCACCTTTCCTATCAAAAGTTTTTGAGCGTCAAGCGCGGCGGTCGCGACGTTCTGAAGAAGAGGCCACCCCCCAATTGCCGATTGATGATTGCCCAGAAAGGATATCATTTCCCAAGGATGGGGTTCTGAAACCAAACCGTTTTGGCGGCGAATTTACAGAGGAAACCGTTTTTGGTTCTCTGTATGCTAGCCCGGACTACATAAGAGAGCCGTCAACCAGCCAAAAACCTCCTCGTGAATTACCCGAAATTCATACTCACACTGAAGTCGGCCCAGCGCGAACTTTTGACGCGCATGTGTCCTCAGCTCTGGGCCCAGTTATAGCCGCCCAAGATAGCAAAGCGTCGTTTTATGGCACAAGCACCGGTTCGCCTTCATGCCAAACTGCCTTTAGGTTGCCACCAAGTCCTTGCCAGGAATACTCCGGGGATCCCAATTCCCGTCTCTCTCTGGAACCGGGCGAGTGGTTTGCGAAGAAGTCGCACCTTTCGCAGCCATCCATCCAGGCGGCCTCTGAATGCAACACTGAGCATGATTCAAGTTTTGGTGTCGAGTTGTGCCGTACAAGCTGCCGGGTAGATAGGACCGATAACGCATTGGGAAATAACCCCCTGTTAGTTCGCTGGTTGGCCTCTATGGGGGCATTTGGAAATGATAGCGAACTCGAGTTAATAGGCGCACCGCTCTTAGAATCCTCCGGATCCTCCAAGCGCCTAGAAGATTCTGATAACTCCCGGGGCAGCGACAATGGACTAGAAGGGGCGATATGTGTCCAGAGCGGCGATGGTCCATCCACATTAAATGAGGCCCAATGTCTCACTGATGGCAATCAGCAGGCTATGTCTGCCTCCGTTCTGAACGGGCCTACAATGGGCAACGGATTGGACTGTAAGAATGAACACGTTCAAGTGTCCTCCGAGTCTAGACAGGGCGTTGTTATGCCCAGGTTGGCCGCCCCTTCAATATTGACAACCCGGCTTAACGAATGGCATCGAGCAGTTACGGAACCTTCGCCTTCTTGCTTGCAGTTCAAGGTTGAGGCTATAGATCGAGTCTCCGGCTTGGGCATGGGCCCTTTCGAGAATGCAGAAGAGCCCCAGTCACCTACTAGGTTGCTTCCTATCGGGTTATCAGAATCATCTCGTGAGGAAAAGTTGCGTTCGAGAAAACGCCAAAGAGACCCGCCCGAAGTTAGTCAGCAAGACGATGCAACGATGCTTCGCGACGAGCTATGTGCTGAAAATAGCTCTTCGCGGGAGACAGGGCGGCGTCCGGTTATGGTTTCGTCAACCTCGACGGCGATAGAGGCAGCTACGGCCTCGGGCACTTCTTCTGAGCATCAGGTCGCTCCTAAGATAGGCTCCCGTTCCAGCCCTCGGAAGACCAATGGGCCTCTCAACCGAAAGGAAGGTTCGAGTACTGATTCGAACGATTCAAGTCAGAGCGAGCCCATGAGTAGCACCACATACGCAACAACCTTTAGCTCCATGTCGAGTGTGCGCGGCTTGGCGAGGGAACGGATGAAGAAGGGCATACTTTGTCCCTCTAAGGAGACGGATATGGCGGAGAACTAAGGCACGAGATCTACCTGGCGGAACCAATTAAGTCAAATTAAAAGAGGCCAGCATTCTCCATTTCAGTAAACCGAACTCTTGCCGCCGTGTTCGGCTCGAGGAACTACACGGGGATTCCTTAACGCTAGTATTTGATTCCTATCGATGGCGCCTCGCTGAGGCTTGTTCTGTTGCATACCCCCGAAATCCTTATGATTGTTTCTGCAGTAGTAGTTTAGGATTACATGAGCATATAAATCCAAACGGCAAGCGGATAGGCTACATTCTGGGATAGTTGAGGCGACTTTGAAGCACTGCGAACCGCACAAGTACTCAAGCAGTTGTTCCCTAATGCTTAAATAAAATCCTCGAAAACTGGGAAGCGCAGCCTGTCGCAGGATACAGTCGATATCCGCGATGAGTGGCGCTTCCACCAGTTTCCCCCTTGAAAGAGAAGAGGACTATCAGCGGATTTAGTGAACTAAGCAAGGTTTTCTTGACATTTCCTCAAATTTGTTTCAAATCAGTATGATAAAGGACAAAGGCACATGCGGGCCACAAGGTACGGAGTAGACAAAACCAGAATAAGGGTAGGAAGGGATTTAAAAAACGCGGACAACTACGGAGAACCCCCACGAGAGAAACAATGATGGTTGATTAGTAGCACCAAGGGGGAATGGAATGGACGGGGGGGGGAAAGAAAGGGACAAGCAACCCGACGCAGTTCAGTATATGGAAAAAAAGAACAAAAGTGAGGAAAAGCGGCCGGCATTAAAATAAACTAAGACTTAATAAGACCTCTGCAAATTTTAAAGGGAGGAAAGAAAAAAAAATGATATCTGATTTCTCTGCGATAAAACGATATGCAGTATGCAAAGCTCTCAACAGGAGGGAAACATGAAAGCAAAAAGCACAAGCAAGAGAGGAAACAGGGTAAATCAGATCCATTTGCGAGAGAGTTAGGTAAAAGAAACAGCAACCCTAATAAGAAAAAAGCCTTCGAAATAATAAACGGCAAAAGAGTTCAAAGAAAAACGGTGGAATTTTGCCCCTAAGCCAGCCCCTTTTCATTTTTCGCTTTTCCCTCAAAAACGAAAAAAAGGGAAAGTAGCCAAGGGAGAAATGATTCCGGGTATTCGTCTTTTGAGGAAAGAAAATATGGCAAGTGATTAAAAAAAGAAAAACCCAAGGAACCCTCGCGAAATGCAATCCATCCATCCCACCTGGAAAGTAGCTCAGGGCGCCTTGACTGCTCTTTCTTTTCGTCTATCAGTGTTTTCCATGGGACGCACTTTTTCCTTTTGCAAACAAAATCGTTACTTTTGGTGAAAAATTCGTCCCAGTCCATCTCTCCATCCTGATGATAAAATCACGCCATGCCCATGTGTACATACGTGTGGATTAATAACAAATGATGGACCATTCATTTGTACCTCTTGGGGCCGAAGCTTTTCGGAAAGGTAACAAAATCTAGGCCTTGCGAAGACCAGCAGGATATCAACGCTGTTTATGAAGCACCTGCGCTGTCATTTTTTCCCTGGGCGCCTGATTGCCGTGTTTCAACAGCCGGACGGGATTTAGTCAGTTGTGGAGAAGACGGGTTGGAAGGTGGTGAAGTTGCTAGAGAATCTCCATTGTCCAAGGCAGCCAAGGCACTGCGGAGCGCAAAAAACAGTAAGTTAGTAATTCCAATCCTGATAATTCCTGGGAAAGGAGCGGGCTGCAATCCTCACCTGAACGCATTTGTGGAGGATGCAGACTCCTTGTCGTCCTTCTTTCCACCAGGAGGAGTTCCAGTCCGGCTGCTTGCGGCGCTGTCTTCACCGCCGCGAACAAGGTTGCCACCCGGGCCAATGCCTCGGCGACCACTGCTGCTCCTGGAGCCTAGAAGACTTGAAGGACTAAATGAAGTGGGCTGATTTGTAGTTCTAGGAGCTTTTAAGCGTCGAAGATCATCACTTCCAACTTTGCTCGAGGCATAGTCCAAAGGAGGTTGGTTTCCATAGCCTCCAGAGAAGTTTCTTGCATCTCCACGACCGAGGCCTATGCCGCTGCTGCTCCTGGTTGCTTGCTGGCGCTTTCGTTCCATTTCTTGCTCTTGTTGAGCACGGGCAGCCTGTGATGGCCGGTTAGCTTCAATGGCACAAAACAACGAATCGGTCATCACTTACCTCCTCTCTGATTTCTTGGATAGTCTTAGGCCCCTTGTCTGCATCCTTTGATACCCAATTGGCCTTTCTAAGATCAATAATGTCCTGGTCGAACTATTAGTAAGACCATCGGTAGCATGTAAACGTATACTAAACTCACCATAAGCATGAACTTCAATCGGCTTGGAAGAGCTGGAGTCTGGACCATCTTGTCGATGCGTTCGAAGTAAGCGTTCATCATCATATGACCCTTGTCCGAACTTCTATCCAAGGTAGCACCAATAGTGCGTAGTAAACTAGTCAAACTTTCGATTTCAGCCTCTTCAGGGACGCCCTCGTAGTCAACCAATTTCTTCACACATTCATGCATGATTCTGTCCGAAAGCATGCTAAGTTTGAAAAGTTCACCAATGAATTTGACGAGACCGAGACCTCTTCGCTTGGCAGCTGCAGCGATATAATATTCGTCAGAAAGCATGGCAGCTTCGTCAGTCTCACCCTCTGGTTTCGGAGGTAGGTTGACCTTCCAGCCCCGCTCGAACTCTTCTTGACAGCGATTCAGAAGGTATTTTCTGAACAGGCTGCCGCCACAAACAACGTTTCCGTGCTTATCTTTGATATTCTCGTCTTTAATTTCCGGGCTCATGCTCTCAAGCATCCGCATACAAAATTTGGCGTAAAGTGGTGCCCAGTGCGCCTCATCCGTAGCTTTCTCAAATGTAAGTTGAATCACTTGTCTCAATGTACGGCCGTCGGATTCATCTTTAGATTGAGCAACAATGGCGAGGATTTGGTCAGAAATCTTATCAAACTTCTCGGGGGTCATCTTGTTAAGGTTGGCTTTGACCTTCCCTTGCACGACGTCTGGAGGAAGGTGGCCATCAGGACCAACAAGGTTCTGGGCTCTAGCAACACTGCGCGGTTTCCATCCACCAGTCGAAGGAGCAAGCGGTTCGATTTTCTGGCCGGCGGTAAGAGGCATGGACTTATTCGTCTCTTCCTCCTTCTTAGCAGACTTATGAGCTTTGCTTGCAGCACGCCCGCCACGGTGACTGCCTGAACGAGGTGAGCCGGGTATCTGTTGAGCAGACGAGGAGTTTGTTCTGCTGATTGGAGGACCCATACTCAGACCACCTGGGCCACGACCAAAGTTTCCGAAACTGCCGCCCAAAGCTGGTCCACGCATGCCTGAGATGGGGAACCGATCCTGACCTCCCGATGGCATAGTTTGAGTGCGTCCGCTTTGGAACATGCCCATCGGATCGTACGAACCTCTTGATACTCCGGTCCGAGAGGGAGTCCGGTTGACAACTGGGGTCCGCATCCCAGGACGGGACTCGGAGCCATCTCCTACTGTCTCTCTCACCTTCGTATCCCAGTCCAGAGAAGGCTTCTCTTTGAATACATTCTGGAACTGGAGCAAGAATTCCTTGTTATATTTGAATTTCCGATCAGATGGCGCATTAGCGTTAAGGGCAGGATTAGGAGAAACGATAGAAGGAGGATAGGAAATCTTGGTGGGATCCTCCAAGAATCGAGCAGTCTGCAAGGATTTCAATGCAGCGCTTGGCTGTGGTGGCTCCACTGTCTTGTTGGTCTCAAGCTTCAAGGCAGCAGGCTTCTCCCGTTTACCAGCTGGAACAGTCTTGGGCGGGCCCATCGACACATCAGAGACCGGCGTAGCAGCGCTGCTTTCCGCGGGAGTCTGAACCGCAGGGGACTCCGGTGTCGCACCCTTGTGCCGAAGCGCCGCAAATGCATCAGCCTTTTCTTTTTTCGCGGTGTCATTTTCGCTAGCTGCTAGTTTCTTCAGCCGTTCCTCTTCTGCCGCCTCTGCCTCTGCTTCAGCCTTCTTCATATTAGCTTCGTACGCTTCAGCTTCTTCTTTGGCCTTCCGAGCCGCCTCCTCCTTCTCACGTTTCTTCTTCTCCTCATAGGCCTTTTCTTTAGCAAGCTCTTCTGCCTCTTTGGCCGCTAATTCCCGTTCAATGGCATCAAAATCAATTTCCTCCTCCGCAGGTTCAGCAGGCTTAGGCTCTTCTTTCTTTTCAGGCGCTTTCTCAGGCTTGTCTGCTTCTTTTTCCGGCACAACTGACTCCTTAGTCTCCAGAGTGGGCTTGGAAGTTTCGCCTTCATCTTTCTCCTTTGATTTCTGGAGTTCTAAAGCTTTCTGCTCTTCGGCAGCAGCTTGTTCGGCAGCCATGCGAACTTTGTCATGGAAGGACTGAATTCTCTCTTCCTGTGTTTTAACTCGGGAGTCGGGTTGCTCTTGATTGTCCCGTGCGGGTGGCGGGGGAGTCGGGGATGGGGTTGTACCTATAGCAAACTTCGCTGGAGAAGGTGTCCCGCGAGCAGGGGAGTTAGCTTGCTTTTCAAAATCAAGGATATTACCGCTACAAGGATCCTTGATAACGATGGCTGATTTCTTCGGTGGAACAATGTTCATGGTGTGGCTGGGCCCTTGCGGTGCAGAAACGGAGGGTTGCTGGCCATGGCTGAGGCTAGAACCTGGACGTTCAGTGGCGGAGACCTGCGAAGTCGATCGTTGGAGCGCTGCTCCTTGAGCTGGGGCATTGCCGGCGCTAGCATACTGGGCAGTAATAAAAGGTGGTTGAGAAGCCATAAAGGGCGTTCGAGCAGGTGGAGCAGCCATGTGCGGCATGTGCATCGAATATGGGTACGGGTGTTGGTAATAATACGCCCCAGCCTCGTAATTTCCAGGTGGACCGTAAGCCTGAGATTTAATCATTGTTAGATATTGTTCAAAATTTCCACTTTCTGGTGATAGGGTAGTAGGAAGCGGTGGGATCTGATATTCAGCTGAGCACTGTCGAAGCGCTGAATTGAAATTGGGCCCATTTTTATTTTTTGACAGTGAATCACGACGGGTTAAAGGTTCAGTTTGGGGAGGGAAGTGTTGGTTTACATGTTGATGACCCATCTGCTGCTGATATCCAAAAGGTTGCGCCTGCATCTGTGGATTCGCCATAGGGACGTGCGGTGTCGGCGGAGTCGCAGGGTTTGCGTTCGCCAGAGCAGGGCTGCGAGCAGATTGAATCGGCGAACTTTGAAAGGGGGGCATGGTTTGCCTCTGCGAGTGGAAGTGGTTCATATTCGGGCCGCCTCGCTGGTTGTGATTCGACCTATAGTTCGGTGCAGGGGAATTATACTGTGCCTGTGACTGGTTATAATTTCTTCGACCACCTTGCGAATGATAGCCTCCGCGTGTTGGCCCGCTTGGGATGTTATGGCCACCCATATCTCCATGTGTAGACTGCGCTGATTCCCGTCGGGCATGGTTAGAATGGGGGTTGTTGGGTAATGGGACTTGTGAACCTGGCCGCATGTTCCGCTGCCAATCCATCTAGATTAGTATCATTGTATATTTAACCACAACCAGAGAGGTCCCCAATTACTTGAGAAAGGAGCAAAAAAAAAGCAAGACAAATAAGATGCGCTTACGTTCATGTCATTTTGCTCTCCAGAGAAATTTCCGAAATGCATATTTCCGGGCCCTTGGATATGAGATGGCGGTTGGCGACCACCGCTCAGGGTCTGCGGGATAGGGGAAGGAGAAGAGTCTGGCGATGTGATGCGGTTATTCGCTGGAGAGACACCGAGGGATGACTGTGGGTTTGCCAGAACGGCAGCTCCCATTGATGGGGAACTCTGCGAGTTATCAAATCCGAAGCGAATATTGCTTGGACGTCCCGAAATGGGGCCGCCATTTGAAATGAAACCAGTCGCGCCGGCAGCGCTGATGGTTACTGAAGGTTTCCTCGCATGGTCATTTGCTGCGGGATTTCCGTTGACGATGGTGGGGCCACCGGCACCGGGAGCAGGAGGGTTTTGCATAGCTGGTTTACCATTCACTTGAGAGATTGAAGGCGACTTGCCATGCTGAGTTCCTTGGCCGGTTGTGGACGCGGTTGTGTTCGCCAAATCGCCCGTAGCAGCTTGCGAAAACGACTTCTTCGTTGCGCTGGCGTACGAGCGAGGAGCGGTTGGGGCAGACACAGGTGTCAGCGGTGAGGTCTTTCCACTGGCGGGCTGGCTGCTTTGAGTTTGTGGTTTAAGGCCTGATGTCTGAGGGATCGATGTCATTACAGGGAAGCTCGTTTCAGCACGTGTTATTGTTGAATCAAGAGAGCGTGATGTCGTTAACCAGCGTGTTGAATGTAGTACTAGATCCCAAAGGGGCCAAATTAGCAAAGATCACGAAGTGCTTGGTCAACAAATGTGTTAGAGAGCCAGATTTGTCAAAATTGGCAGATTTGTGGAACATGGAAAAAGAAAAGGCTGCCTAATACTTTGTGTGCTGATAGTGTGATTCGCAACTGAACAAAAGCAATTATGTTCACAGCATGAAAAGACCGAAAAAATACCAATGCTGGTGGAAAAGTTGGTGAGGTTCAGACTCTGCGAGGCTCTGAAAAAAAAATAAAACCTTCAACAAGACGTTCGAAATTCACCGTCCCCAAAATGCCCCAGTGAAGAGCAGCAGATTGACAAGAGAATGCTCACAAGCTGAAGAACAACTTACATATGATAAAGAATCAAATCAACACTCAGCAAAGGCGATGCCGTTTTCCAGTGGCCACACAGCAGTCAAGTGGTCTGTCTGGGAAAGCAGAGCAATAAAAAGAGATGAAAAAGGGGAAATAAAAGCGGGCGGATAAAACAGAAGAAAACTGTACTATCCGCGATCGTCCTCTTACAAATAAAGAAGAGGATCCGCAGGAAATATAAATCCCGGTGTGTACTCAGTGAGGATGGATATGGAGGAGTAGAGAAGAGTCGAGAGGAAGAAAGAGAGAAGAGGAAGAGAAGAGGTTTGGCAAGGCAATTTTTTTTTTCTTCTTTGGTGTCGGTGGACTGCGAAAGAGAACTAACTTCGCGTCATCCCGCGTAACTGACGTATCAGATACCGTTTTGTACCCCCGGGCTTGCTCGGCACCACGCGGCTGATACCTCAATATGTATCTGTTTTTACAGGTACGCCGTGTATTTTACACTGGGCTTCCTTGATGGACAAAGGCGACGGCAGGAAGCCCGGGGAGGGCAGAAGTCGACGTTTGGGGCAAAAGCACCCTCGCAGGGACTCTATTTTTACTGTCTTTGAAGCGACGGAGATAACAACGGGCTACAGGCTGAACTTGGGGCCTTTGGGGGGGTTATGTACAACACTCTGGTGGTTCTGCCGGCTAAAAGGACCCCCCAGGTGGTCTAACAGAAAAGGCATGGAATCATCAGATTTCCACGCTACAGAACCCCCGGAGACGTTTGACATCATGTCACTTTCCATCCATCCACCAGAAACGGGCCCTTTCTGCGACTGACCATGCCCGCTCCCAAGAGAAAAGACGCAAAAGCCTGGCATTATTTCCAAGAGAATCGGATTTTACGACACTCCAAGTCTCGGGCCCATTGACACTCCCGCCACGCACTAAGCGAAATGGTCGGAGCTATCGCCGACAGCTCCGTTTGAAAGGGACCCAGCGAACGGCCAGCAACTGCTTCAGATCCATGCACTGTGAACTCTATCGATCATGCAGCGCGACTGGCCCGTCAACCATGCATCACCATCGTATCTTGTTCTGCCTACAGCCACACCTGGGGCGCATGAGAAAAAGCAGAGACGGGCCAATATGACATAATGGCAGTGGCTCAAACACTGAATAAACAACCGGCCTGTCATCCCCATGTTTGGCTTGCCACCCTGCCTGTTCCTCTCCCACATGTAACGTATGATTTGTTGCTATTATTAATAGTCTGGCCGTCATTAGCCACACCTGTTCGCTGTCGGAGTTAATTGAAATGGAAGCAGGCAAGGTGACTAGTACTTTGCACCAGCCGTTCAAATTTCGAGTAAGATGCCCATAATATCAAAAGATTCTTTCGTGTAAATAAAGCCTAGACTGCAACCCTCAAATAACGCCAGAGACCGAAAACCCGGCAAAATCCGTATACAATTGTGCTCTCACTCGTTCCTTCCAGACCGTCTGCGCCCATGGCCCTCTCTATAGAATGCTGAAGAAGCACCCAAATCCTCATGGTCTATATTCTCAAACGAATTTTCGCTCTGATTCTTCCTCAATCCGCGGGATCCATAATCGTAGCTTGTTCCATACGCTAGATCGTCATCCTCGCGGCTATCTAGCTCCAGATTCCGATGCTCTTCATCGAGGGCCGAGAGGAGAACCCGGAGCTTCTCCTTCTGAGAGGCAATGTAGTCTGCACGTTCGCGTTTGGGAGCCGTCGCGAGGTTTCGCGGTAACAAGCCGGCAGCACTGAATTCCTCAGCCCGGGTGTCGCGACCCTTCCCCGTCGACGTCACCGCCGTCACAGCTGAACCAAGGAGGGAGAAAAGATCTGATGCCGGCCCTGCAATGTTCGACCCAGCCCCAGCAGGTAGATTGAACCGAGAGAAGAGAGACTGAGCATACGCAGCGGGCCCGTTCGCAGGAGGCGGGGGAGCGGCTTCGGCAGTCCACGCCGGCGGCAACCCTAGTACCTTTTCTCTAACCAGATCGATCGCTTTGTACATATAGTCAAGACCTGCGGCTCTGGCGCGCTCATGGGCTTCACCAATGAACTCCTCGATCTGACGCTCATACTGCAAAAGAAACGGATCGACGTATTCGAGGTACAGCTTCTTTGCGCCCTGAGTTTGAGGGAGGACAAGATATGACAGCGCCATCAAGCGAATCCAGCTATAAAACGGGAACCTATATTCGGGTCCCAGCCCGAGCACAGTTAGCATGGGCGAATTTCAAATGGCCGAGAAAGCTCAGGTACAGCCATTTGACAATGGTATGCCTACCATCCAATAATAAAGAAAGTCCATGATTCCACCAGCAAGATAATTGATAATACCACCCAGTACATCAGCCATGGTGCAATCTGTGATGCGTCAGATGTGCGAAGCGCTTTATACGACGCGAATATAGGAAAGAGGATGGTAAAAACAGAGCTGTATAATTCAAACTGACATTAGTTTCAGGTATGTACTCCCTGTAAAGAGCAACATGATCACTTTTGTGTTCGGCTGTTGTTTGGAATGACCGCCACAGGTGTAGTACTCACGACAAGAGGTCTGCGATGATGCCAAACATGACACTTGATCAGACTATGCACAGCGCAAAAGTAAAGAGCTTATTCTAAGATATAGACAGAAAGCTTGTGGTTGCTGATGCTGGTCTTGAGTGCAGATAGGTCAGAGGTAGTATCAGTGGAGTGGATTTTGAGGAGCAGGCCCAGGGAGATATTAACAACAAAGGCACATGGAGACAAGGAAAGGGTGTAAAAGAAGAGTACAGGCCAACGCCAGTCCTTAGCTCAACTATGTATACAGCTGTGACAAAGAACGAATAAGGACGGAGCACCCATACACGGCATCTATCACCGCCTGAATGAAGGGCAGACTTGTCCCCGTGAAAAAGCCGCGGGCAGCTGGGCTGAGGCAAACGTCATTGGCTGGGCTGCATGACCCGCCCGTCTCCACGCGCCAAGAGCATGGCTGTTTGCACTGTTTGACTACCCTTTTCGGCTCAATGCGAACTTGCGTACTCAATGCCCAACCAGTGGTCAGGGCTTCGAAAGTGCAAAAGTGCTCATCAAAGTCCATGAACTGATGCATTTCTTCGGTTTTCACCCACCTTTGGATTTTCTAGCAGTCTTCTAAGACATTAAAGATACCCCATTCCTCCCTCTAGCGACCTGAAGCCAGGATCTTTTGTCTGTGCGGCGTTAGTTTCTGTTGCCGCCCCTTGGCACGCGGATACCACTTTTCGCCAAGGGGCCCACGCGAACAAGAAGAGTCTTTTAAACTCCTTCATGGTTAGGACAGAGAGAAGCCAGCCGGCGGCCCTAGAATCTGTCGGCTGAGGCGCTGACTCCATACCGGCTCCATACTACTATTAGCCTTGTCGCCTGTTCTTTTTGTGCTCTCGTTTCTTCTCTTTTGCTCTCACTTAACGACGATGACAGATTTGCACTCGATCAATCCTCAGCCTCCGAATCTTCCGGCTTTGGGGTCGAATCCTGCCTGTCCGTCTAAAGTCCAGAGCCCAATGGGTCGAATGATGATATCGTGGATGGTTGAGGCCGGGAACGCCGTATAAATTGACTTTGAAACCCAAAAAAAATGCATACGAGCTGAGGGGCTACTTGATCTAGCGGATCAGATATTTCAAGATCAGATCTGATAAGAGAAAAAGTGTCTGGAAAAATTCTCTCTAAATTACGGGTGATCCACTTCTCAGGACATCTTTGTGAACGAGCCTGGCGCATCCCATTGGATCAACTGGCTTGGAACCTCATCCAGCCAGCTGGTTGGACGGCGAGCCCGCAATCTGGCCCAGTTGTACCCAGCAAAACCAGGAAAGAGTACCGAGGATTGGGATGGTCAACCCAAGGAGCGGCCCTCAAACGAGCGGCATGGTGAGATGCTACCTGCCCATCTCGATGATCTCACTGGTCTGGGTCCCTTTATCGATCTACCATCAGATTAGACAAGGTGGGCCATGTATTCATCAGATAAAAAGCTCCCGGCTTCTTGGACTACTTCTCCATCAGGCGCATATCCATTGTATCCATTCTTCTTCCAGAGGCAGTGGATACTGGCAAAACCTCCTCCACTCACTTCTCCCTATTGGTGAGAGTTGATGACGGGGCCTTGGTGGCGTGAGGGTGTACAAAATTGAGGCCCTTGTCCGTTTTTCCCATTTTTGCAGCTTTCATATCTCCTCTCTCTTTTCTTGTAGACCCAAACTTGACATTGGCCTGTTGTTGCGCTCATTCAACCTGCGAATGAGATACAATGGCAACAATCCAAGGTGAAAAGGATGCGCCTCTGACGCCATTCAACAGTTCTCAAGGCAAAGAGGCTCAGACGGTAGAGCTCCCCCCTCAGGTGCCAACTTCGGTATCTCTCTTGGGGAAGAAGAGCCCTGGTGTCCAGCGAGTTGAAGCTATATCAAAGCATTTTCGACTGTCAGACCGGATCCTATTCTTCTTCTCAATCTTCCTCATTGCTTATGCATACGGGCTTGATGGGACAATCCGGTTTACATATCAAGTACGGCCCGCTTACAAACCCTGATATTCAAACCTCGCATTGACAGAGCCACACAGACCTTTGCAACAGCTTCCTATAAAACACACAGCTTGCTGGCCACGGTTAATGTGCTTCGGAGTGTCATTGCTGCCGCTGCTCAGGTACTATTTCAGGCGCTGGTATAAATGCGAAGTTCTACTGAGACCTGTTATTCTAGCCAACCGCTGCAAAGATCGCCGATGTCTTTGGAAGAACGGAAGTGATAATTGTCACAATTTTCTTTTACGTTATTGGTAGGGTGTTATTTTGGTTTACTACTCCGCTTTGGTTGACTCGCCCTCGCTAGGTACCATCGTCGAAGCATGTTCTACCAATGTTCAATCGTTCGCAGGGGGTGCAGTCTTATATCAGGTAAGGCTCATCGTAGTGATGCTCTAATATCTGTTGACAATTGTCTAATCGACATCGGGGTAGATCGGTTACACAGGTATCCTGCTGCTAGTTGAAGTCCTGATTGCCGATGTCACGTCCCTCCGCTCCCGTCTTCTATTCTCTTATATCCCTGCGACCCCTTTCATCGTGAGTCCCCCTTGAGGAATGAAAGGGAACCGTGGCTAATACCTGGTAGATAAATACCTGGGTCTCTGGCGACATCACGGATGCAGTTCTTAAACGTACGACCTGGCAATGGGGTACGTTAAATCTAACGTTCGCCGTTTATAACAATACTGACCCGCGCCTCTAGGCATTGGAATGTGGGCAATTATATATCCTGGTATGTCGACAATAGCCGGTTGATCACGGGCAGGATCTGCTTACCTGATGACTTAGTTTGCAGTTTGCCTCTCATAATATCGTTATATATCGTCCATCAAAGGGCTAAAAGGGCTGGCTCCCTTAGCACTTACAAAAGTCCGTACGAACTACTAGGCTCCCGTCAACTCGCGGTCTCTCTATTCTGGCAACTGGATGTGATTGGCATCATACTGCTGATCGGAGTGTTTGCACTGATCCTTGTGCCATTCACGCTTGCTGGGGGTGTGCAACTCCAGTGGAAGACGGCCAAAATCATTGCTCCACTTGTCATCGGAGTCCTACTTATTCCAGTTTGGATCTTTTGGGAGATGACTTGTAAGCACCCTATGGTCCCGTTCAGGGTAAGTCCAGACATTATTTACTCTAATATGTGCGCCGAGTCTAATCCTGAAATCAGTTGCTGAAAGACCGTGCGGTATGGGGCGCTTTGGGCATCGCGATTTCGCTCAACACTGGTTAGTATCAATGCTTCTTGCGCTCGATGATTACCCGCTGAAACATATAATCTCTAGCCTGGTATATGCAAGGAGATTTCTTACTCACGGTCCTCATCGTTGCTTTTGACGAGTCAGTCAAGAGCGCCACGCGCATCACGTCTCTCTATAGGTAAGTCTGTTGGGTCATCAAAGATTAGTAGCAAAGAGCTAAGCGATTTGCAGTTTCACTTCCGTCATCACGGGATGTATCGCGGGCTTGGTCGTGTTCAAGATCCGGCGGCTCAAGCCGATCATCGTCGCTGGAACGATACTTTTCCTCGTCGCCTTTGGCCTACTAATTCACTATCGTGGCGGAACAGGATCCGCTAGCCATTCCGGCATAATTGGTGCTCAAGTGCTCCTTGGAATTGGTTGGGGCCCCCCTTACGTTCTGGTGTGGCTTCATTTGATGTACTGACACTGTTTCCAGCGGGTGGATTATTCCCATACCCAGCTCAAGCCAGCATTCAGGCCGCAACTAAACACGAACGTGAGTGATCCAGAACCAAGAGGCTTTCAGTCAAACTGAAATCGGCAAATAATGAATCTAACCCTTGGAATTATACAGACGTCGCCGTCATCACGGGATTATACCTGGCGTGTTACAACATCGGCTCCGCCAGCGGAAACTCCATTTCCGGTGCTCTATGGAATCAAGTCCTCCCCAGGACCCTAGAATCCAGGCTCGGCAACGCCACCAAGGCAGCGACAGTTTACGCCGATCCCCTGGCATGGGCCGCTATCAACCCCGTCGGAACGCCCGATAGAGATGCAGTGATCGATGCATATCGACGCATTCAGCGGTTACTGTGTATCACTGGCATTTGCCTGACGGTGCTTATCATTGCATTTGCGCTTGTATTGCGCGATCCGGTCTTGACGAATGAACAGAGTCTGGCGAATGCGGAGAAGTATGATGGAGAGAGTTCGAGCTCGGAGGACCAGGAGAACTGAGGAAAGGAAAGAAAGGAAAAAGTGCTTTCATAGTCGCTGCGACGTCTGCTAGTTGGTCGTGGCTCTGTAATAAACGCGCCGGGACGCCCGCTCCGTGGTCGGCTATTGCACAATTTTGGAGTTTCCATGGCGCGCATGAGTAGAGAATGGTACGGCTTGTTTGGGAGGTAATGTTTCGAATTGGGAGGGTTGTAATATATAATCTGGGTGGGGATACCAAAAGTTGTGATTTTCAAAATGACATGAGCTTGCGATACATATTGTGTACAAAAGTGGTATAGAAGACGCCTGCTTCCTGTAGAATGTCGATCTATTATATTCCCATCTTGAGTTGTATCCCACTTGGATTCCCAGTGCGCCAGCATATATATCCCATATAATACAGTAGACACGCGGCCCGTGTTCGTATCATTAAAACCAGAGCGTCCCACAACTGAAGCAGCGAGGAGCGATACTCTGATAATCTAGCTGTTCTTGAAAACATCCCCCCAACCCAAGCCCACCAACTCCGCTCACGAATTTAGTCTCTATTTCGTTGCCTTCCATGGATATTGCACTTCATCGTCCTTTCTGGTCCAGATTTTCGACCGCCGTTTCGTCACGATATGTTCGACAAACACCTCCTTTGCGTATTGGCTCTTGAACTTGCGGATCCAGCGGGGATCCCATAGTTCGCTAGCCACGCCGAGGTCCTTGCAGCAGCGCATCATGGCGTTGGACTTGCATCCCTCGGTGGCGGTGGGTATCCCCTCCGGGTTGAAATAGTCTTGCTCGCCGCGAGCGATGGAGACAAGGCTAAAAGGAAAACCACAAGTTAGCTCTGTGCATGTCCCCCAGGTGTTCAAAACAGCGCAGAAAGTAACGTCCACGCCAAAGACCCCCAAAGATAAATAAATAAATAAAATTGGACACAACCTACCGGCCATGCGCAACAAGTGCATACTCCCTCGTCACCGCCTTGGGCGTAACTATACTCTCACTCCGCGGCACCAAGCCCCATCCTCCAGGCCCAAACGCGCGGTTGAGAATCCGCCGGTACTTGATCTCCGGGAGATACACGATTCCGTCGGGCTTGATCTCGACGTCTGCCGGGTCGACGGGCTGCAGGAGGATGTCTGCGGCCTCTTTGGAGAAGGGTTCGGCGCTGAGGCCGTGGTAGGAGCGCGTCCAGTCTACATGGCCGTTGGCAGCGGCTGCGCCATTGGCGTCTAGTTCTATCTCTGGGGGTTTGTCGGCGAGGCCGGTTTTGGAGATGTTCTGGACGGATAGGGGGTTCTTGGGCGCTGGGGTTGGAGCTGGCTGGGCGGGCGTGGTGGTGGTGGTAGTGGTGGCTGCTGTGGGTTTGGGAGCGGCTGGAGGTGCGGTGCGAGGTGCGTTATTATTGCTAGTAGTATTGCTATTGACCTGGAGGGCGAATGCGGAGGTTCTGAAGGTGCGGAGAGGCGCCGGGTTCAAGGAGGTATTCCGCCCGTTTGCGAGGGCGTGAAGTCTCAGCGACGAGGAGGGACGGAGGGTGGCTAGAGCCCTGTCTGCATGTCTGAGTGCTCGAATGGCCATTTCCGCGATCCCCAAGCTGAACTGAGTCCTCCTGGGCTGGAAATGGGAGCTGTTTATGATTCTTTTCTTCCTTGCTTGCCGCTGCGCGTGTTTTGCAGCGAGATTGAAACCCTGTCGCTCACGTGATATCGCGGGTTGGCGATGAAGTCGAGAATCGAAGAGAAAACACAAGAAAGAGAAGATGAATGGAGATGGATTAGCTATTCAGCTCGCTAGTAATGTACAGAGGAATAACCCGTAGATCCCGGCATGATAGCCTGCTGTCTCGCCGCGTCAGGCGTCCTTTGAGTGCGTGCGCTGCTCGTTGCCTTTGCGCTTCCAGCATTCGCGGAACGCCTCCATCTGTAGCAGAAAAGAATATCAACTTCAGTCCAACTGCTCGCATCTTCTTGTTCTTCGTCCCATCGACAGTCGATGCGTTGATTCGAGCAAAGCGGGAGTGACAGGCGGGATCCGTTTGGCCGAAGACAACCGCGAAAGGAAACACGAGCACTCACTTCTTTGCTGCACTGCCGCCAGTCCCTCTTGTCGTAGTAGCAGTCGTTCATTCTGGTCTGCTCGGCTGTTTGCGCTGCTCGTCAGATGCTCGGAACCGCGAACGTGCTCGAGGTCTCTCTTGCTCACCTGCACAGCCGGTGCTGAAGATCCGCTTGTCCCTGTCCGTCCGTCTGGCTGTCAGCAATCCGTCTCGTCTGCAGCGAGGGGCAGCAGTTAGCCTGCGAGGAGGGGAAGGACAAGGACAGTTACCACTCGTCAGGCTCATCGTCGTCCTCAACGGGCACTGGCCTGGCTTTGTCGGCGGCTGTGGACATCTTGATACCCTCGCTCTCTTCTCTCTTTTCCCGGGGATTCACACGAGCAGGATCGAAAAGAGATTTTCCCGTGATCGCTCGTCTTCGAGTCGGGAGGCACAACCACCACTACGACAGCAACGCTACCAACATGGCCGCCACCTCGACTTCGGCCAAAAGGCTCAACGTCCTGGTCTATTCCGGTGGGCAAAGCTATTCTGATTGGAGACGCAACGTTCTGACCGATTGTTCAGGGAATGGCACCACTCAAGACTCCGTCCGCCAGTGTCTGTTTTCACTCCGCCGTCTTCTGGCCCCAAACTATGCAGTCATTCCCGTCACCGGCGAGATGATAATCAATGAGCCATGGACGGCCAGCTGTGCTCTCTTTGTCATGCCTGGCGGTGCAGACCTGCCTTATTGCAAGACCCTCAATGGCACTGGGAACCGAAGGATCACCCAGTTCGTCAACCGCGGTGGTGCGTATCTGGGCTTTTGCGCCGGCGGCTACTATGGGAGCAAACGCTGCGAGTTTGAAGTCGGCAACAAGAAACTTGAGGTCGTCGGAAACAGGGAACTAGCCTTTTTCCCCGGGACTTGTCGCGGATGTGCCTTTCCAGGGTTCGTCTATAATAGCGAAGACGGTGCCCGAGCCCCTGAGCTTCAGGTGTCGACGTCTTCGTTTCCAGATGAGAAGCATATCCCGGCCTCGTTCAAATCCTACTACAACGGTGGTGGCGTCTTTGTCGATGCCCCAAAGTTTGCTGACCAAGGGGTCGAGGTGCTTGCAAGCTACACCGAGCCGCTCAACGTCGACTCGGGAGAGGGAGCTGCAGCGGTAGTGTATTGCCGTGTGGGTGAGGGTGCAGCCATACTCACAGGCCCGCATCCAGAGTCTGTCCCCATGAAATCTTATGATTATGCCAGGGGATCTTGGACTAATTGTTCTCTCACAGATTTGCGGCGTCCAACTTGGACAGAAATGCTGATGGCCCGGAATTCTGTAACGTCATTGATACTCTCGCCCAAAATGACGAAGCCAGAACTGAATTCTTGCGAGCTTGTCTAAAGAAACTTGGGCTCCGTGTGAATGATGAAACAACTGCCGTGCCTCCTCTTTCTCGGATGCATCTTTCTGCGCTAGAGCCACATGCCGCTGCTGACCTAGTCGCAGCACTTCGAGATATCATCACTGTGGAAGATGGAGAAGAGTATATCAAAGACGACAATGATACCTTTCATCTAGAAAAGCCGTCTACGCTGAGTATGGACAAAGTTGCCGAAGCGCTCCCTGAGTCTGAAGAAGGGAAGAGCGATAAAATCGTCGATTATAACAAGATTGTCAAGAACGTCGTCGTTCATGAAGATTATCCGCCATCGCTCGAGACTCCCCGCTTTAATCATCAGACCTTCTACGGCATGATCAGGCAATATAGATCGCAATCAAAAGAGGCTCTGTCGGAGTTTGGCTCCCATGTCTTGTATGCCGAAGTCGTGACCAGCACAAACACCTTGCTTGAGAAGTGAGTCTCATCCCCCTGTCTATGTCTTCTGGTTTCGGCTAGCTTGCTAACGAGCCAAATGATAAGGAATACGCAGATGCTCCGACGTCTCCCCAATGGCTTCATGGCAACGGCAAACGTTCAGGTCGCCGGCCGTGGCCGTGGCTCCAACGTCTGGGTATCTCCTCCGGGCCAACTGATGTTCTCAATTTGCATCCGTCATCCAGTGGAGAAATTCGCCAACGCCCCTGTCGTTTTCATCCAATATCTCGTGGCCATGGCCATTGTCAGAGGCATAAAGACATACGACAAGGGCTACGAAAACCTGCCCATCAAACTAAAATGGCCAAACGACATCTGTAAGTCATGTTCTACCCTACCAAGCACTCCTCCACTCACCACCACACACAGACGCCCTCGACCCCTCCCAACCCAACCAGAAAACCTACACCAAAATCGCGGGCATCCTCGTAAACGCCCACTTCTCTTCAAAAGAATACATCGCCGTCGCCGGCGCCGGCATCAACGCCCTCAATCCCCTCCCCACCACCTCCCTCTCCGCCCTCCTCACCGCCCTCGCCTCCAACCTACCTCCCTCCACCCCTCCCCTGCCCCCCCTCTCCCTCGAGAAACTCCTCGCCCGCATCCTCACCACCCTCGAAGAGCTGTACACGCGCTTCCTCCGCACGGGCTTCGACCAGACCTTCGAGGACATGTACTACGCCGACTGGCTGCACATGGACCAGATCGTCACGCTGGAGGCGGAGGGCGGGGTGCGCGCGCGGATCAAGGGGATAACGAGAGACTATGGGCTGTTGGTGGCGGAGGAGTTGGGGTGGGAGGATCGGCCGACGGGGAGGAGGTGGGAGCTGCAGAGTGATAGTAATAGTTTTGATTTCTTCAAAGGGTTGGTGAAGAGGAAGATATGATTTGATGCGGGGAGGCTGCGGCATAAGGTAGTATATTAAGTGATTAGGGCGTATATATAACTTGTGGATGGGGTTGATTAAGAACGGGATACGTTTCGATCAGTTATCTACATACATACATATACGCTGTTTTGCTTTGTTCCTGCCTGGGTTTAGTTTCTTTCTCTTTTGGCCTCTATTTTGCGGAAGGAAAATACAATGCCAGAGCCAGCATTGCACCTCGAGAGCGCATTATAATTCGTAAGCATCATTAAACTATGTATATAAAATCAGTCGCGACTGGGAAACGAGGGGATCGTGTGATGCGTGTAAGGTCCGTAATCGCGGCGGTGTATGAGTTTTGAGAAGCGTATTAATATCACCAGAAGTTCACACAGTGAGCGGAGTGAGCAGTGCAGGTTGGGGATCCGGTGAAGCACGTAAATGTCAATCGAACAGCATCCGATCTAGAGATATCGTAGTGAACCGCAGAGTCGGACATTCCGATGCTCGTCTTTCTTGTCTTCTCTCTTTGGTTTGACGTATGCCATCACTATTTCACTCCCTTCTCCTCAGCCACAAACTCATACGTCCTATCTCCCGCCCCGATCGGAATCGGCTTCGCGTCGTCATCGTAAAGCGTGCGCTCGAAAAACTTCACCCTCCCCGAGCCATGCACCAGCACGACCGTCTGCTTCTGCGTCCCATACAGGCCCTGCATATACTGCATATGGCTGTCCTGCCCATTCGTCATCACCTCGGCTTTCTCATGAATATTCGACGCGCAAATCTCCGCCTCCTCCCGCCCATCCTCCTTCTCCTCACCGATCATCGGGATAAAAATGCTCTCGCACAGCAGATCCATATACGTCTCCAGATCCCCGCCTTCCTCTCGCCTCGGCAGCGTGTCCGTGCTCAACAGCCCCAGCAGGCGCTGCACAAGCTGCTCCTCGTCCTCGCCCAGCTTACAACTCGCATGCAGCGCCTCCTTCATCAGGCGCTCCCCGTTCCTGATCTTCGCCCACGAGCAGTCCCTGAACGCGGTGTTGCTCAGCACCACCGTCTCCCCCCTCTCCTTAGCCACCCACTCCACCCCTTCCTTCGCGCACACCCGATTCGACACGATCGCCAGCGGCCCGCGGATCGTCCCGCACGCCAGGCTGAACCCGCCGGCCAGCTGCGCCTGACCGCCCGCGATCAGCCGCTCGACGTACTCCTCCGTGCTCACGGAGCCGTCCGGCGGCAGCTCCAGGAAGGAATTGATGATCTCCCCGCGGCTCAGCTGGCCGACGGCCTGGGCCGAGTCCTCTTTGTAGTTTGTGAGGACGGCGATGCGGCCCTGCTTGGTCACGCCCAGCCAGGTTCCGTGGGCGGCGCGAGCCATGTCGCGGGAGCCAAGCACGTAGGAGTGTGGCTCGGGCCACCAGTCCGCCGCGGCGGTTGGGCGGCGTAGGAATTCCTGCAGAGTTTTGCTTGTTAATAATCCGACCGCTCAATAAAGAGAGGGGGGGGACATACATCTCGATTATCAATCAAGATCAGAGGGTAATCGGGATGGGCCGTTGAGATTAGAGCTATGCACATTCTGGCAGCTCAGGTTGATATCAAATCGTAAAAGAAAAGACCCAAAGCAAACACTGTCCTCTAGCAGCACTCCAACGGAGATACCTCGAAGCTTTTATTCTTCACAGGGAGATTATACGCGCAAGAAAAGAGTGGCGGTGACCAGCTCTCTATGTCCTCGCTTGAAAGAACAAAGGGCTCACGCAGAGGTTGATTCTTCCTCTATAGTAGCCAAAAGATCTCAAAGGAAACTGATCAGCCCGTTTGACCAGCTATCCGATACACAAATCCGGACTCTCTGCAGGCCTAATTGATGAACCGAGGTGCACGTATAAAAGAGCAAGACGTTTGTATGGATGGAGGGAGTATTTGATATCTTCAGCTCGCACCGTCTCAGCTACCAGCCACGAGGCAGAATGTCTCTATTATAAAACAACGAAAGAAAAGAACATTCAATTCTTACTCTAGCAGCAGCAGTAGTGGAGGGATGAAGAACTGATAAATGGATTGGAATCGTTGATGAAGTTTCGCCATCAAGTCGGGAGTTCTTTTTTGGGTCGAAAAACGTGACATCAGCAGTTCTGTCTCTCTCTCTCGTTCTTCTCGACTTCCTGCTGGCCAACCCGGACCTCCCTAGTTAGCTCCCAACCGAATCAAAGATAGGGCCATTCTGCTAGTCGACGAGGTCTAGACACGCAGAGAATTCCCTCTTTGCTGGCTCCGCCAAGATGGTGCTTCGTGCCGGGCCAAGACGACAACGGTGAATGGGCTCCAGGCGATGATGGTGAAGATGATACCCTTGCTTGACTTGGGTTGCCTGATCTCGACCCAAGTTTGGCTGTGTGATAAGAGCTAGTTTATACCGTTCGCCTGCTTCAGCACATTTACCAACCTTGCTTCTCGTCTACTCCTGTACGGGGCGGATGATCTGTGAATATCCTCGAACAAAGCATACAACTCGAAGGAAATCAGAGCAACACCTGGGATTCCTTCAATTGGGAGAGAGGTTCTTCAGCTATGGCTATCATTGATCTTTTTTCCCTTTTGTCGCCCAGTAAACAAAAGCACGCTTCTCATGTGCCCAACCCGGCCCAGATCCAATCCTGAGGCCTCGCCCTCAAACAGAGAAACAAAAAACTATCAATTTCAAGTGCAAAAACAGTTTTTCCGCCCCAGTTCGTCGACAAGTATATATGTCCATTATATCATCTTCATAGTTCCGAAAATCGGTTTTGTGTGATGTAGTCTTCCAAATAGTAGTCTAAGGGTGTATATACCAAAAAAGGACACAAAAGGAAAGGAAAGCGTAAGAAAAAGAGAGAAATATATAGCCTGGAGAAGTGAAAAAATCGGGTCTGTTAGAAAGGAGTATTTCGTCTCACATTATTAGTCGAACAAATCGCAAAATATTGAAGAATGTTTTTTTTTTCTTTAACCTCTTCTCACATCCTCTCACTGAGGAGGATACCGCTGACTCGACGGACCTTGCTGATACGGATTCTGCCCCGTCGAGTACGCGCTTGGCGGTGCTGCCGGCCGTCGAGTCGCATCAGACGCCTGGCCCGGCGCCGCTGGCGACGACACCTGCTGCTGGATCCCGGGCAATGGACTCGGGGGAGTCTGCCGGTATGGATTCTGACTGCCCGGTGCGGCCGGCGGCTGAGAGTACGACGCCTGGTAGTCATAGTAATCTGCGGCCGAACGGGCACCCGAGATGGGCGAGGGAGTGTCCGCCGGCGTATTTGGCGACACCGCGGACCTCAGCTGGTTCGCGTGGCGTACGCCCGTCGACGGCTCTCGGAACAGGGGCTTCTCGTCGCTCACAGATATCGTCGGCGTGGCGTCATCGGTGCGCGTGCGATCCAGTGCTGGTGGGCGCTGGTTCAGCGCCACTGCAAAGGTTGCCTCGCTGCTCGCGGGGGGCGGGCTGCGGTAGGAAAGGCCGGACGGGGAGCTGCCGAAGTCGTTTCCAGAGGTCTTGGCCTGGTCGTCCTTGGGCGGTAGGTCGGGCGATTTTTTCATGTCACTGGTGGGAACCATGCGCTTCTTCTCCTTGTCGGCGGCCCACTGGTCCTTGCTCGCTTGAGCCTGCTCATGCGAGATGGAGACTGAGTATGACGGCTTGGCGATATCTCCAAGAGCAGCGTCGCCGCCTCCAGGACCGTAGATCGGGATTCTTCGAATAGCCAGCACCAAAGCGCACATGAACTTTGAACGGCGCGCGGCGCGAACCGTCTCGTTGGACCAGTTAGACTTGTGGCGGATTTCGATCTTCAGTTCCATCTTGTTCATATCGCCCACGCCAAGTACTTCAATGTCCACGTCGCGCTGGAAGTCACGGCAGTTTTCTTTCTCGAGAACAAACTTTTGCATCTCCTGTTTCAGTAGCTGAATGTCCTCAAACGTAGTCCCAAAGTCGACGGTTAGGGTGAGCTGCTCCTTCATGGCCTTTGATCGACTGATATTCTCCACCCAGCAGGTATTCAGCACAATGTTCGGGACCTGAGTGACTTTGAAGTCGCTGATATTCTTGAATACCGTAAAGAGCAAAGAGATACGTTCAACGAGCAATTGATTGCCGTTGATATCGACGCGGTCTCCAACATCATACGGGTGCTAATAAGTGCATTTGTTAGCAAAATGTATTATAATGTGCTGAAGAGTATGCATCACTTACCTTCACAAACAAAAAGATGCAAGAACCCAAAACTTCCTGAGCGGTGACTGCAAAGACAAACGAGAGGGACAAGAGCGCGGTGGCACCAGCGGCAAGAGTAGTACCGAAGCCCTTATTCAAGAAAGCCACTGGAAAATACCCGTTAGTAACCCCTAACTAGGAAGACAAGGTAAAGTATCCAACGACGTACCAAATACCAAAATAACCAAGATCAAAACAACCGTGCAGAGAAGGTTGTCGAGGACATGGATAGCCTGGTCGACATCGTGCATGCTCTTGGCAATAGCCTGTCTATCTCTACCGAATTCAGTAATCGTGAGGATCATCTCCTCAAGACTGATGTCGCCATTGTCATCTCTATCCAGAGCAGCAAAACATTCCTCCGCCTCGGCGTGGTGGTCGGGCCCAAAGACCTCGTAAAGGTCGTCGATGTAGAGCGCATCACGGCCCGCGAGGACAAAGGACATCCACAAGCGTCTGGCAAGAGCTTCGGATGACGAGCGTTTCTCCAAGGCCAAGGTGACGATCGAGTGAGCCGAGGTCGGGTTGAAGACCTGCTTGCCGGTGATTTCATGGGCGACCTGGCCGAACGCAGCGGTGATCTTGTCGCCCACACGCCCCACGTTCTGAATCAAACGCATGGGAGACGCGGAGCCGGTTCGCTTGTGGCCCTTGCCTTTCTTGCCAATCACACCGACGATAGAGTCGTTGATGATGTAGTCTTCAGCCTCGAACTCCTTGCAATACTCCGGGAACATCTTCCGGGAGGCATCATAGAGCAAGCTCACGAGATGGACGTTTCGCTTTGAGTCCTGGATCCTCAGGTCAAACTGCTTGCGATGGTAGCTGATCGAGATCAGCTGGATGAGGACCTTTTCAGCAGCCAAGATCAAGCTGGAGATGAAAGCGGCAAACAAGATGTTCTTAACCACGTCCTCCCACTTCTTGATTCCGGTATCGCCTCGGCGCACGTTATCAGGGTTCCTGGTCATAAGCTGTGTTCCGATTAGCGCAATTCCTGCAGCCTACACCGAGGCGAAAGACAAGGCAGCCATTCTTACCGGTATAAAGGTAGCCAACGAAGTGACCGACCAGCCGACCAATGAGAAAGGAATCTCAAGATTCCGAAGAATAAGAGCATACTTCCTGGTCCCGGAGCTGACGATACCACAGAGGAACTGGAAGAGAAATGGAACGTAGTGGGCGATGATTTTTGAAATCCATAAACTCAGCCAGACCACCTCGACCCAGGTGAAGAACCAGACGATGCGGACACCCCCAATGCGCGCATTCTGGGCAGCGGTAGCACCGATGATGATGGGGATGGCGATGAGCAACGCCAATGGCAAGACGTAGATGAAATACCTGGTGACGACGGAGAAATTCAGGATCTTGCTGTAGAACTTGCCCATCTGGGTCAGGGTTCCATCCTCGGGCGCCTGCAGCTGCTTGCCGGACCGCTCGTGCACCCTGCGTCCGTGGAAGAGGTGTTTCTTCTCGTGCTGGCTGCCAGGGCTCGACTCGTGGGAGGGGATGTATCCGGGGCCGGACTCGATCTTGCGGGCGCCGGTCTGGCTGGGCACGGTGGTCAGGGGGATGTCGATGGTGGCATCGTGCGGGTTGGTCATGGTGGCGGTGGTGGTGGTGGTGTCCGGCAGCTGCTGGAATCTGTCACGGGAGAAACGCTTCTGGCCGATTCCAGGCCGTCCTGACATTGGAGGGGTTGGGAGGCCAGTCCTCGAGAGAGAGAGAAGCCGAGCTGGGGAGAAAACTAGAGAGGTGAAGAAAAAGAGTGTGTGGATTTGTTTCTACCAGCGGGGCGGGAATTGGGAGGACGCTGTTCTTTTGTGCTTTGCGAGGGCACAGAGGAGCGGAGTCTTCCCCCCACTTCGTGATTCCACGGGGTTGGCTAGCCCGTGGGTGTCTCGAATTGATTGATCGGTATTAATAGAGAAGGGCTTCGATACGGAGATCTTCAGATGCTAGAGAGCTTCAAGTGGAGGACGAGGGAAGATAGCGTCGACACAGCGGGTGGAGACGAAGCAGGACTGTACAAACAGCCGAACGAGCGTGTCGTCTACGACTTGGGAGAAAGCGAGCGTAAGAGAGAGACAGAGAGAGAGAACAGACGGCAGGCTAATGAACCGCTATCCTGCCTCGATCTCTCGGACCAGAAACGACAGTGTTTTGGGGAAGTGATGTCAGGGGATCCAAAGCGAGAGGAAGAGGAAGATCGAGTGGAGAAGAAGAATTCTCCCAGCAAGTTAACGAGTTGGTCAATGCGAGTGAGATCCCACTGAGCAAAACAGCAAAAAAGAACGAAATAAAGGAACGGAATGAGAAGCAGAAAAGTGAGAGTAAACGTCCGACGGGGGGAAGCGGGCTGAAGGAAGCCAACAATTTCTATATATATTATAATTTTTTTTCACTCCAGAGTCTAGGTGCACATCCTATCTCTCTCTCTTGTGCTGCTCGACTGCAATCGGAACAAGCGTGGATCCAAAATAGCACTTCTTCCGTGCTCTCGAATCTTGCCAATCATCCTTCCAACAGCTCTTCTTCCTCTCTCTTCTTTCCCTTCTTTTTTCTCGCCGTGTTTCATCTCCCTCTTCGCTGGAACCTGACGCTAACTCAGCCCGTTCAAACCAACTCCAACGGCGGAACCCAGGAACCGCAACACCCGCGAATTGGCCAATGAGCCTTGTCAAGACCAGCAGAGAAAAGAATTAAAAAAAAAGTGAATTTCAGGTGGCAAACGGCCATCTTCCTGCGACTTCTCATCCAGCAAGTATCTTTTCCTAGTTGAATGGGGACCTGGCTGCATCTCCACCAGTTAAAATGAGACTCGTCGTTGATGAAGTGATAAGCTCGCTCCAGCCACGGCTAACTAACTAGCAGCTAGCAGGATGCACACGCGGCTTCAGCATCACCGACGGAACAGTCCTTGAATGTCCATCTCGCCTCAATGGAGAAAATATGGGGATTACTACAAGTTGGAATGGTCAAGACAAACATGTTGATCTACATGGATAGCTGCAGAAAACCTGCCAGGTCTCTCTCTCTCTCTCTCTATGTCTCTCAGTCTTCCCATCTTGCTCCTGGCATGATTTATGTTTCCTTCAAGGCTGGAGCATCATCATCAAAAATCCACTTTGGTGGCCCCCACAAGCGAAACAACAATTTCAGGTCTCCAAAGGAACGCCACCGTTTCAGGTCCTGCCCTTGTTTCTCCTTTCCGCACAAAACCCTTTTCCCGTTCAAGTTCTGTATGTTTGTCTTGTCTGTTTGTTCATGCTTGTTTGCTTCGAAGGGCCTTCGGAGCAGACATCCTGATCCGATTCCATCTCCTCGACTGTGAGACACGGATGAATTTCCTACGAGGATATAACTATTGCTTCAAAGGAAAGTTTAAGCCCGTGCAGCGAGGCCACGGCATGCCTTGTGACACCCGAGAGAGTAACACAACTCTACTCTTGGAGGTCTTTGCCCGAGTGCGAAGGTTATGGACGACCCTTGTTGAGATCGGTCCCGAATGTTGGACTCTTTTCAGGCCTCACCAGATATCACTTGCTCCTCGGCCTCATTGCCACGAGTAAAAAGTGCCTACACTGAAAATGTCTCGACCCAGCTCCCATTTCACAAGTAATCTTCCTCACAAAAGTCGTCAAATATCCAGTTGTCCATTATCCTCGACCTCTCTTCATCATTCTCAGCACCATCAAGGGAATCAGACTTCAGCTTCTCCGCACGCTTCTTTGTTTCTTCATACTCCTCGACCGGAACCCAGCCTTCAGTTCCAACGCCAATAACTTCCCTGCATTCCTGTAATTGCTCGTCTGCTTCCACCTGTGCTCGGTCCAACTGCAGACACGCAGCGGACTCGTCGTCCGAATAGGTGATTGGGCATGGAGTATTCCGCGCGTCACAGGCAAGTTTTGGCCAGTTCTTCGTCAAATGGATCAGATCGGCCTTGAGGGTCACGTTATCACCGTCCCAGGGATCACTCGCGTGGTCAACAAGCTTTCGCCTCAATGTGTTCATATCATCAGTCAGAGCCTTGTAGTGTTCGGGATTCATCTCTGCGGTGTTCCTAAGATAGAAGTAGTGTAGCTGGCGCTTACGTAGAAGCTCTGCTTCAGCAAATTGCTCCCTTTCTCCCAAACTGTCAAAGTTGTCTGGCAGGCTGGGGGTTTGCATTGATTCTGAGACCGCGTCCCCATAGTTCTGGAAACTGTTTGGGATCCCGGAGTGAAGAAACAGCGGAAGGACAGCACAATGTTGCCAGTCAACCAAGCCAGTGATTTCAAGCTTATCGGAGACGAATATATTGTTGGGTTGGAGATCGGGGTGCCGCATGATTGGACGTGTGAGGGCTGGATCATGGTGCGGTATGAGATGAGGCGCAATCTGCAGATATTGCTTCAAATTCACGATGTGGTCCAGATGCGATTGTGGCTTATAGCCGTGGACCTCTCTGCGGAGACGCTGGAAAGGCTGGATGGGTCGTCCGAACTTTGTCAGATATGCGATCTCTTTCTCGGCTCCGGCAGTTAGAACTCCCAAACAATCGCTGTCTTGAAGGTATTAATTGCCGACGCTTTGATGGGGGCCAACGCGAGGTGGGAATGAAGAAGCACTTACATGGTCCACGCTTAATTGGTAGGTTGAGCCTTTTACCGAACCACGATTTGAGAGTGGTTTCGGGACCGATGCAAAAGCGACTCCCACCGGCTAAATGCGTGCTCGGAAGAGAGATTCGACTATCGCCTTGACCTTGCAGATCACTACAGTAATAAAGACTTCCGCTTGCGGGGAATTGTAAAGCAAAGATCCGGGACTCCAACTCCACAAGCTTGGAGATGACAGTGATCCTCTGTCTTTCGGATAGATCAAACCAAATATCTCCCAAGTTTATACCACGTACTAGTTCCATAAAGATATACTCGGTGGCAGCAGGGTTTGTTGACACAGTCGAGTAGCCATAGATTTTCGGAACTGGTATTCCGTGGGAGCGGAGATAATCCATCGTGGCAACTTCACTTGCGACGAGGAGGTACTTCGGCTTGGCCACTGGGTATGGTATGCGTGCCACGAATTGAAAACCATCTCGCATGGTTATAAGGAAAGTTCGATTGAAGCCTCCTTCTGCAAGTTTCTCGAAGCCGACAATGTCACCTTGCTCCTGGTGGATTGATGCTGCAGCAAGGCGCATGAGCTCCGAGACGTCGAAAGAGCGTTTTCTTTCCATGTGTCTCAGGGCGTCATTGTAGCTTTGCGGAAATATCAGCCTCAGTACGTTCTGCTGATCAGAAGGCATAATGGAAGGGTCTCAACAAACATCCATCGGCCGGACGTGTACTCGAACAGATCATTGGAGTCTGGCATTCTCGTGGCAGTGGAGGAGTAGCGCATTGGAATCTTGTTCGATATAGATACAGAAGCCCGGATGGACAACGCGCGTGGTACGCGTTTAGCTGGTAGATAGCGACCAAACCTCATGATTCGAGCGCGCTGGAGAAGCTGTAATTAGTTTTTCATTAACACGAAGAATTAAGCTATTATAATCTCAGGCTCAGTGACAGGGCGTAGCCCGACACTGAGGACAGGCTGGGAAGCTGGTTGGGAAACGCCTTGGATGGAGTAACATGGTGCTGGCGCTGGAAAAGTCTAGCGCGGGTTGCTATTCTGTGCAGTGATGGATGGGACATCCACGCCACCAATGGGTGAAGGACCTGCCGGTCAAATTGGCCCTCTCTGTGATACCCATCTAAGACCTCACAGATCTGGCCTTCAAGGTACGCTTGCCGTCAAAGGGCGAGCTTAGGTCTGGTGGACGGTTGGTAGACCTCTGTGATGTCGGAGAATGGAAGTGCCGGGCCGAGATTAGTCAACCGGTCAGTGCAAACAGGCCAAACAGCACCAGCAAGGACGTCGGGGAAATGCCAAGCAAATGGCGCTCGAGCAGGCCGCGTGTTCGCTGTGCTGAGGAATCATCGATCATGATCATCGACCACCAGCATATTCGCCTGGCACCACGTCGAGCAGGTTGGACTGTTCGGCCGGGATGACCTCAACGACTCTTGTACACGGTAGGTTTGGCCACCGAGAACAAGAGTGTTATTCCTCGTGGCCACGGTTCGGTTTCGGGGAACGGTGTTTCCATGGGTTGCTCTGCCCGTGGCTCTACTCTCTCTACAGGATGTATGTACATACAGTATGTGCATCTAATATCAGGATGTTGTTGTGTACGAGAAAATCCCGGGATGAACAGGGCCAATGCGGGAGATTTCTCCGCCGATCGCAGCGCGGGAGTCGAGACGAGAGACCGGGGATGGCGATAAATATAAATAAATGATGAAGAGAAAAACAAACGACGCTCTTGGGTCGCAGCGAGCTTTGAGCGGTGATCCCCATGGGAGTGGGTGCTAAACCCCGGCCGCGCAGTCCTTATCGATAAGCTGCACCATCCCCATCATCATCATCACCATCACCCATCGCCATTGATTGTATCAACTGTCAGCTAGTGGTAGCAGTAGAGAGTAGTGGTAGTAGCAGTCAGTACTGCATTGAGGAGAGAGAGAGATCAATCCTCTTCAATGGTGCATGGAGACTGTGGTAGAAATTAACTAGGACTGCCTCCTGTCTATGAACCATCTCTCTCTCTGCGACCGAAGATGTTACATCCCCTAGCTCTAGTCAATGGGTAGACCCTGCAACCCATCTCCTCTCCTCGCGCTCCCTCATTAATTCTTCTTTCTCGGATGGCCCGGCGGCTCTCTGTCTCTCTCTCTCTCTCTCCCCAGCAGAGTGGCGAAGCAGCAGAATAACTAAGAGACGGACTGACTGACTGCAAGCTGCGGCACCCAGTGAATCAGAAAGCAGGTTGACAGTAGAACTAGTAGCAGTAGTAGCAGCATTTGCCTTTTTTTCTTTTCTTCTTCCTCTTCTTCTTCTTCTTCATGTCTATTTCACCGCCCAGTGCGATCGTTGCCCCCTCTCCGACTGCCAACCAGCTAACTAGTTAACTAGACCACCGGGAAAGCTTGTAATCTCCTCTTTTCCCCTTCAACCCTTCAGACAGGGTCCATGGGCCATCTCTCCCAAAGGACTGACGGAGAATAATCTGCCAGTTGATTCCGATCATCGCTGCTTTATTTTAATTCTCCCTTTGTTTTTTGAGTCAGTGATCGATCCTGTTAATTTGGGCTGCTGTGTCAAGAAAAGACTTCGAATACCCGCCGTGTATATTCCGTGCTGTTAATGCGCCAGGGACACCGCCCATCTCACCTCCTCCCGGCATATTACCTACATAGACCCTCCAGCTTCCCCCCTCCGCCATATTAATCCTGCATTACTACCTCTGTTATTTCTTTTCTTCTCCTCTTCTCTCCCCTTCTGTCCATCGAGAAGCGGCCTTACCTAGCATGCGACCCCCTTTGAAGAAAGGGAGACACAACTATCCGCTGCTACAGGCTTGTATGTTCGTTCTTTTCTGTATAGTACACTGTTGCTGGTTACTACGATGCTAACGGATACACTCTTAGCTCCGCCTTTCTCTCTCCCCCGGTACTAGTCAGTCTCGCTGCTCCGGCTGCTCCGGATCGGGATTTGAACCTGAATGAGGGCCCCTTCGCTGCGTGCCCTCTTTCTCCCCGGAACACACCATGCGGCCTAGCTGGCTGCCCTCTTCTTCCTCTTCTTCCTCTTCCTACTGCTCTGTGCTGCTCCGGTCCCTGTGCCAATCATTACTACTCCTGTCCTCCCTCGCCGCCGCCCAGGACGCCTTCCCCGCCGATGGTTACGTGGAGACCCCGCGCCTGGGGGATCGCCAGTTCTTCCTCCACCTGCGCCCCTTCGACCTCGACGATGTCTTTCTGGTCCCTCTGGTCAAGTCCATGATTGACTCTCCTCCAAAAGTAAGGCCATTTCTCTTCTCCTTCTTCCCTCATCCCCGCTTTTCCCCCGTCGATCGCCAGGGTGGGGATCCTTAGCGCACTGATTAACAAGGTCCCCTGCTGGCCTACCGCTTATAGGACTTCAACGTCACGGGACAATTGGTCAGTGTGTCCCCGGAGAATGCAAACGACCTCCAGGACGATCAGATAGCTCTGGTCAGCTGCGACGACAGCGCCTATCCCGGCAACCTGAAGGTCGGCGACACCCTTCACACCCTTATATCCAGCAAGCCAACCGCCGCTGCCACCATACTGTACACCCTGCACTCCCGACACTGCAAATACAACATGGACCCGTCGCTGCCCGCCTACGCAAACCTCTTCTCGATGACCCGAGCGACGAGAGCCGAGGAGCTACTGCGGAACCTCCAAGGGAAGCCGTCCGCAGTGGTCTCCATCGTGACGGAGGAGCCGTCGTCCGTGGACGGGGCCCCGGGGTCGAGTGCGACAAGCGATCCGACCGTGGAGCGGAACCGCTCGGACAGCCCGCCAACCACTTCGATCGCCATGATCATCCTCTACTCGGTCACCGGCGTCATCACCCTCCTCTTCCTCGCCGTCATCATCACCGGCGCCGTCCGCGCACACCTCCATCCCGAACGCTACGGACCCCGTGACGTCGTCGGCCGGCCTCGCCAGAGTCGCGCCAAGGGCCTCGCGCGGGCCATGCTGGAGACGCTGCCGATTGTCAAGTTTGGCGACCTGGACGAGCCCGCGACGCAGCCCGGTGGACAAGGAGGAGAACCAGGGGCCGGCGGCGCGGCGAAGAATAGAGATGTCGAACTGGGAATGCAGCAACGGGACCAGGAAGAGGACCGCAGAAAGGACGAGCACAAGGCGGGGAGGGACTCGGAGGCGGACGAAGGAGCGTCGCAGGACTCCAAGCCCGACGCCAAGGAGCACGATCGCAGACTTTCGGGAGAAGAGGCGGCGGAGGCGGAGCAGGGGCAGATTGGGCCGGCCTCGTCGCCGCGAGCGAGGACCCCGGATAAACCGGACCCTGAGGGCGAGACCACTCTGGGGTGTCCGATCTGCACCGACGATTTTGAGAAGGGGCAGGATGTCCGGTTGCTGCCGTGCGACCACAAGTTCCATCCCGAGTGCATCGACCCATGGTTGGTGAATGTTTCGGGGACCTGTCCTCTCTGGTACGTCCACAACCGAAGAAGCAACAGCATCAGAACGTTCCACTAACATTCTCATCTCTCTCTCTAGCCGCATCGACCTCCAACCCCACGAAGCATCGGAAGAAGAAACGCCAGGCGGGCACGTCAGGGTCCCGTCCGACGTCGACCGAGACCTGTACCTCCCTCCCCCGCTCCCCGACAACAGAGGGCCCGGCACGGAGCCAGCGCTGAGCCTCAACCGGCGGCGGCGGCGACGCAGCCTGGCGACATACCTGCAGTCGACGATCAACGCGATGCCGCCCAACGACTCGACGGTGGCGTTCCGGCTCGAGGCGGTGCGGCGGCTGCGGTCCCAGGAGGGCGCGGGCGGGAACGCACCGACGACGACGATGACGACGGCGGCGACGGGGGCGTCGACGGACAACAGACGCAGCCGGCGGTTTTCAGCGATGCTACGGGATAGCTTCCGCATACATACGCGACGGCACGGGGAGGAGACGTGAGGCAAGACCCTCCCCTTGTTTTTTTTTTAACGAATATTACGGATTCTCCTTTCTTTTTGGGTTTTGGCATGACATGAACACATCACTACGGGGAACTAGGTACATAACTGACTGACTAGCTGGATCCGGATCTCGATATTTGTCTGATTATATTTCTTTTTATTTTTTTATCCCTCCGACAAAAATATCCCTCTACCTGTGAATTTTCCGATCCGACGGGCATGGACTGGACATATTTAAAGCGCGTACATTTTCCATCTCTTGTGTTTAAAAGAGGAAAAAGGGGACTGGTGCTCTTGTGGGATTGTTTGCTGGCTGCAGCCACTGGAGTTTTGTCAAAATTGGGAGGTTCTGTGGTTTTGTTTCTTGAGCATCTGTTGAATAGATTTTTCCTTTCTGGATACTTGGTTAAGAGTGAGTGTGCTTGTTGGGCTGGATGATGGGCTGTATATAAGTATTAGGAGCAGCAAGCACATGAAGAAGAAAGAAATTGATTGTATGTAGAAGTGAATCATATGACGGCGAGCAGATGATGCCGAGCGAGCGAGCGAGAGAGAGAGAGAATGAAGGAGAAAGAAGAAGATGACTGATTGCCTCGGTCTAGACGGAACGAACTGGATTTCTCTTATTCAAGACTGCGAGCTGGATTTGCGATCAATTGCTTCTGGATTGCTGGCTTTCTCGATCGTGTTACGTACAAACCGCTTCATCGTCTCGGCGCAACCAGCCATCCACGACGCAGCAAAAGCAACGACTTCAACAGCAACAGCAACAAAGAACGGCGAGTGCCTGACTAGTTATAAGCACGCACGCACGCAAGGATGTCCCCTCTTCCTCCCCCGCATCACCATCACCATCGCCATCATTCCTTTTCTTCTTCATCTCCCGCCCATCACCACAACCACCACCACCACCTGTCCGCTTCCTCTTCTTCTTCTTCTAAATCCAATTCCTCATCTCCCTCTTCTTCATCTCCTTCTTCCTCTTCCTCCTTGTCCACCGCCCGATCCCGCCTCTCCACCATCTCGCACCACATCATGGCCGCCTCCGCAGCACCCTCCGTCTTCACCGCCAGCGTCGTCCCCCAGGCCCCCGAGGACCCGCTGTTCGGCCTCATGCGCGCCTTCAGGGCCGACACCTCCGCCAACAAGGTCGACCTGGGCATTGGCGCCTACAGAGACGACAACGCGAAGCCGTGGATCTTGCCCGTCGTCAGGAAGGTGAGTCGGACACACAGCTGCGGGCCTCGGTGTACTTTGTATTTGCCTTTTTTTTTTTTTTTTTTTTTTTTTTTTTTTTTTTTTTTTTTTTTTTTTTTTTTTTTTTTTTTTTTTTTTTTTTTTTTTTTTTTTTTTTTTTTTTTTTTTTTCATTTTTTGCTTCCCTTGCATCCGGCGTTTAGGGTCGTATTTTCTTTTTTTTTTGTTTTTTTCTATGTTTAATCCCTCCCTGCCCCCTGCTTGGCTGCTTCTTGCTAGTGGTTTTGAGTCATTTCATGGGTGTGTTGCGCATAGGACGGTCCCCTATTGCTTTGCTTTTGCGATGCTTTGAGACCCGGGTATTGATGGGATGATCTCCTTTTATCTCTAGGCTGATGAAGCACTCCGCAACGATCCTGCCGTCAACCATGAATACCTGCCCATCGCCGGCCTGCCAGATCTCGCTCCCGCTACTCAGAAGTTGATCCTGGGCGCCGACTCGCCCGCCGTCAGAGAGAAACGGGTACGTGCCACGTCCCTTACCCTGGAAGCCATCGCGGTTTCTTCTCCCTCGATTGATTCTAATTGTCGTCCTTTCTCAGGTTGCCACCCTCCAGACCATCTCCGGCACCGGCGCCCTCCACCTCGGCGGCCTCTTCCTCTCCAAGTTCTACCCGGCCAACCCCAAGCCCACAATCTACCTCTCCAACCCAACATGGGCCAACCACAACCAGATCTTCACAAACGTCAACCTCTCCACCGCCCACTACCCCTACTACTCCCCCCAGACCAAGGGCCTTGACATCGATGGCATGCTCGCCGCCATCCGCGCCGCCCCCCACGGCTCCGTCATCCTCCTCCACGCCTGCGCCCACAACCCCACCGGCGTCGACCCGACCCAGGACCAGTGGAAGCAGATCGCCGCCGCCATGCGCGAGCGCAGCCACTTCCCCTTCTTCGACACCGCCTACCAGGGCTTCGCCTCGGGCGACCTAGCCCGCGACGCCTGGGCCATCCGCTACTTTGTCGAGCAGGGCTTCGAGCTCTGCATCGCCCAGTCCTTCGCCAAGAACTTCGGCCTGTACGGCGAGCGCGCCGGCGCCTTCCACTTCGTCTCCGCCCCGGGACCCGACGCCTCCAAGAACAGCACCCACATCGCCAGCCAGCTCTCCATCCTGCAGCGCTCCGAGATCTCCAACCCGCCGGCGTACGGTGCGCGCATCGCGTCGCTGGTCCTGAACGACGAGAAGCTGTTTGCCGAGTGGCAGGAGGATCTGCGCACGATGAGCGGTCGGATCATGGAGATGCGCAAGGGGCTGAGGGAGCGGTTGGAACGCAGGGGCACCCCCGGCACGTGGGAGCATATCACGGATCAGATTGGGATGTTCAGCTTCACCGGGTTGAACGAGGAGCAGGTCAAGATTCTGAGGGAGAAGTGGCATGTGTACATGGTGAGTTTTAGCGATCTCGTCCCTCCTTTTGCGTTTCTGTGCTGATGCTAATGGCTCGCAGACCAAGAACGGACGTATCTCCATGGCCGGCTTGAATACGCATAACATCGACTACTTCGCTGAGGCGGTTGATAGCGTTGTCAGAGAGACTTCGTCGTAGGCGGTTTTGGAGAGGCCTTGCTTGACACTTGCATGGCTATTCTGTAAACTTCAAGTCTTTTTCCTTTTCTGTACTGTCCTGACAATGGGGACTTGAGAGCAATGTGTACACCTCCCATCTCATTCTTTCTAAACATGTGGAAATAAAAGAACAAACAGGGGGCATAAAACTGCGTATTCAGGGTTGGGGGAAGATAAAATCGCACCGATTGATACCTTTTTTCCGGGAATCAGCTTCGCCAACTATATTCTTAAACAAACTCAAAGTGTGTCAAGGGAATATGAGGATTGGTAAATGTTCTTGTTCCATTTGTTTCCTACTGGATCATTCGTACATATCCTTGTTCAAGTTGTACATACATGAAAAGCCATTGAAATACAAGCGTGGGAGCGGATTTCTATATATATCTCGTGTGAGAGAAAGGGGGAAAGGCTGGGGGGATGTGACACCGTATAAATGCAAAGGAAAGTTGCAGAGATGAAAATGGTAGAAAGGTAGAAAAAGGGTAGAAGAAGGGGGAGAAAAGGTGGAAATATATAAAAGCTGGAAGTAGATATAAGTAATAATGATATATATGTGGAAAGAAGCCAAGAAGAAATAGAATTGGCTAGAGGATAAATTGTAATCACTTTAAGAAGCGACATGATGGTTCGTAAGCGGCAGCACCGGCGCGTCGCCGCCGCCGCCCTGCATCAACGGCTGCTGCAGCTCAATGTCCTTCTCCGTCAGCGCCGCGGCAGGACCGGACGAACCGGCCGGCCTGGCGCCGGCGGCCTCGTCCTTTTTGAACATGGCATCCCTCATCCACACGACGGCGTTCCCGCACCAGGCGTCGACGTACCTCGTCCACAGGTGGGCGACGGCATACAGCACGGCGTAGAACACGGGCACGGCGACGACGAAGACGACGGGGCTCGCGGCGGGCACGCGGTTGACGGGCTGGCCCTTGTCGTTGAGCACGGACAGATCGGTGGCGGCGGCGTTGACGCCGTAGACCATCCAGGTCATGAGGGTGCGGATGAGGGTGTCGTGGAGCAGGTAGACGGCGAAGGAGACGCGGCCGAGGAAGTTGAACAGGGGCAGGGAGAGCAGGCGGCGGGCGTTGCGCGAGGTGAAGATGCCGAGGACGAGGGTGGAGACGCCGATGTTGACCCAGTACCGGTTGACGAAGGCGGTGGCGGCGGAGGGGATGAGCGCGGTCATGGTGGTTTTCATCAGGGACGACCAGGGCGTCCATTCGGGGTTGTTTTGGGGGTAGGAGCAGAGCGTGAGGCCGGTGAGGATGAGGATGGCGGGGAGGGGTTTGGGGAGGAGGGAGGTGGCGCGGGCGCCGAGGATGGATTGGAGCTGGGCGAAGAGCATGCCGGAGTAGATGTTTATGCCGGTGATGTCTGTGATTAGACGTTAGTGGTGGGGACGAGGGAATGGGGAAGAGGGTTCATCGTACAGTCGTTGGTCCACCAGCAGTAGGAGTGGAGGAGGACGATGATGACGACGCGCCATCTGGTTTTCACCAGGCAGGTGGCCAGCAGGGTGAGGTAGACCCTCATCGACCCCCTGAGGAAGAACACAATCGCCCAGTGCGTCGGGTCATACGTCCCGCTCCCGTCGTGCCAGAAGAACGTCATATTGTGCAGCAACGCCTTGATGGCGGCCCACGGCGTCGGGCCCGGCGCCCTCGCCACGCCCCGGATCCAGTCCGACTCGACGACGCGCGCCAGGTTGAACCCACCCAGCTGGCAGGCCAGCCAGGCCGTGAACGCGGCGGCGTTGGTGGGCAGGATCAGCCGGGCCGAGCGGGTGAAGGTGCTGCGGGCCAGGTTGGGCAGGGCCACGGCCATGTTCCCGCTGGCAAAGTGCTTGATGGGGTTCATGGAGTTGACGAAGCCGGTGACGAGGAAGAAGAGGGCCACGGCGGCGCGGCCGCCGACGCAGAGCCGGAGGATGGGCAGCTGGAAGAGGAGGGGGCCGCGGTCGGCGGCGGCGGCGGGGGAGTGCAGGATGGGAGCGAAGGCGGCGCAGAGATGGCCGGTGACGACGATGAAGGAAGCGATGCCTCGCAGGCCCTGGGGGAAATCAAGGAGTTAGCGGCGGCGGAATTGTATGAGGGGGAAGGGGAATGTACGTACATCGATCCAGTTATCGTCTCGTTTCTTGGGCGGAGCCATGATTAAGAAAGGGTGTATATGTCACGAAAAAAAAAGAGGCAGCGGGAGGAGATATGTGTCTCCAGAAATATACGAACGGCCGGCCGGGTATACAGGTGGCCAGTCTATAGATCACGACGCAGAGAGGGTATCAACGGGCAAAGTCAGGTCATTACTGTCGTTTCAGAGGCAGGAATTTGCCAGCAAAGCACACAAGCCGGCCCGAAGAAAGATAGCGAGAGAGCGAGTGACGATCAGCCCAGGAGGCTAGTGAGCGGGAGTTCTACCCCGGAGGAAACGAGCGTGGAGTAACTATGTACTCTGGGGTCACCGGCAACAGCAAGCAAAAGGGACAGAGCAGAAAGGACAGACAGACAGACAGACAGAAGGGAAAGGGAGAGATGAAGAGGAAAAACTGGGAGAAAAGGACAAGAAGGAGAGAAAAAGAGGTCCACCGGCCAGCACGTAAGAATTTAGTAATGACAAGAGAGTGTATGATGCTAGCACGCGACTCCGGGCGCTGTGATAGGGCGAGATTGGGGGGGACGAAGAAGCAAAGAGCAAAAGAATGGAAACGGGCGTTGACATGGCTCTCGTCTAGTGTCTTAGGCGAGCTTGTCATATAAGCCAGCATTTATGGAGGTATTCAAGGGCAAGAAAGGAGAAAGATACATCCATACAACTGCGGGCATGAAAAGATGGACGATGAAGCACGACCCGGAACGCGGCTTCAGGGATGTTGCAGGCTCATCACCGACAATCGTCATCTTAGACTCGACCCGCACAGCTTGAAGAACTTCCTCCAAGCTCTCTTGTCTTCTTCGTCTTCTTCTTCCGCTTCTTCTGCTTCTTTTTTTGGGTCTTGAAACGCCATGCGAAACACGGCTGGTCCCGCTGCAACGCCCACTCGCTGCTGTGATCAATGCAGCACGAACACCCTCGCCCGCCTCTCTTTCTCTTCCCTTTCTCTTTCTCTCTTCTTCTCTCGTCTCTCTCTGATTAATTCCACAGGAAAAAGCACGCAAAATCGTGGTCATAATTCATTCATAAGCGAGCGTTTAGTCCCTGAAGTGCGGCTTGTCGGGACCTCCGCCGCCCGCTCATTGGTCCCGTCCCCACTGCCAAGTCCACTGCCAAGACCAGCGGACCGGGGCTCGAGTGGAGTCTAAATTACCGCCAAGCCGCGTATGGTCACGGCATTACCGGGCCAGCGAGTGCTTTCCCGAGCCCGCTGTATTGATTATGTCACTCGCACTTCCTCGCCATCTTCAAGCCAGATCGAGTATGAACACTGAGCTCGTTGGACAGCGAACAACGTGTATGTGTTCTTTTCTCTCCCTGCCGTCCTTCTGGTGATGGAAGATCTCGCATGAACGCGCTTCCCGTCTTGTGAAACGCAGGAACGCCACAGCCAGCCCTCCCCTTTTCCGAAACACTTCCTTCCCTCATGCCTTCCAGAAATCCGGCCTGCATGAATTGATCTGCACAGGCCCTTCTCTCTTGGCTCCTGGAGGTTGAACACTCTCGGTTGCAGAAGGATTGTTGCCTGTTCTGGCTCTGTAGCAACGCCGCGTGGCCCCTCGGTCTTGGCCCGCAGTTATCCTACTCGCTCGTGCTTGCCGACCGAGATATACCATATCAGCCGGCATATCACCTTCGACAGTGTCTGCTGACCTACTGGGATGACGTCTCTAGTTGGACACGACATCCTCAACTCAGGCTCCAAGTGTCAATAGATGATACATTTTTACAATCTCTCACTGCTCCTGGCTAACAAGCGCAGTCTTGGGTCCCTAGGCACCGCTCTTATTTGCTCATATCTTCAGATGCGCAACAAGCTGTAAACCATCAGGTGAGTTCGCTCACCCACAGACTGCTGAATTCATCTCAGGGAAAGCCACCGTCATATGCCAGTGATTTGCAGGGGTCTTGCAAGTCAAGCTCAAAACAAGTCCTAGATGGCATCGAGGTCTACCAGTTCTTGCTCAAGTGCGAGGACAAAAGAGCCTTCTTTGTTGACGGCCTTCCATAGGGACTGGACTTCTTGATGGAAACGGTCCAACGCCTTCGTGGTAAGGAGACCGCAGAGGGCTTAAGGCGGTCAGTTATGACCATCGATGGATGAATCCGATGGCTGCATAAGGCGTGCTGAAAGGGAGCAGCAAAGGACCGTCGTCACGAGTTCAGTTAAGGGGGAACCAGCCCGCTGGCTTGGTGACATGTCTACAAAAAAAATAGTAAACTAATATGCATCCAACAGCGAAAGAGTTTACATGTCTTTTAAACTTTACCAGCAACGCTACTCCGTTCTCCCAGCTAGAGGTCATCTACAAGTGTATCGTCTTGTCTACAAGCTAAAAGCAGCATTTAAAAAACGGCATCCCACACAATTAACCCCGTGCACAATCCTACCGTGGCCCAAAACACAGCCTGTGCAGTGCTCTTTCTCTCGCTCGCGCGTTTCAATTCCTGATTTCCGCGCCCGACGTTTGCATGGGTCGCGCTGGCGTCCGTCACCAACTGATTGATATAATCTTCTTGTGTGGCAAGATGGGCCACCAGGGTTTGCTGTAAGGAGCTGATTTCGACCAGGGACTTCTCGGCATTCCTACAAACCGAGCCGAAAACATGATTAGAGATGTTATTCCACGGCGAGCTTCGTACTCCCTAACGTAAAGAAAACCAAAACAAAAGCTGTAGCGCGAATCGACTTACTGGACTTTGCTCAGCGTGTCCTCATAATGCTTCAGCATCGTATCATTCTCCTCCGCAAAAAGTTGCAGCTGCTCCGGCGAAAGCTGCGACTCAATCTCCGCCATCATCTCTTTGTCCATCGCCGGATCACGCACCCTGATGGGCGCCTTGGGGCCTCCGATCTCCTCATCTATCATCGACGGATAACTTGTACCACTTCCACCAGCACCACCAGCACTCCCTCCCACCATCGCCGCCTGCCGACTCTTATACAAAATACTCTTCTCCTTCTCCCTCGCTCTCTCAATCCGCTTCTCCACCATCGCCCTCTGCACCTCCGCCGCCGCCTCCAACCGCCTCCGCAACAACCACAGCACACTCTCCCTCACCGCCTTCACCGTCCCCTCCGCCTCCTCCGCCGCCTCTTCCTCCTCGCTCCTCGGCCGCCCATCGCCACCGGCCCACTTCCATATCCGGCTGTCGAGCTTGGGTCCAAACTTCTTGCGCAGCAGGCTGGCCTGCGTCTCGTGCCGTAGGGCTTCGGCGGATGCGAGGTTCTCAATGGATGAGGAGAGGTCGCGGAGTAAAAGCGCGGTAGAAGAATCGACGGAGTCGCGCTCGGCGTCGGTGAGGTGCTGATCTGGTGTGGGGCCCGGGGAAGATTTGAGACTTGCTGTTGATGCAGAGGAGTGGTGGTGGTGGGTTTGTCGGCGGGAGACAGGCGGACGGGTCGAGAGGTATCCGGGCCGGATTGACTTGAGGTAGGTGAGAAGGGAGGATATGTGGGAGTTCTAAAGAGCGGAGTTTTCTCTGTGATTAGCCGCTGAGCTTCTTCTGCCAGGTTGAGGAATAGTCGGGGAGGATTGGGGGCGCACTATTCGGTATGCTTCCTTGAGGAACTCATCGATGGTTTGGTGGTTTGCCCGGCGAGTCTCGCTGGAAGGAATTCCAGACACGCCGTGGGACTTTAACAATTCGTTGACTATCAAGGTGATATCCGCCATTGGCACCGGCTCATGATTCTTTCTCCGAGGCTCAACCTGGAGCTTGCAATTCGATCTTGCGTGTCTATTCTCGATTACGGACGATGCAGACATGGACACTCAGCCCTGCTCATTCTGGCAAGGGAGCTAGCCCTACTAGGTATAGTACCGCTTTGTCTGCCGCTTGCTGACTAACAACTAGCAAAGTGTCACGAGAAATCTTATGGGCTTGGCACGTATCATGTGATACCCCTCCGAATGCGGCTAAATGTCATGGTTTCCAATTACCCCACCACCAGGGAGATAGATAAATCGGACTTTCGCGGTCGTGAATTAATTTCAACTTTTTCCTGCTTTGAATTTTTCATGGTTTGGGGCTGTTTTATCTTGCTACAATATGGGGCAACCTGACAACACACAGACAGTTACCTCCGAGGTATGCCTGGCACCTATACAACCAGACTGCACCGCTGAAACCCTAGGTCAGGTCAACTCGATCAAGGTAGAATTTGTGAGCGGAGAAATAACCACTGAAATAGCGGATTTGGCGTCATGGCTAGATTCTGCAACGGAGTTTATGATCAGAGCCGATGGTTTGATGATATATAGTAATACTCAAGCCTTCGATGAGAAATTCCACAATTTATTGGAGAAGCTGGTATGCTCCAATCACTAGGCATTCGATTCCGATCTAACTAGGCTAGAGACACAAAAATGCTATCCTTAAACACCTACTTCGCGCAAACGGACGCATTCCTACTCGAATCCACGGCAGCCACCCGGGCCGTATTTCATACCTCTATCCCCTTCATATTCCGACAAACTCTTCGCCCAAATTATACTCCGAAAAAAGCCCGTTTTCTACCGTTGTCGAATTGAAAGTGGGAATGTCCGTCGCATTCCAGGAACCAGTTTTTGTTGATGGGATGTTGGACCTTCTGCTTCTGCGTGTTGCAGCAGGACCAACGGGCCATTAACCGAAGGAGGCTGAGGCTTAAAATACATGTTAGCTTGGCCATTGGATGTTGTCATCCACATCAAAGCTGCAAAACTGCATTTCATCAGCATCAAAATTCCAGTACTGGATATCGTGGGTAAAGTCGCAAATTTGAGGTTCATCAGCATCAAAGTTGCAACATATGCTAGCTTGTGGGAGCATTTGATTATTCAGTGCAGCTGAATCTTGACTGCTGTTCATATCGACTGCCGGGGGAAATCTTGCCGCCCAGGTAATACCATGTTGTGCTTGTGTTGGAATTAACGATTGTTCATTGTTTCCCATCATAAGTGGCAGTTCGTTTGCATGTATTGTTCGTGGTGAGTTTGGGGATGTGTTGACATGATCAGGCATTCGGAGTGCGGCTTCTGAGGCGGGCAGAGTATGCATAGGTTGCGCAATGGAAGTTGGCAACGGACAAGGTACGTTCGCTGGAAGGCTAGGCCCTGTAACTGGTTTAGCGCTTTGCAAGTTCCTAGGCCGACCTTCTAACCTTCTATGGACTCGCAAATCTGGGCTAACATATTCAGATTGTCGCAAGTGGCTGCGATATTCACCTCCAAACTTGCGGCGTCACGCTGCGATTCAGCATCTAGAGGGGGAATGTTTTCATTGTTTCGCGACTGCGGGCTTGCCGAATAACCTCCAGCATACTCGCTCCGCCGGCCGGATACATCTGACTCGTTATCAATGGACGTTTCGTGATTTAGATCCGGGTCTCTATTGGGCGCGCAGTCGATAATTCCGGTATCGGGCTCTGTCTCAACGTTGAAGGCCTCCGGACGCCTCCCCTCCGCTTGTCGAACCTGCGCAAGTCGCCTTTTTGCGCTCGATTGTCGGTTGTGAGGCTTGCTAACGCGGTTACGCGATGACTGCACCGCCAAGCCACTCGAACGCCTTTGGTATGAAAAGGGGCCACGAATACACGACACTCCAGGAATACTGCTGATGATCGCTGTGCCTTGACTTAGTATCATACGGTTCACTTTTGCCTCCAATAACTTACCGTCATACTGCTTCTGACCCTCTTCCACAAAACTTGAGCATGATCTAGCCAAAGCCCCAAGCGCTGAATAGTCACCCCGCTCCGCTGCGAGGAAATCACCGATGTCGGCAAGTGCAACATAAGGGAGATTCCGGATCTTCGTATATATGAATGGTACCAAGATAGAGACCCCCGGGTGCCCGAACAACTCTTCCAAAACTAAGATTTTGATGGCAAACCCTACCACCCTCAAATTCGGCCCTTCGTCCAACCCTTTACTCCTCAAGAACTCACTGATGCACCCGCCAGCCTTACTTTCAGCTTTGCGTAAATCCGCCGCCAATTCTGCTACTCGAGACTTGTGCTGATGTTTCCGTAAATATGCCTCAAACTCGAATCCTAGAGAACGATACGCAAAGAGTGCCCGAACGCTGTAGTTGATGTCTTTCTCTTGAGGCTGGACTGCATAGATATGCTGGAGCCGGATATCCGCATGCGTTGATACCGGTCCGATGATATCAGTCACATTGGCTGTTATGAGGCTTTCGATCTTTTGTCTCCGGGCTAACACAGAATTGAGCACGTCAATGCACCGGTCGATAGATAGTGTGAGCCTCTTCTTCAGATTGAGGACAGCAGTCAGCACCTCTTTTCTCGACGCGAAGAGAGCATGGTCGGGTGCTTGTAACAAAATTCGCACAGCTGATCTAACATCTTCCTGGCCATATGAAGACATTATGGGAAAAAAGTGATGAAAAGTTGCACAATGCCCTCCAGGTGAATTCGAGCTCTTTGTCAGTGGCGCCAAGCCTGGAGAGAACCCCTCAGTTCCTGATGGAGAGGGTCTGGCATCGTTTGATTGAGGGAACATCTCCACCCCCATTTAACTACTCAGCCGCCCTCGAAAGCTCTTGGCAAGCGCTCATCGGCTTGGCTTTAGCAGTTTGGCCAAAGCCAAGCTCACCCGATGCACATGGAGACCTCGCGGCTCCACAAAGCGGGGTTGTATGGGGTCTGCCACCTCAACCTCGACACATTTCCAGGGCATTTTACACCGAAACAGGTCATAAAAGGGTGTCACCCTGTCTTTCGTTGCTTTGTTCATGTCATTGCTCGGGGAACAATTCTGTTATTTTTGGAATCAATCACAATCTAATGGTTGACTACCATGGCATCAGAAACTTGCGGTGCAGGGGGTCCAGATCGATGTGGATGTATTCTAAGGATCTACAATATGCATAAATCCGTTGCAATGCATAGCAATTTTAGACAAAGGAAATTACCAAAGAAGGCAATGGCGTGGACAAACCAGTCATTAAATGCCTGCACGGGATATCTTCTCATCCGCCGTAAAGAAAAGCCGCGCGACGCCAGTTGCTAGGGCATGGGGGAATCAGTAAGGCAACATGATTTGGTTGCCTTGCCTTCAATCTCAATAGAGCAGGGCTATTCGTGGCTGATACCGAATAACGATTTTCAAAGCTCATGTCCCAGACCAGGTATCCAATCAAGGGATAAAACTGATAGCAAGATCTTAGAGCATCAAATCCACATTCTAGTCCTGAAAGAGACTGCTCGATAGGCCGGGATCTTGCATAGTAGGGAGCGTATACGCTGTACATCGCGACCTAGAATACGCTTGCTCTCAGTATGGGTAGGCAAGCATAATCCCTGTCCACAGGTTCCCGGCCATCTGAGAAAGACCCTGATACATACTCCTATTAGCAAAGTGATCTCAGCTCGCCAAAAATCCTCACAAGCGAGCGGAGAGACACATCAGGTTGCGGTGGGGTTCTTGGTAGACTTTCCCAGGCTGCTTAGCCCCATTTCCGACTGTCGGAATAAGGAATAACAGGGAGCTTCATACTGAGGAATGGATTAGCATGGCGACTTCACTTTTCGCTAACCTCGTATAGCATACCATGCGCTATGCCTTCGCATTTGTCGCGGTAAGTATGAGATTGGATCAATATGAAATGGCCCTTTGTGGATGAATCGTCGGATACGAATCCTACCTTTCAGCGCTGCATCACCGCCCAGATAGGAACAGGTAACCGCCTCCCAGGCATGAAAATGGTCAGATGCGGCCATGAACAAACAAGGGTGCAAGTTTTCATCACCAACCTTCAAACCCTTGAAGGGAGATGAATATGGAGTATGGTCTCATCGGATCGCATACGCATCGGATGCATAAGCGAACATAAGCCAGGAATTCGCTCCAGGTCATCGAGTTGTGGCAGCCATATCCTTGACACCTTTGGAGAGATTCGTTTTGGGTGGACAGCATCGCCTTCCGCGTCGCATTTGGATCCCTTCGCAAGTAGGTTGGTTGGTATATAAATGGTATGATATCCGCTCAAGAGAAACGTTCTTCATCTGCAAAAGTGTCAACTGCGAGCCCACAAAGACAAACATTATTCTTAACTCTGGACATTTCATTGCAAACCGTGCATCTACCACCTACAAAGGGTGAGTCCATTTTTAATTAGTGGTGGACAAATCATAACTGACTCCCAAAGCAAAATGTGCATTCATGTTGTTATGGAATGGGCGTGCGGCCACGAAGCCATTATCAGACTCGAACACTGTCAGCCCGACTCGAACGGACGTTGCACTACTTTCGGTAAACGGACCGACCTATACCATGCCGGGCCATGTGACGAATGCCAGCGCTCCCATTGAAAAATCTCGCGCCGGCATTATCGGAAGGAGAGTGTGAATCGTGACGGTTGAATTGGATGGACACGCACGTTGCAAATTGGTTGAGTACCAGCTGGTCTTGACAGAGGTCATTAGTGGAGGCAAAATCTGCAGTCATTACTGTATTTAGTCCGAAATCAAAGTGAAAATTGAACCCGGGTCAAATCTTCGTTCCGCTAAGGGGTTGTCTACCCCAGAAACTCGTTCACAGTCCTAATACAAAATAATACCGTTCTCAATTATCTTGCCGCCATCTACCACCGCATTCCATGTCAGCTGCGAAGAAATACGGGGAACAATGAAGGACTTCTACCTATGTCCGCATTTAGCACACCGGTAGAAAATAGTGCTTCCTTCATCAGCACTCCTGAGCTGCATCTCAGACCAGGTGACCTCCTTTGCATCGCACTTTTCACAGTCCATCTGGATTGTCCTCTCTTCCCTGTCTCTAAAAGTCATCACTTGCAGCTGGGATCTCTTCGCGCGGAGTTTCGATGGAAAGTTGCTGGATGTGGATATAATGGGTCTTCTTTGAGCAAGCAATTGGTCTGGAATACTTAAGTTAGCAAAGAATAGACACCACCAGGCATGAAATTCAACTCACTTGCATGGAGTTTTCCACAAACATCGCAGGTTATGTCTGTGTCTGCCGATTCATCAAGAATCATCCCGCAGTCGCCGCAGAATTGAGGAGCCATGCCTAATTGAAAACAAATTAGTTTGGGGTTTGCTCCAAGGATCGAACCACGGCCGTAGTGCTGATATTTTTAGAACTTTCCGTCTCAAACTCTCAGATTTTGCGGAGACAAGAAGAATACTAGACTCCATTGGGTATAGTCCGACACCATCAAACGTGGAGGAAATTCTCTTTGAGAGAAGCTTCATGCTTGCAAAAAGGAGGTCTATTCATGCAACAGTGGCTGCTTTGTGTCGTCTACAGTGGGAATAGACACATATCCCGTCGTAAATACATAAAATAAAAGAGTTAAAACAATGCAAAAACGGGTCGAGAAGAGTGAGGAATTCTTTTCCAAAACACGACCCGGCTAGTTTTCGTCAAGGGATGCCTCAAAAACACCTCGCTAATAATTAAGGCAGTCGTGAAAGATTGCAAAATGCTCCAAAGTGGTTTAGATGAAAGGAAGCATATACTCAAAAATTACACCTCGCTGACCCAAAGCTGCAAACCGTACATGTCAGCCTCACATGCCATGATAAGAGAAAGCAGCCTGAACGGTGGGAAAGGACTAACCTCTAGTTTACCCATGTCATTACCTTGCTTCCTCGCAGCTTGTCTCGCTGTGGAAAGAAGCATGTCCAGGTCATCCTGATCTCCCATAGTCACCATGTCGCCGTCATCCCGCATCATAATCTTTAATCTGGACCTGAAGCCAAACTTTTCTCTAATCTTCCCTTCAAGCGCTCCAAAGTCTATGGCAGGTCCAATCATGATGAAGCGGGTGTCTTGGTCCGCGTGGACCTTTAGACGGATCTTCTTGATATCGGACCGTTTTGAGTTGGTATTCCGCCTTCCGACAGGTGGAGGTGCCCCGATCATCTCGAACTGTGTATCGCCAATAGAGTCATCTTCGTAGGCGTCGCTCTCGTAACCCTCCTCCTCCTGGTAGGTGGGCTGTCTGGTATTTCGATAACGGGGGTTATAAACACTGCGAGGTGCTTCGGAGTTCGCATACAGATCATAGACAGCATTCGGATCGTCTTCTTCCGACAAGGGGATGAATGTTGAGTCCTTTTGGCGACGGCCGCCTGTGGTTTCGCGGTACAGAGGTTGGTTGTTTCCATTGCGCGGCTTAACTGGGAATTGCGACCTTGTGGCTGGTCCCCGTGATTCCGAGGCCGACCGGTTAGGTCCTACCCTTAATCTATCAACTGCGGGCACATCCGTCCTGTCCGGACTCCGCTGGATAACAGGGAACGGTGGCTCTCGTACAGATGCAGACCTGAGTGGCTTCACAGACAGGTTACCGCTCGAGCTACCGCCGAAAAAGGACTGGGGTTTATCATTGTCGGGAGGTGGTGTCGGGGGAAACATGTTCCGATTGATTGGCGGTTCGGATTGTTGCCGTGTTCTGCCAACTAGATTCTTCTGTACCAAATTGGTGGCAGCATATGAGATTGCATCAGGAGGCCTGTCGTCTTTCGACGTATCAAAGGTCCTCGTTCGCTTGATCTCGGAACCTTGGAATCCAACAAATGCATTCCCGCGGTCGGAGGCGGCAACTAGCCTAGCCTTCCCTAAATATTCCTTGGTCTTCAAGTTCTTCACTTTCGCTTCGCTTGGGCGGTAAACGACGCCAACTGGGATGGAGAAAACAGTATAGCCCTAGAACGCACTCAGTATTGCCCCGCTTAAATTCAAATAGAGAAAAATTACATCTGCGTTCTCCCTTATCGCCTCATCGATGACATCATGATCTGGCTTGAACTTCTCCTTGGATGCAAAGTCGAGATCTTGCATCCCTTGCTCGATTTGATTAAGGTAGATGTAGGACAATCCGCGGTTGAATAGCACTTCGCAAGAGTATAGTTGAAACTTCAATCCCAACTGCTCATAGTCGATAGAAGTGTTTCCTCTCAGATAAAGTAGAGTATCATTGAAATTGACCAGCGCTTCTTCGAAATCGCCGAGCAGGAAATTCGAAACTCCTTCCTGGAAATACGCAATCGCAAAGTACTTGTCGAGGGCGATGGCTCTTTGATAAAAGTCAACCTAGAAAGGAACGAAGTCAAGTCAGAGAGCGAGCACTTCTCCAAGTAGAAACCTGTCACGGAAACATACAGCTTTTGCATGCTCTCCTAGCGTAGCATAGATTACACCACAGTTGAACAGAATCTTTGAGGTATCGGATATGTTCGAAAAGGCTTTGAGGGCCTCTTCGAATTCATTGTTGTCATAATGTCCAAGAGCCTGGACCCATGTTTCGATTTCCTATTCCAGAAAGCGAATTGTCAACTTTCACAAGAACCAAGAGATAGTTATGCTATCCAGATGGCTTACCTGTTTCAAGGACATGACTCGATCCTCCTCGAGGCGCGCACAGCGGCACCGTCGAAGGCCTTAGGTAGCCCGCAAATCGAGCTTGACGGCTGGCGTCCGTCGTCCAGGAAGTGGCAATCCGCAATGAAAGCGAGTATGTCTGCAAAGTCCAGCAATGCCAATTCGAAAGCAAAAGGGGCAAAGGTCGGGGGAGGAAGAATGCGACAAGCTCTTGCGGGGCAGCGAGAAGGTCAGGTAAAATATGTACGGCCCGATAATAGCGTCCTTCGACTTCCACTCCGGATTGGCACCTATTAACCCACTTTTTCTCCTTTTTCTTGGTGCGTGTGATCCGGTTTGTGCACGCCAACTGGTGATCTTGGTATCGACGGTCCGCAATTTTGGCTCGCTCAGCTGCAGCCAGTAGAACGACACAACCTGGCTAGGCTCGGCTGAGGAGAACTAGAAAGCTTGGAAAAGTCCACAGACTCGTGGTTGGCATCTGCAGTTCAGGAATCGGAGAGCGGAGGCGGTGGAAGGCTAGGACCGAGCAATTCCTTAAATAGAGCGGGCACACCACATAACAGAAAGCCGGAAGGACAGGGAAGAACGTTGGAGTGAAAAAGAGAGTGAGAATGGAGAGAGAGAGAGAAGAGAGAGAATGAGTGACTAGGCCTATCAGATCACCCGGCAAGCAGTGTTTTTTCAACAACCGCTATTCCCAAGTCATGGCTGGGAGAGGTGTAAGTTGGAGGGGCGGGTTGAACATTCGCCATGGGTGAAGCCACACGGGGAACAAAAGACGTTCGCATATCCTTAAAATCGGACGGTAGGCGAGGGGTTTCGAGTGGCCCAATCTCAGTCCAGCCGGTTATCACAAATAGCGTCGCAGATTGCAAGGGTCGACGTTCCAAGACACACTGGCGGCAACCCCTCATGGGCCAGGGCCAAGTCTCAAATGCAACACGGCCATCGAGTCAGAATTCACTGAAAGCCAGACAGCCAGACTCCACACGCTGGCTTCCAGACTGCTGCACCGCTCCGATTCGCTGTTTTGCTGAAGAAATCAACAACCCATGCAGAGCTTATTGGTTCGCGACGGGTGCGAGTGTGGGAGGGTGGCGGGCGGTTAGCATCAGAAAACAACAGGCTCTGGATGGCTACCAAAGAGGCTTGCTTGGGGGGGAAATGCACAGCGATGGGCCAACGCTGCAGGTCGTGCATCACGCCACATCGAACTAATCCGCCCAGACGGCGTCTTGCTTGCTGGTTGGTGAGTTGACTGCACACTGGCCTCGGACTCCCTGTTCACTCGCACAGATCGATCACTGCTCACAAGCAGCGACGGATCCTCGCTTCTCCAGCAGCAATCACAGTCTCTCCTGCTTGGCGAATTCTTTGCATGATGCACCGAACAAGATCATTGTACCAGCAAGATTGCCATTACCTAACCCCAAGTATCAAGCTGCAACATGTGTCCTTGATCTCTGATGTCTGGCCAGAAACAAGCAGGCACTCTCAAACCGCGGTTGTTTGGCAACCTCAGAGTCAACTAGAGAAGTAGCAAACTCTGGCTTAACGCTAAACTGACAGGTGTCAGAATTCTATATTACCCAAAGTCCTCTCGACTAGCCTAATTATCTTGAGACCCGGATTCTTTTCTCGCTCCTTGGTTTCTTATCATAACTCGTTATCTGTATGTACAAGTGCAGGACAATTGTTTGGCCAAGTTTTGTTGCAACACTGGCGGCCAATTCTAGAACTCCCCGACTTTGATCGCATCAAGATCCAAGGTCGATCGGCCGGTCCATTACACATGAAGACGCCACGGAAACAGAGTGCGGATAAGCCTGAGTATGTTGTCTCAAGCTTCACGCCGCACTCCGCTGCCGGTGCAAGACTTATCATACCATTCCCTTGGCAACTTGCTCCTCTCGTTCCTCCCAAACATTCTTGCCGGAGCATGAACAGACCATCTTGTCGTTGTCCCAAACACCAGCACTTCGGGCAATCACACCGACGATAGTGTTGGGATCGTCTTCTCTAAATGGCCCGTCCTTATTTTTAGACACCACCATGCTCCTACCAATCAATTCCCAGACCGCCACAGGACGGTCAAGAAACACATTACCCTTACCCTTCTCGTCAACGTCCACGGTTCCGAAGATGCCTCTTGGCTCCTCCTGCCCTTGGATCTTTTGTTTCAGGGCCCCCCAGATTCCGCCGGTAGAAGTCGCCCCTTGAGAGATGTCACCCGTCTCGCGCACCGTAGCCCAATACTGGCCGGGAGGTAGCCCATTGATCGTGAGGTCGACGAGAGTACGCGAATCGGAAACCTGAACCATTCGTGCAAGACCTCGAATTGAATTTGAAACTTTCGCGTGAGCTTCTAGTATACATACTGAAGCATCTGACCACGCGGTTAGCAAAGTTCCTTCCGCCGACACGACAACACTCGAAGCCATCGACAACAGGTGGCATGACATACTGTTACTCTTTCCGCTTCCACGGAGAATCGCATCTCGCCCCGTGCTCTGGATCGCCGCAACAATAGCCGAAGGCGCTGCGGTTCCCTCCACCAATACCAGTTGATCTTTCAGATTTGCCTCGACGTTTTGGATCCCTATTTTATCCCTTAGCGGCGACATGGAGCAAAGAGGCTGGGTTGGATGATACCGTCGATTTCGTACAGGGGTTTCGAAATATCTTTAATGCAGCTCTCGCAGGTCAAGGGCACTGCAAAAGTCGCCTGGAACAATGTCAGTGACGGTGTCTCAGCCAGAACAATGACAGGATGAATCTCAGTACTTGAAATGGTTCAATCATAGCGCGTATAGGAGCCGACTACTCGTGTTATAGAGCTAATGACCGTATTCTCCAAAGATCGAGAACAACAACTAGATGCTGTAGAGGGCGGATGAAGCAAATCTCCATGACCCCTGGTCCTCCGGCTTTGTGGTGGGGTTTGCTGGAAGGTTAGCAGCTATCAGCCCACTCCCGCCAATTGATAATCAGTCACCAGCTCGGTAAAATCTAGATCCCGCCCTGTCCAGCAGTGTCCACTACTGAGCATCGCGAGATGGACAAGGACTGATGCGTTAGCTGACTGAGATGCTTTCACCTTGGCAGTAGCAATGCTGCGATCAATGTGAGACAAAAATAACACAAGAATAACACCTAGCAATGACGCTATGGGCCCCATTTGGGTTACAGCCAGTCCGGTGATCGGCACAATGATAATGCGATCCGACGTGTTTGGTTTCAAGATAAACATGAGCTGGATTGTTGTTGCTGGAAGACTCGCTGAGATGGAGAAAAGAATTCTCAATTGTCACTGAACAAATCACCCGCCATCTTACCCTCCATACCTGGAGACAATGTCCTCAGCTCCAAAGTCCAGATGGGCAGAGGATGACGCCCAAACCCAAGCGTACCTCGAGCAAAAGAAGCTTGAGAAAGAGAAGAAGAAGCGAGCGAAAGCAGAGAAGCAGCGACAGCTAGAAGAGACCCAAAAACGAGACGAACGTTCTACGCCAGCAGGAAGAGCGATAGACGCAAACGGCACAACAGCAACTCGAAGAGATCAAGGTATTACCGGTGCGGAGCCACCGGCGAAACGCAGAAGGCTCTCAATCGAACAGGCTGATGCGCAACGCGTTGTTGCAGAACATAAACCCGGAGCTCTACTTCAATTCCCCGGTTCGGAATGGGGTCCTTGTCGTCATGTAGACAACTACGAACGTTTGAATGCCATTGAAGAAGGATCCTATGGCTGGGTCTCCAGAGCCAAAGAGGTTACGTCGGGCGAGATCGTCGCAATCAAGAAGCTCAAGATGGATAATTCTTACGATGGCTTTCCCATTACCGGCCTCAGGGAGATTCAAACATTGCAGGAAGCTCGTCACCAGCATATAGTCAGGCTGCGAGAAGTCGTGATGGGCGACACTATGGACGAGTAAGCTCTGCGCATCCCTTTTCTTCCCTTCTACTTGAAAAGCCCAGATACCAGAGTGACATTAACCTTTTCCTTTGCAACCACTTCCCATTTTCGCAGCGTATTTTTGGTTATGGACTTCCTGGAGCATGACCTAAAGACCCTCCTCGACGACATGCGAGAACCTTTCCTACCATCCGAGACGAAAACCCTACTTCTGCAGATTATATCTGCCGGCGAGTTCCTTCACTCGCATTGGATCATGCATCGAGACTTGAAGACGTCGAACCTTTTGATGAACAATCGCGGCGAGATAAAACTAGCGGATTTCGGCATGGCTAGATACTACGGTGATCCACCACCCAAGTTAACCCAGCTGGTTGTCACTCTCTGGTATAGGTCGCCGGAATTACTTCTTGGTGCAGAGAAATACGGCCCAGAAATCGACATGTGGAGTATCGGGTGTATATTCGGTGAGCTACTCACCAAAGAGCCGCTCCTACAGGGGAAGAACGAAGTTGAACAGCTGTCTGAGGTATGCTTCAACCCCAGGCCAGTTGATCTCTGCCCATTCTCCGTCTTCTAATCTCACCAAACGTCATCGTCTAGATCTTCAAACTCACCGGCCCACCCACCTCGCAAATCTGGCCTGGCTTCCGCTCCCTTCCAAACGCAAAATCCCTCCGTCTCCCACCCTCCACCTCCACCTCCACCTCATCCTCGAAACGTCCCACCAGCGTCCCGCTTCTCCCCCGATCAAAATTTCCATATCTGACCACCGCCGGCCTCACCCTCCTTTCCAGCCTCCTCGCGCTCAACCCTGCGTCCCGGCCAACGGCGAAAGAATGCCTCTCCCACCCCTACTTCCGCGAAGATCCTAAGCCAAAACCGAAAGAAATGTTCCCTACATTCCCATCCAAGGCAGGCATGGAAAAGAGAAGGAAGCGAGACACGCCCGAAGCGCCTAAGAGAGGTGAAGAGGCGCCTAGGTTGGATTTTGCAAATGTCTTTGGTGGAGGCGGTGCTGGTTCAGAAAGTGGGATGGAGGCTGGAGCAGGATTTACGTTGCGATTGGGATAGGCCGGTTTTTGTAGTCTTCTTCTTGCTTTTCTCGTTTCTCCTCTATTTAATATGGATATGATTCATGAACTCGGGAACTGTCATCAGCTTGCTTGGGCATTCTTTTGCTGTTCCTTTTGGTAGCAAGACCCGAAAATGTTCTTGCATGGCTGGTTTGGACACTTGGATCATCTAAAGTTCTCGAGTAATTTGGTGGTGAGCTTGATACGCGTGCCTTGGAGATCCACCCTTTTAACATCGGTAACCTTTTTGGGACTCCGACAAGTCTTCACTAATCTTCAAAGCACCAAATCCAACAACACGCACCTGATGAAGATCTAGGCCAACTTCGTCCAATGTAAGCTTCCTAGGAAAACACTCACCAGCAAAGCTGCTTTCTACTTTCTCTATTCTTTTCTCTCTTCGGCCAAGCAAGGAATAGGCGGATAATTCCTCAACACAAAATGCCTTCACCAACCGGCCCTACAATATTGGCAACATGTAAACAAACTCGCTTCCATTTACGGGACGACAATAGTTCAGGAGAGGTGCGTGCCATGGCCATGCGGCCGTGGAGGCCTTTTCACATATGCCCTGAATAGCACCAAATTCACCCCACTAGGCTAACGACCGTCGAGTTTCACCTCATATAATTCAGATCGACGTTCAAGGCCTCGACATTCTTATCTCGTCATCCACCACCAACCAGGCCGATCCAGCCAACCCAGATGCGCCCGCAAAGTCTCGCAAACAAAAGGCCAAAAGCCCGGGGAAAGAAATCCTTTCAAATGCCAATCTACGCCTGAAGGCCGGCGTGCACTATGGGTTGGTCGGAAGGAATGGGACGGGCAAGTCGAGTACGAAACATGACCAGATCTTTCATCCCGGTCCTTCCCCTCAGAAAACGCAAACTTGATAAGGATGCTAATGTGTTAGCTGAATGTTTGCTGGGAAAATAGCTCTTCTCCGCGCAATGGCCGAGAAGCTCATCCCTGGAATCCCCGAGGCCGTGAGAATCGCCATCCTTCAACAAATTGATGTTGAAGAACTTGACCCCGGGACACCGAACTCTGCTGCTTTAGAGGTAAGGGGTTCTCCTGGTGACAAGGCAGTAAAAACGATGTTGCAACAAGTGCTGGAGAGTGACGAGTCAAGGAATGATGTCATGAGGAGGATGAACAGTACGATCACTGATGAATTTCGACCACGCCTTTTTTCATTAAGCTCATCGAACTTGTTTAGTTCTGTCTCGCGCCCTGGACAACCCAGAAGATAAGTTAGGGCCTGTTCGTGCAGTCAGACAGCTCAAACACGAGCGGCTCGAACGGGAGCTGTTCCTTGCGCAGAAGAACGCTGCCCTAAAAAGCGGTTCTCGGGGCCTGCAGGCAAGAAAGGAGTTGAAAGCTGCGGAGAACAAGATGGAAGAGTCTGCGAGCCTGTATGGTCCCTCTTGCTGATAATCATATCAACAATTTCTCACATGTAATAGACTTAGTCCCCAGTTGGACAATGTGGACGAGTCCAAGATTCAGGAGGAGACCCAAGCCGCTGTGGAGATACTTGACGATCTTCAAGCTCAATTCGAAGCAGTAAGGATATCTTTACACCCCGTGCGAAACAAACACCAACTACTAAGCACAATGTGAAGATGAACATCGCGGACAGAGAACAGGAAGCACGAAAAATATTACTAGGGCTTGGGTTCAAAGAGGCCTCCTTCGACCAGCCGTTCCTCTCACTCTCCGGCGGCTGGCGGATGCGCTGCATGCTCGCGGGAGTCCTTATCCAAAATGCGGATATAATGGTTCTCGACGAGCCAACAAATTTCCTGGACTTGCTAGGCGTCATCTGGCTGGAAACATATCTGAAGCGCATGCGTGATGAAGACGGTAAAACTGTTGTGCTCGTATCGCACGACAGAGATTTCCTCAACGCAGTGTGCGAAGAAATCATCATTCTCAAGGATCAGACGCTCACATATTTCAAAGGCAACATATCCGCCTATGAAAAGGACATCGAGGCTCAGAAGCTGTACTGGGGTAGAATGAAGGAAGCACAGGATCGTCAGATGGCGCATATGAGGGCTACCATCAGAGAAAACATAAAACTTGGCAAGAAGACAGGTGATGACAATCGGCTCCGCATGGCGAAGTCACGGCAGAAAAAATTGGATGAGCGAATGGGAGTAGAAGTAAGCGCCACGGGAGGGAGATTCAAGCTAAGCCGTGACCGCGCCGGCTGGCACGATTCCTTGAGGGACGAGATCGAGGTCCCAGTGGATGAAAAGGGGGCCACACTAGAAATACCAGATGCGCCAGATTTGCGATTCCCAGGCGCATTGATATCCTTGGAAGCCGTAATATTTAAATACAGAGGCAAAGACGCCCCTGTTCTCAATGGAATTGACCTGGTCGTCCATATGGGCGATCGTGTGGGTATCATGGGCCTCAATGGATGTGGTAAGACCACGCTTGTGACTGTCCTTGTTGGGGCTTCAGAGACATCCCATGGCAAAGTATCCCGTCATCCCAGACTCAGACTAGGATATTATTCTCAGCACTCTGTCGAAGAACTGCAGGACTTGGGAAAGTCAAAGCCTGGGTTAACAGCGGTGTTGTTGCTGCTGCAAGAAACCGAGGGAGAGCTTAACGAAGGTGAAGTCCGTGGATTGCTGAGCTCACTCGGCCTGGCTGGAAGAACCGCATCTGATGTCCAGATTGCACAACTTTCAGGTGGCCAACTTGTAAGTATTTCATCAATTGATTTATGCTTACCAATGTAATCTGGTAATAAAAATACTGATATTCCCAGGTTCGCCTAGCACTGGCCAGAATCCTGTGGAAACGACCGCATCTCCTCATTCTCGACGAGATCACGACACACCTTGATTTCCATACAGTTCTAGCATTGGCATCGGCCCTTTCCAGATTTAATGGCGCCATTCTCCTTGTCTCGCATGACAGATTTCTCGTTCGGGCTGTCATAGAGGGAAAGACCGACATTGACCATGAAGACGACAATTGCCTAGCGACCGAAACTGGAGATGAGACCGAGATGGCACGGCGCCATGTTTTCGTTTTGAAGGCTGGGAGATTGCATGCTCAGGAAAACGGAGTGGAACAATTTGAACAGAGTCTGGAGAAGAGAGTCCGGAAAATGATGACTCCAGGGTAATCAACTATCCAGGGTTCCCTTGCGCGATGATCATTTTGTCAAGTTGGGCATTACTGGAACGCTTTCCTTTTTCCAACTCATCTTCTCCAAATCCATTCGCAGGTGTTCATCAGGATTGAAGAGCGGATCTTTTTTAAATTTGCGAATCTCAAAATTTCATGCGTGCAACGAGAATCTCAAGCCACGAGAAAGAGTTTTGGATCAAGTAACTTGTTCCCTATCAGTTGCAAACACGGCAGAAAGCATACACGCGAGCTTCTGCGTCACCATGCGAGATGCTGTACAACGTGAGATAAGATGAATTATCCAGTGCCAAGTGTCAATAGTTTTATGCTCCGTATTCGACCTCCGTACAAGCCACGATTGGATACGGGGTCAGTTAGAATGCGCCTCTTCGTTGGCCTCGGAAGCGAGTTTACGCAAAACCCGGAGCCACGTAGCTGGGACATCAAGCCACTGTGCGCACAATCCTCCGTTATGCAGAATGCCTGGAGCGACGGGCAAGGCCGCAAGGACTGAAAAAGGGCAGATCCTCAATAATGGGCGGAGTTGCTTGTTTGTGTCCCTGTTCCAGCCTTCGTTTAGGAGAGACCGAAACAGGGACCAGGGTATCACATAAGTAATGCGCAAGAGTTTCCAGGGCCAACCAATTGGCGATGTGTTCCTGAGGATGTTATGTACTTGACCTCGGGCTGAAAATTCGTTTGCAAGAACTCAATTCAAGGGACTGTCAGTAGCCGCCAGCGGAGGACGAGGGATGAAAGAAGAAGGGATCGGTCTCACCGCTCGGATAAGGCGTGTTCTCCATCCAGCTGGTCAAGCATGCGCCCACCAGACCGCCGTGAGTCCCAAGCCACATATCCATGTCTTGAAACTTACCGCTGACACGGGCCAGAACCCTGCAGGCTTGGGCTTAAAAGGGAAGGAAGAAAATTTTCCTCCAAGCGGGTTTCAAACTATGTTTTTGCATGATAAATTTAGCTGGCGAGACTGGAGCTCATGCTTCGTTCCTGGGCCTGGCTTCGAGAGTGATTTTTGCCGCGGTTACGAACGGAGAGAAAGCAGATGTTGGGCGTGAGAAGTCGTTGGAAGATGGATACCTCAGGCTTTGACGGATCACATGAGGCTAAGAGATTGATTGACGAGCTCTCCACCAGGCAACGACAGGTCCACACTTAATAGACTGTTCGAGTGAGAAGCAGGGGACAATCTGTGCTCAAGGTCACTTAAAAATAGGGACAGCGAAGGCTGAGTGGTAATGTTGGACGCTTACGGGTAAAATTACGCTACCGAATACACATTCCGAACGGTACGTGAAATCATCGTAAACGTGCGGCTCTTTTCTTGGGCTGCGAGCTGGCTTGTCATGCTTTCGAGTCACACATCCAGTTCAGATGCAAGCCGACGCCAAGGCCTTTATCGGAACCAGACCTCGAGAACCCGACATGCTCCCTTGATAAAGGACAGCGTTTGCAAAACCGGAAGTGCATTGCTTCTTTGCGTCTATGCGCATGTGTTGTATGTACTGTACAACGAGTTGTAGCCGTTTGCAAGGACAGTCAGACCCATGGTTGAGGCTGGGACCTCGGCATGCTTCTCGCAGCCTGCGCGCATGAAAGATTGACATAGCACAGAATATCTGTGACTGGTTCTGGATCTGGTTAATCAACAGGCATATCCTCACAAAGGATCGAGTTCTTGAAATCACTCAGCTGTGATGCTATCTAGTTTGAGAGAGTATCTCTAGAATGAAGACAAGAATCACCAGCTTTCACTTGGGAATCCTGATCTTGGATCTGTCCAACAACATTAATTCAAGACTGCATTGTTTTGACTACTAATCTTGTGATGTGCCTTGTTGACTTTTACCCTCTTTGGCTCACCATGGCGATCGGAGGGTTTGCATGTACGGTATTGAAAGATCGCCTGCCGGTACGGAGTATCCGTACGGACGCTACGCTGAGAGACTGAACTGGCAATGGAAAGCGGGGACCTTGAAAGGTCGCTCTGACGGCAGATTTCAAACCAGATTGGAAAAACGTGGCGGGTGCAATGTGACACATAAAACGCGACAATCGAGCTCTCCACGAAGAGAACCAGCAAAGTCAATTCAGCAAGACGGACAAATCGAGAAGATGACACCTCTTCAAGCGACAATCGCGCCATGAAGGGGATTAATAAACAGGACAAGCTTCTTGAGTCATCCGACAGAGCTGCTGAGGATTTGTCAACCGCGAGACGTCATACCTGTATGGTATTAGCTCAGCAAGGAGATAATACCGTATCCATTTCCAGTCAAAACGCGCCAAGAGGGATACAATTGCACCAAAACGGTAAGGTCTGGAACGCAATTGGACCTGTCATCGGGCTTAACCAGTGGAGATAAAGATGCTTTTTTGCTGCTGAACCTCTTTTGGGTTCCCGCAATCCAAGGAACCCGGAAGGGCAAAGACGGGCAATCGGCATCTCGAAACAAAAGAAATTCCGACAAAAGCATCGAAAAGGTCAGATGCCTCAGGTACGCTTCGCGCTCACGATGCCTGAAGTGGAAATAGTCCTGGCGAGTTTGCTGCGCTGAGGGTGCATGCGGAGATTAGCATAACGTTAGCTAGAGTGCGAAAAGCCACTCCCAACAGACGCGTACGTTTTTTGTCGCTGTTATGGCTTGGTTCAGGCAGATAAATAATCATTTTAAAATTGCGTGTTTACGTGCTGTGAGCAGGGGCGCAGGTAATTTCAACGGGCGAGGAAGTGCTCACGGCGCGCTTCAAGGAGTTGGGAATTCGCCCGTAGGGGTTGTTGTGATGTGGCCAGTCCGCTTCGTTTGGGTTGAGTTGGTCCGGCCTCCGTGTGCGTAAGGGGAAATAGAATGTTGCTGACTGTGCATCGATGCTGGCAGGCGGTCGGGGATCGGAAGCAAGCAACATCCAGGCTCCAATGTTATGTAATTAATACCATAAGGCTGGTGTCAAGGTTTTCGGAAATCCCCACTGCTGGACTCCGCTCACCGCCCCAAACTCGCATCATGATTATTCCCGCCCAGTCATTTTGGCTCGTTGATTCCAGATGCCGGGCTGATTACTCAATGCAGCAGTTCGGCGTTTCCCTGCCGAGCCACCCGTAAAGTACATAACTCTCTCGCGCTGCCTGGGCGGAGCTTGCCGTGGAAACCGGGGGACGGATGAAAAGGACGCAACTGAAAATGGGAACGTCGTCCGTATTGAATCGCCTATATTAATATCCCCACAACCGCCCTCAGATCGATTTTCACTGCTTCACGTTTTGTTATTCCAAACCGAATAACTTTTTGATGATCATCTTGGATTGATTGATCGGTCAAGCCTCAATAAAGAACAGCTCATCTCTTACACCGACTTGTCCACCACCACGGCAATACCCGCCCAACTCTAATGCTGATTGGCCAATACCACTTGAGACCAAGCCAAAAATTACCTATCAATTCCTGACTCACAGGCAACCCAATTCGTCTTGGGCTTGAACAAGGCAGCATCATACTTCCGAATATATATATTTGTTTTCCCTTCCAATTATTGATCAGAGTTTTCTCTCGCCCTTCCACTTCATGATGCCGAGACCACAGTCTGCCTCCTTTCCAATATCTCCACAGAACAAATCGAAGAAAATGAGCATCACACAGACCTACTTCCTCGCTCATACCGCCCGAGCAAAGCTCTCGCGGGAAGCTTCCCGGCCGGACTATGACCTCCGGCTACTCGTCGGCCACGCAAACATGCTCGACAACCTCATGCTCGAGCTCAAGGAGGCCGAGAGGGAGCAGGAGGGTTGGTTCAATCGATCGGTCCAGGGTGCAAACAAAGCCCCAGAGCAGAGCACCCAGAGACACATCCAATGGGCCGATACACCAGTCATTGCCGAAGCATCAGACGAGGACGACGACTGGAACGGAGACGCCGTGTCTGATTCGGATTCGGACGACGACTCCGACTACGGCGCAGACGACGCCTTCTTCGTCGATGTCACACCCACACTTGCTTCGACCAACACCGCCGACACCCAAAGCCGAACATCTCCCGCGCTCTTCCCAAAGGCTTATGCCGTACATCGGGAAAACGCAGACGATGAGACCTACGATCTATCAGAGCCCGAGGAAGACGATGAAGATGACCTCGCCGACCTCGCGCTCACCAGAACACATTCGCACTCCCAGCAACCTCCAGAGCTGCTGTCAGACTCTGGAGACGACTCCGAAGACGAAGTCGGCCCTCCATCACCACCACAGCCAGCCTTCGACCATTTCCCTCAGTCAGAGCCCCGTGAGGGGGTCATACTGGCGTCGGGACTATACTCGCCCACCGCGAAGCAGCCTACCTCGAAAGCATCGCGCTCCTCAACAATGCCGCTCTCGAAAGCTGATCAGGCCGCTTTCTTAGAGGACGGATACTACATCCCTCCTGAAGCCCAAAACCGGGCCATTGAAGCTTTTTAAGCCTCTTTCAAACAACCTACACACACCCTCGAGCCGAATAACACAACCAACAACCTTCTTATCTTCCGAAAATCGAAAAAAATATGGCATTTACGGCGTTTTTTTATATATATCACACGGAGGGACTCGTGTCTTGTTCTACAGCCAGCGATTGATGTTTTATTTCCAATTTCTATATTCTACATTGCTCAGCGATTCGTCTCCAGTTTCACATTTCTCCTTCTCATTTTACCAAAACGAGATACGAAACCGATGCGCCACGATACTGCCTGTACCCCTATTCATATATATATTGCTAATGGATTGAGATACCTTGTCAGCGTCCCGTCGCGTTTAATTGGATTGGAGCGCTGAGCATTCTTATTTTCTCCCTACATGTCATGTTCCCGCCCTCGCTGGCTTCGATGGTCTCACTACTGCATGCATATTTACGAGCATTACTTCTTTTATACACCCACCACACCACTCTTGAATTGTCTCGGAAAAGACATCAAAAAAACAACAAAGATCTCCCTCCGAGCGTTTGTTGTGCTTTGGACGGTTGAGACTTGTTTAGGTACTGGAAATATACATCAGAATTCAATAGTTATATAGTGAATGAATTCCTATTCCAAAATAACCCAAGAGCCTTGCTCCTGACCTTCCTATCATCGTCAACCGCCTCATTATTCCATCAGTCACTCGCGCTCGTAAATGTAATACCCTCTGCACAGTCCAGCAGCCTAGTTTAAAGGCGAAGTCGATGAAATTGAAAACCGACTCAAGTACTCCATAAAGTGCAACCCAAACACTCAAGAGTGCCATGAGCCACTCACTCATCCAGATCATCGCGTCAGCCGCCATCATCCACCCACGTGGCCCAGTCGTACTCCCTCGGAGTTGCCAGCGATCAAAGCAACAAGTACGGGTTTGGCATTGGGCTCGGCGTCGGCATAACGCTGCTTGCGTCGCAACCTCGCAGGGTCCCTCTTCCCGGGCTTTATTCTCATCACTGGTTGATGGGCGGAGCAACGATATCTCCCTCGCATCATATGACAAGGTCGTTTGCCAGCACGTTGTTACCATCTAAATTCTAACCCTATCTTATGTCCTCCCAACCAACATGTTAACACGTATGCCGGAGATGTACCTGTTACCTCCGTTGGAGATAGACATTTACCCCGCAGCACTCGCCGGGTCCCCCAAATCAGCACGGTAAACCCCCTCAGTGAACGAGGTTACTGGTACACATTCCGGATTTACTGTCATAACACGTATCCAGATTCACTGCCGAACAAAGGACGTTCGGAAGACATCGCGCCGACACATCCAGGCTCCAGCTTTTCAAGAGACCATGTGGAGATCCCAGGCCGGAACGCACGATTACGTTCTCCGTGCAGCTTCTGACTCCCAATTCCCTTCTTTAGCCCCTGCAAGACAGCCGCGTTTCGGGAAATGTTGGGCTGTGTATACATGTACGGTATGGATGGATGTGCGTATGCTCCCGGGTTGAGCTGAAAGGCATTGCAGTCTGTGTTCGGAAAGTCCGCGGGGGTGCAGCAATGCAGCTGGTCAGCTCGTACCCAATCAAGATGCTTCGCTACAAACCGATCCTTGCGCGGAAGTGTCATCATGAGCAGGTCTTCGCCGAACAAGCGATATTTCAGTGTCAATATACCCCTGACCTCAGCATCCTGTCATGAGCAACTTTCACCTTCGCAGATTGTTGGGTCTGTCACCCCGGTTCCATTCTGTTACATTCCATCGTACCAGCAATGTGCTACCCTTCTCGCCTCAAAAATTCCGCATCACTCTCAGGCGTGGCATGGAATCCTCTGCCACCGAGAAGGCGACTGATGCGTACTTCAAATACATGCCTCTCGAGGACGTGGAAAGACTTGAGCGATACCGGCCTGGCGGCTACCACCCAATTGCCATAGGGGACCACCTTCATGGCCGTTATCGCATCGTGCATAAATTGGGTTTCGGTGGCTACTCAACCATTTGGTTGGCAAGGGATAAGGAAGCCGACAGGTATGTTGCCATCAAGGTCTCAATTGCTGATGGCAACTCCTGTGAGAGCGACATACTCCACCGACTGGGCTCTGTAGACCCAGGGAACAGTCACCCTGGGAAGGCTTTCATTCCCACCGTCCTGGATTGGTTTACTATCAAAGGCCCCAACGGCGAACACCAATGTATTGTTACTGCGCCTGCAAGCATGAGCCTATCTGATGCAAGAGAGGCTTCGTATACCAGGCTCTTCCAACTGCCTATGGCGCGAGCTGTCGCAGCCCAACTCATCCAAGCTGTGGCTTTCTTACACTCTCAAGGGATCGTTCACTCTGGTATGTGCTTAACTTGACGAAGTCCAGGTCTGGCTATCCTTTGGCCTATACTAATGATCTCATTGCAACTAGATATCCATCTTGGTAACATCCTGCTACGCCTCCCTAAAAGCATAGATAACCTTTCACCCGAACAGTTCTACGCACAATACAGTCGGCCAAATTACGAGCCTATCGTACGCCTTGACGGTCAGCCCCTACCTACAGGCGTCCCGACACATGGAGTTTGGCCGGTCTGGCTAGGGAAAGACAGCGAGCATATTTCCCTATCTGAGGCCAGCATCCTTCTCTCTGACTTTGGTGAATCATTTCTGCCACTCACCACTGCACGGCACTACTCAAACACACCGGTTCTTTCGGCCCCTCCCGAAGTTCGTTTTTTGCCCCAGGTACCCCTCTCATTTCCTGCTGACATCTGGAGCCTTGGCTGCACTATCTGGAGCATTATAGGCGCGCGACCGCTTTTTGAGGGGTTCGCTCCCAGTGATGATTGGATGACCAAAGAGCATGTGACTGTCCTTGGTAGGCTGCCGCCCGAGTGGTGGGAGAAGTGGGATACACGCCTGCAGTGGTTCAACGAGGATGGGACAAGAAGCCATGGGGATTTAGGAATACCGTGGGCAGAGCGAATCGAGAAATTTGTGCAGGAGCCTAGGCGGAAGCTCGGCATGGAAGAAGTTGGAAATGAGGAGAAAGCTGCCTTATTCGCCATGCTGAAGGCGATGCTGGCGTTTAGGCCTGGGGACAGGTTAACTGCGGAGGAAGCCCTGGGGTCAAAATGGATGAAAGAATGGGCTCTTCCAGAGCTGAAAAGGATGAGCGAAATACAACAGCAAAAGGAGTCTTCAATCGCTGTCGCGAACAAAGTCGAGGGCTAATCTGGACTGGCTCTTGCGCGTCAAAGAGAACCAGATGTCACCCGTGGCCGCTATGAGGATTGATCCACTTCGGCCGCCAGGAATATCCGGAAGACGGACGCATGAGCGCAAAAAAGCCACTTCGGGACACAGGCACTCCTCTTCCCACCTGCGTGGGTCCAAATCGGAAGGCAGAAGCCACCGCATGACAACAACCATAGTACGTTGATTTTCAATATGAGCTGTCACAGATTTTTCTTGCTGATGTTGATTTCATTCAATCTGATATTGCACTTCCTGAAGAATTCACTTCAGAAGTCTTGCCTGTTACTCTGAAGACTATCTATATCAGATGTTTTGATATCATTTGAAGCTCTCTGAATATCACACAATAATCAGCTCTAATATCAATTAGTTATAAGATTCAATCACTTACATTGCAAGAAAAAAAAAAAAAGAAGGACAAAGAACCAAAAAGAACCATCATGGACTGTCGGAGAATCGAACTCCGGACCACCCGCAATGGCTTCGCTCGGTCGAGGCGGAACTCGGTTGGCAACTGCTAAGCGGGTATTATACCACTAAACCAACAGCCCACAAGGTGGGTGCTAGGATTCGACAATATTGCTTTTCTTGCAATTCCTTCTGCGCAATTGCACACTCCGTGTGAAATACTATCGTTTTTCAGACGCCAGCCGGGATATTTGAAACCAGGGGCGAAGGCCGGTAAACCATTGAAATGTCCGCCAATGGCCCAAAAAGGAAAGATATCTAGTGAACTCGGTAAGCGAGTACATTACCAGGGCAAAAGCAACTTCTTCCATAGTAGAAAGTTGCAGATAACAAAGAAGGTAAAAAATTTTCATGGACTGTCGGAGAATCGAACTCCGGACCACCCGCACGCTTGGATCTTCCGAGTTTCCGCTCGGAAAGGCGATCAAAAAAGCATCTTGCAATCCCATGAACAATCACTTTGGCAAGAAATAGAAATTTTCCATTCTATCAAAAAAATAATATGAGTATTCTAGACACTTCAAAATGAAGATACAAGATACTTGAATATCTTCTTTTTCCAATTTCAGCATGCAAAATTATCATCAACAAGCAAATCTGTGATTATATTGGATATCTTCTTGTCTGTTGATTTTGTGCAAAAGTTATAATGAATTAATATCAGACTTTATAGCTGATACATCATGTGACTCTGCAAAGACCCAATTTCATCATATAACTGTTATTAACTTCATTAGTTCTGCTGATGCTTCTTTGAGACAACAAACCACACAATCAGATAACACTTACTAATCATGCATACACAGAAGAAGACTGAAGTAATAATGAAATATCTAGATTATGAACATTATGCTACTGAATATTCTCTCTAAATAATTTTAGAGTCTCAGTACACACATTGTCAATCACTTGACTTATTATTATGTCTGATCCCAGAGTCTCTGGTCATGGACTCAAGTTTGAATCTTTCATCTCTTTTGAATTTGTTAATGTACAGACATGTACATGAAGTATCATCTTTGTCATTTCAAAGATCTGATGATCTGCAGAACTAATTCTATAGTCTGTGCACATGTTTTTTATTATACCACTAAACCAACAGCCCCGTGATGGTCACGGGAACACAAATATTCGCTGAATTGCCCTGGTCAAGAATGCTCTTTGGTTCGGAAGTATCAAGACCTTGTTTCCTAGGGTAGCGAGCGGGATGGAGGAACCTAGACAAAGCAGCAATTTCTTGAGCAGTATGGGAATTGAACCAGGAGTCCATTGAAGAGCTCTTTGATCTCATTCAACCATAAACGGATAATTAGGTAATTAATGCATGGTAAGTAGAGCTTTCTTGCCATCCTCAATCATCGCAGATATCCCTATCGAGTGGAAAAAATCCTCCGAACCTTTCAGTAAAAGCAAGTGCAAGCCGACAACGCCTGGGTCATTTGAAGAGGGGAAAGAGGAAAACATCGCAATACACATAACATTTCGGGGCTCAATGCGAATACGAACACCGAGAGATTGGGAATGAAAAACTTCACCCAAACACCAATGAATAGTAGGCCCCAGACAAAACCATCTCCCTAGTGTAGAAAACAGCCTAAACAAGCTATCATCTATCCGAATTGAATCAGCGCTACCGATGCTCTCTGCGTAAATCGAACCCTAGGAGTTTCCAATTAGGATCACCCGTCGTCCTTGGTGCCAACAACCTTATTGTCACCTGCTTCATCTTGAATGGCCGGTTTAGACAAATATTCCGGAGTCTCGAGCTTGACTTCGCTCACAGATGGACTCGAAACATTGACGCGAGGGATCGGAGCTAAAGCATCCATGGGGTCGTCGGCCATACTGTAATCCGATGCCGCTGTGCTCATGGGGGTAATCCTGGAGCTGTCGTCCATGAACTCGTCATCACCATGCTCGCCCGCCAGGGAATTATCGGCATCGGGAAGCCCAGGGCTAGTAAGTACAAGAGACGAGAAATCCAGCGACGGAGACTCTGGGTTTGGCGCTGTTGAGATGCTCCTCTGTCCAATCGACTCTGTATCGCCAGCTTCACTTGTTTGACAAGAAGTATAATCTCTGGATGAGCGTTTCGATGTTTGTTCTCGGTGGACATCTGTTGCACTTGGAGATGACAGTGCAATCGCCTCGGCCACAGCGGCAGCTTCGTCGTGGTCCGGCAATTTCGATGTGCTGCTATTTGCACTGGTGCTAGCGAATGTGTGATCACCCTTTGCGTTACTCATTTGTAGAATATGATTATAGCTCCGTCGTGACGGATCCGCCAGCCGCTTCTGTTTCTTCTTCTCCCGTTTCTGTGTTGGCCGAACAACGATGACGGGAATAGGAGATTGCTGAAGACAGTATTTTGATACCGAGCCAGGAAGGAGGCCTTGCATACCACCAAGGCTGCGGCCTCGTGTTCCCACTATAAGTGCGGCAGGTTCATAAATTTGGATCTTACCACGGTTAGCACAGAACGGGAATGACATATCTGGAGTTCAAGAAATGCCTTACCATTCGCTGGATGATCTCCTGAACTTTGCCCACCGCCAGTTCCATGACCAGACTGATCGCTTTTTCGTCATGCTTGTTCTTCGCAATCACCTGTTCGAACAGCTTCTCGGCTTCTTTTCGATACCTTCCACCTTCCACGCTAGCATCACTGGCAATTTTGGAATCCTTCTCGACGACCCGCAAGCAGACAATCTCATCACCATCGTCGACCAATTCATCAATCAGCCACTCCAATGCAAAGTCGGAATAATCGTTCTGGTCGGTGCCACAAAGGAAGGTTCGGCTATGGCGTGTGCTCTGGTAGTCTTTGTGCTTGTAGTTGAGTGTCAACGAGAAATCGGTAGCATCGCGGTTGTCAAACGTGTCAAAGGAGACCCCGCGGTTGTAGGAACTGGAGCGTTTATGAGAGGACGTCAGCCCACTGTCAGATTTCGGTGCATCGGAACCCGTCGAGTCTGCGGAATGCATCGCGAGGATGCTTCCCCGACGAGGTTCGGGTAGGTGGAGAGGAAGTCTTTGTTATTGTTCACAACAAAACCCAGTCACGAGTGCAGATTCCAAGTCTCACAAGCAACAACGACAAAGAAAGAAGAACGACGAAGAAATGAAGTTTTGTAGGAAGCGGCAATTCCCACGAAGCGGGGCACGCTACCTGGGCCAACCCAGCCCAGCCCCCGAGCCAAAGGAGGGATTGCGGGGTGGGGATTACACGCTGGCCCAAACCAGGCACGCTCCCTTAGTCACCCGCACGACCCACGAGACCACGATCGTGTGAGAGGCCAGAGAGGAAGAGACAGCTTGATTATCCAAGGAGAGGATGGAGGGTGGGAGACGGAGTGTGATTGCTTGATTGCTTACCTAGGCGGTGGTGGCGACGGTATGCGTCGAAGAGCCCGCAATCGGTCCCTTGCCTGCGCCCGCTCTCTCAGCCGCGCTTCTGATCCCGCAGTGTTGAACTGGATCGACGGACGACGCAAAGCCCCATCTGGCCCAGACAGAGACGAACTATCTGTCTGCGATAGGTTGGCCCCGTCCAGGTACGAGGACGGCGCTACATCTGAGGCCAACGCAGACGAGCTGGTATCGGGCGAGGTGAGTGGTGAAGGAAACGACGGCATCGGATAATAGACGTCACAGCTCCTCTTGTTGCATCGCCCGGGTTCATCGAGGGGGAAAAAAAACAAGCTGCAGCGAGTCTTGTCAATCACCTAGCTCAAAGTTATGAGTACCAAAGTTACATCACAGGTGTGGCTGAGTTGAGAGGGCTAGGAAATCAAAGGGAAATGCAGCTGGTACTTCATACACCCAACAACAATGAAAGCAAGGTAGAGAAAAGTCCCGGTGTTGCGCTTTGACTGCGGGAATTGAGAACTGACCTCTTTATCTGTTCTTTTTGCTGTACACTAGCACTTGGGCGTGAAGTGAGAAGAGTCACCCGGCGGGTTTCACTGTGGGCAGGCTGGCTTTAAAAAGGGCAAGGATCTGGCGCAGCAGTCACTAATAAGCACACGCTTTCTTGAGCTTCTGCTTCTTGGTGAGAATTGCTCCACACCCGCACATGTATGGCAATGTCCACGTACTCTGTGCTAGTGAGACCTCTTCTTGCTCTCAGAATCCAGGCCTGTCAAAGAGCAGTTAGTTGATGCTGAAAGGCAGTCCGTGATTGCTGAGCATTAAACTGTCAGAGCAGCCCTGGTGGTACAAGTTCAGTGCCAGGCGTCCAGAGCCTTCTAGTTGCCCCTTCCTGATGCCGAGCAGCTAGCTTGACACTAACAGTGTGTCCATCAATCGGAGCTGCCCTACGCCACCAGTTGAGATCACATGCCAGCACTGACAGTCAGGGCTTCTCTCCAGATATATCACGACGACACTGTTTCAAATGGCTATGAACTGGTTTCTATCACCATCTGTCAAGTGGGTTGTATGTACAATAATGAAGGTGATCATTGTAAGAGTTACACACTCACAAGTGGCAGTGAAAGGCAGAGCTCACAATCTACCACAGAGTACAGTATTAGTAGCAGTAGCAGTTGTTCGCAACTCTCAACTTGAGCCTGTAGTTTTAAGTAGATGTGAAATGGGTGTGTATCTGCCTATGGTTCGGACGAATAATGATAATAGCTACAACACACATGCTACCACGTGGGATACCGTGTCGAGCTTAAATACTTTACCAGCAGGAGATCCTCAATGCCAAACCCGAAGATTAACAGTCAGACCTCGAGCCAGCTAACCTTTTCATTTGTCTTATTTTTATATAGAACATTTTTAACCCACAATCTTGTATGCATCGAGAGGTGTCCGTTATTGCCGATAAGGAGACTTGTCCCTAGTAATATACACCTCGCCAATGAGGGTCGTACAGCCGACGACCATGGCTACCGCGATAATCGGAAAATTCACCCGTGCAAAATCGAGTCTCTTGACGTGAATATTCTTTCGCGAGAGGATGTCACGCCATAGCAGACCAGCCAGCGACGCGCTGAATGCCGTGCTAAATGCTCCGTAGTTGACGCCGAGCGCCATGCTATACACTGTTGCCCAGAATGTTCGATCGCTAATGGGGATTCCGTTGGCGCGATGGATATCTTGCCACGCTTGTATTACGCGGGAGAGAAGAATGGTGGTGCCAATATTTGTACCCGCAAACTAGCAATCGGTGTAACACGTTAGCTGATCTTGCTCAGCGATTGACTTTCCGCCGGGCAGAAACTCACATTGCACAGGATCACGGAAAGGAAACCCATCCCCCCGATGCTGCCAACTGTCCCAGTCTTGTCCACCCAACGGTCCCAACCATGAGCGAACACGGACACCCAGCCCTTGGTCACCAGCGCTTGCACGAGTACAAACATGCAAAAGCTAAAAGGTACAAGGGCGAATGGTAAGTGTGCCATCACCGCCATTACAGTCGGGAACGTCTCTTGCAACCACCTGTACGCATCTCTCACGAGCGAGACCAAGGTTGCTGGGTGGCTGCTCCTATGCAGAGGTGCAAGTTTGCGCGCAGTATGCTCGGAGAGCCTTTCAACTTCTTTGTTTCCTGTTTCATTCAATACCATCACTGGAGGGGCCAGGTACGGGTATCCTTGCCTTGATGCAGGCTCCTCCGCTATAGGATCTTGTGGATTTTGCTCCCGTTTCAATTCTTGGTCTCTAATTGTTTGTTCAGCCCGTGCATTTCTGAGCATCTGTAGACCGCTACGTGCAATCTCACGGGTCTCATGTCGATGGTACCAGCCCGATGCCAAGTCCCAGCAGAACATAATAAATGCGGCTGGCAACGTGATCCAGAAGACTGGATATTCGCTTTGGCCCACAGTGTTGACTACTAGGACTGCGATCAGTGTCGCAGCCATAACAACAGCTCCGAATGCTGCACCTCCTTTGTCCAAAAAAGGGTTCATGATCTCTTCAAGTGAGAGAAGTTTGCTTTGTTCATCGTCAGCAGTGCTATTTTCTTGTCCCTCAAGGCTCCCTTTAGCGGTCGGAATATTGGGATTTACGGGCTTCTTAGCTCTGGCTTCTTCAGAAAGCTCGTGCATCATGATGGACGAGGGAATAAGAGAGTCATCCGCGAAGATGACGTACAGTAGGAAAGGGAAGAGGGCGAAGGTTGTGATAATAACAGGGACGACCATATTGGCAGTGTACTTGAGAAATTTGATGTTAAAAGCACCAGCAAGTACGAGATTAGTCGGGTTAGAAGAGACAAGGATGGCCGAAGCAATGTTGGCGACGGCAAACTGGCTATAGATCCATGCTTTGGGGTGGATGATATTGCTCGACACCCGGGTCATATATGCGAGAAACGGGGTACCGGATAGGATAATTGGGTCGTTCCCGATAAATGTCCCCAGGCCGAAAAAGAAGCCATAAAGGTAAAAGAAAAGTCGGTGCCCGGCCTTCCCTCCCTTCTGAAGCACTCTGAATGCCAAGTACCTGATCAGGCCGGAAGCATCTATGGACATGGCGATGTATGCCAGGGTGATGAAGAAAACCATTATGTCGATAGGGGAGATGTTATGCGCGCCGATTGTACCGTCGTGCACTTCTTGTCGCCCAATTGCCAGGATTGCAAGCAGGAAAAGGTCTGCTATCAATGGTGCTGTAACAATGTTCATGGGGAATCTCAGTCGTACAAAACACCCATCTTTGCGATCCACGCCACTTGTCTCGGGGCAATCCTGCCTTTGTGATATCACTCGAAATTTAGCTAGGGCATTAAGAACAGCGTTATAAAATGGCCGTGGCATATATATTGGAATGTGGAATGGAAAGAGAACAGTGATATCTGCAAGGCGGAAGAGTTAAATCCAGTCTGGCCATATGATGCATACACATCTTGCACATACTGGTAAGGACAAAAACGATGAGTGTGATGATCGATCGCCAGTCCCTGATTCGACTGGTATCAAGGCTTTCTGACATATTGACGACTCTTCCGTCACGGCCAGGAAATTTATGCTCGATCTCGACTTCAGAAGCCTAACCGGGTTGCCTGTTGAGCGGCAGATCTAGAAACGGCCTCGACGATACCACTGCATATTCCCTTAACAATTCCCACAAAAGAAGTTTTCATTCAATCGGATTCCAGCTCGGAAACCGGCGTTAGTTTGCAAACTTGGATGAATGATCTATCAATCCAGACTCGGCAATCCTCAGCCAAACGATGAATAGCAAATCTCCAGGCCGCTCCCAAACGGTCGTTTCTTCGTCGGATAATTCTGCATGGTGTTGAAAACACCACAGCCTAGATCTCCGTCGGATGGGCTTGATGGAATTCGCCGCCCAGTTCACAATTGCATTCCCGATGAACGTTCGCCCGGCTACCGTCGTGGTGTGGGGAGATAACCTAAAATTGCCCAGGCCAACTGGGCTGCCAATCGTCATCCGGCTCACGCCCATGCCGGCCTTGGAAGTAGCTGGGCACGAAGAAGAGCAGCACAACTCAGCCGTGCTGATGTCGAGAAGGGGCATCATCGTCCTTTGTGGGCATCCAGTATATCAAATCTGCCAGGTTTCCCTCTACTCTGACAGGATGAAGGAATTTATCGCCTAAACTTTGATTTGAAAGGGAACAATGGCTTGGCATCATGATGGTGGATGAAGTGAAAGAAGAGGGAAGAGGAGAGTGAGAAGAGAAGATACAGTACTCGAGAAGTAGTAGTCTTGCCCATCCGTATCAGGCAACCATGTAACTAACAAACGCATGTAATCCGTACAAACATACTACCTACGACTTTGGTATGCACAGAATGACTACATGCCATACAAGCTAACAATGCCACTCTAAGACAAAGTCCGGAGGGCTGTACGGAGTACAATCACCAACAATGGATTTCCCCCAACTCGGAATTACTGCTGGAGTTCGATGTATCTGAGAGAAAACGCTTCATGAAGGCAGGGAATGTCTGAAGTTGCCCAAACTGCACTTCCACTAGCGCCAGCAATTGCTTCAGTAGACTCGAGTCCTCGAAAAGTCTACAACACTGGTTTCTGTTTAGTACCTGATGTTCCTGGTCTCTCTCCCTCAGAGGAATGTGCTGTGTTGCATGGCTGGGCTTGAGCCACAAGCAGGAGAGTCGAGGAACTTAATCAAAAGGCCTGATCAGGCCTAGCGTGAAATTTATCGGAACACGTCCTCGCGAGCTGAGGCAAGGACCTTTGAGTAGTATTTGACGCTGCCTGCTCTGCTCCCTCGTTTCTAATACAATATAGAACTTACTTTCTTTTTTGCGGCCTGATATTTTTTCTAGTTCTCTACATTATGAGTGGTCGACTTAGTCAAGCTTTTTCTAGTCAACATGGCAGGCTACTCACTTGATGATATTGTAGGGAAGTATCCGCTTCAGAACTCCCTTCAGTCATTGTTCAGTCGCCTTCAAAACGCCGAGCAAGCGTACAGACAGAATGACCCGAAAAGTGAGACCTGCCATATGGCTGTTCTTAGATTGCTCCACGCGTTACAAGCGGAGGATGCCGCGTTGAATCTTCGTTCAAGGTCAAGTGGTCAAGACGTCGCGTCTGAGCTGGCAAGTCTATTCGCACGGCTCCGGCAAGGTGATTTCAATTACGATCGTTATCGCCCACTCGTGCGGCTCATCCTCGAGGAAGCACCTGACACAGATATCTGGAAAGCAGTCCTTGACCTCATCGACACCCTCGCACAACCTACGAGAGCTACACCTCCACCGCGGACTAACTTACCGGCAATTCAGACGCCGCGGTCACATACCACCAGCAGTCTTGCCAACTCATCAGAGTACCGAAAAGATCGATAATGTGCTCAAGGAAGAACTTCTTGGGTTTCTCCATGCGGATATTCCGGGATTTTTTGAAGCATTTTTTGGCAATATTGAGGGGCTTGGCTCAATCGCACAGGCTGTGTTCGATAGATGCAAAGCCGGAGAAGAGCCTTTATACACTGAAGAAAGAGGTTGGATTGGTTGGCCGGAAAATGCAGCTGAGAAGTGTGTGTTGGACTGGCTGGCGGATACCATTGGCACACTTGTGCAGTTTGCTGAGGAACATGGTCCAACTCAAAACATTGACCGTAGACCACTTGCCCAGCCATCTCGTCCTGTGGAAGGATCTACTGCAAAGCGGAAACTTGATATCGCGTTTGTGGACAATCCGAATGCTTCAGAAAACACCCGCTGCCACTGGTCACAGATCCTGGTCCCAGGAGAATTGAAGAACGATCAGATGTATGACACCCCTTCAGGAGCATGGGTTGATCTGGGAAGATATGTCAGAGAGGTCTTGTCTGCTCAGGATTCCCGCTGCTGTGTTCCTGGGTTCACCCTCTGTGGCCCATTCCTCCGTGTTTGGCACTTTGACCGGTCTGGTGGTATTGCATCTGAAAAATTCAATATCAACAAAGATGGTTGTCGGTTTGTTACTGTGATACTAGGGTTCCTTCAGATGGATCAAAAGCAGCTAGGGTTCGATCCCACTATTGTCACCATGGATGGTACCCGCTGCATTGAGATTGAGCGAAATGGCGAGAAGGAGCTTCTTGTGATTGATGAGCTGATTGGGCGGGCACGCTGCATCGCTGGCCGAGCCACTACCTGTTGGAAAGTTCACCGCAAAGGATCGTCGACACAACTTGTGGTCAAGGACTCCTGGCAGTATCCAGAGCGCGACGAAGAAGGGAAGTTTCTCAGTGAAGCAATGGAGAAGGGTGTGGTCAACGTGGCTCGGTACTATCACCACCAGACTATCCGCATCGACGGCCGAGATGATACCACAGAAATTGCGCGGAAGGGTCTTGGTGTCACAGCAGTAGTGGATGAGGAAACGAGTAGGTCGGTAATGATAAGAGGCAAATCCCGCAGGAAGAAACAGACCACCGGAGGAAAACGCTCGTCCGACAGCCTCCAAGCTCCATTACCCCCAAGCAAGCGCACGCGCTCGTCCTCTCCTACCAAGGCTACTGCGACAGTACAGCATCGGGTGCACCGCCGTGTGGTTATCCAGGATTACGGCAAATGTATATACAAGGCTACCTCAAGGGTTCTCCTACTTTCTGGATTGGATGGATGTATACGTGGGTATCAGTCATTGCATGAGAGAGCTGGGTTGATCCAAAGTGACATCTCGCTGGGGAACCTCATGGTGAATGAGGACGATGATGATCCTTCTCAAAAAGCGTTCTTGATTGACCTTGATTTTGCAGTAAAGGAGCAGCGAGAGGGGTTTTCGGGGGCGCGTGGTAAGACCGGCACAAGGGCCTTCATGGCCATTGGCGTGCTCTATGGCGAGAAGCATTCCTTCATGCATGATCTTGAATCCTTTTTCTGGGTGCTCTTCTGGATATGCATCCACTATGAGGGCCCTGGGAAGGGAAGAGTTGTTAAGCGGTTCGAAAGATGGAACTATATGGATACAGAAGACCTTGCTGCCGCTAAAAAGGGGGTAATAGATCATGAAAAGGATTTTCTCAGAACTGTCGAGGACAATTTCGCCCCATACTACAGGCCCTTAGGCCCGTGGGTCAACAGGCTACGACGGCGTGTTTTTCCCGGCGACAAACGGTGGGAGAAAGAGGATCCAAAGCTGTACTCTGACATGATTACTATTCTTCGCGATGCGCGAGAGGATCCAGCCGTTATAGGCTAGAAATTAATCAAAAGACCTAAGGCAGACTACGCTCGATGTCCTTGCCCTGAGATGTGACGTTCGATCCATTAAACATTGTCTCTATAGACCAGATTATTCTTATAAATCTATAATATGTAATTTTCCTTTGTGGCTATTCTTCTTCCAAGGTTCAAGGTGATAGTGTTCAAGATACACTCAGTCTCTGTTTTCATTATACTAGACTTGGAACCGGAATGAACGAGCTTATTGCCTCCAGCTGAGTTGAAGCTCAAGATGCGATATAGTTAAACAGACTATACCTTTTAGGGTTAGCACTGACACTAAGGTAGGGTCTATACCCTTTTCGGTTAGGCTTTGGAAGGGGTTGAACGCTGCAGCAAGTGTGCAACCACCACAACACCTCCCTTAGTTCGCCCAGCTGGATATCTGCTCTTTGAACAATCCCATCTTTTGTGGCTCATCTTCCTATCGGCGGCTATTTCCTAACTGAACTCTTCCATAAAGGACCTCTCTGTGAAATGTGACTTTTGACCTAGCTCGCAATACTAAAGCTACAAGTTCCTATCATTTGGTCTTTCTTGTACAATTCTCTCGCTGAGAGAATTGACCCCAGCAAGTCCATTTCTCCTTTCTGCATTCACACCAGATCTCTAGTCCAGGTCCATCACGCAAAAACATTCTCCTTTTACCTGGACCAGGATTGCATAGGACCTTCTGGGCTCATATTCACTATGGCAACGCCCCTTGACAACAAAATCCCGCAAGAGTCGGTCGACAGCTCGGAGAAAGCCCAGCCAAAAGCCGCTAACACTGTCACTGATGACTGGGACTCTGAGAGAAGACTAGTTCTGGCTCTATCACAATTGCAGAAAATGGAAGCAAAGGTTGGTGTATTCTTCATAGCTACATTTCAGTCCTGTTAACCCTTGGGCGCCCCTGGCGATCCTCCACTGTGTTCAGATTTGCAATGGACCTTATATTAACGGCCTTTAGATACAAAAACTCCGAACTCTTGTCCCAACTCGCCTGTGGTCTCCGTTGGTTCCCGTGATTGCGGACAAGAAGGGAGACCCCCATTTTCCAAGGCCAAAATCTCCACAAGAACTGTTTGACCAACTAGGTCAGGCAGCGCGTGAGGGACATGAAGAAATCGAAGCTTTCAAAACTACGTGGCGGAGCCCGGAGATGCAGGCCACGTGGACGCATGTTAATGAAAGGCTAAAGGATGGTGTTGGAGGCTATCCTCAATCAACAGGGACGTGGGAGCGAGATTATGATCTCATTCTACAGCAACTTGATGCCGATCTGAAGCGAAAAGAGGAGGGCGAGAGAAATAAGCGCGAGGAAGAAGAAAGAATGCGCCTCGTATCAGCCGACAGTGGGTGGAAAAGTATTGTCGAATCCTTTGCTACAAACGAAACATCGGGTTTGACGATAAGAATTGGATTATCCACGGATCATCTGGGGCAGTTTTCTGTCTTGCTACGGACTCTATCTATCTTTTTCTTTGTGCAGCAAGTCAACGATATTGACGGCCAGCGGCTCAAAGAATGGCATGTTACTACGGAGCCTCGAGCACAGTCAAGCAAACTCGAGCTAGATATACTGAACTGTGTCCAGTCTCGGGATCGGAAGTGGGACTTGGCGTATCTTCTGGTAAGCATTGAATACGCTTTATCAAATATGAATCTAATTGATTCGGACTCTGCAGAACCTCATATCGTCCTATTCCAATATTAAAGTCGCTCCTTGTATCGCTTGCAATAAATTAATTGATGGCAGCGCTCAGCTTCCAGTCATACGAAAGCCGAAATTGGTGGGATCTTCAGATGCTGGTAGCGAATTTGTATGGGAACCGTTCCATTCCGCTTGCGTTTGAGAATGGCTCTGCATCGAACGTGCAACGTTTGTCGGTGAAACAGGATCGCCCTCAACTATCCCATTATATCATCATACAGCAGTTGTGCTGCGTCCCAAGCGATGATCCCTCCGTCATCTAGATACCGCACATAGCCCCAAGTGGTGGCGTCAGGTATTTTGTATTTCCTCGTTCTAAAGTCATATCTTTTGAGACCTCGGTCACAGCATTCGAAGAGCGGCGGGAGTGTCTGATCGTCCTCGGCAACTCCATAAATATCTTGCCATCGAGCCCAGCGCGGCGTGCTTGGGCTCATTTTGGGCTTGTCGAGGTTTCCGACGAATATGTCCGGCCCTTTATTTGTCAGAACATCTTTGAATCGTCGCCCGAAAGGCCATTTCAGCGGATTCCCTGGGAGAGGATCTTTGGGCCAAATCCAGCCTTTTTGTCGTGCCATAGTGCGGTACACAAAGTCTTTGCGACGTTCGATATCGAATCGTTATTGAATTCCAACTTCACGTTCCGAGAGTTTCCGTTTTCCACTTGAGCTCTCACAACTGGTGCATTCAAGAGAATATGAAGGAGTCAGGAGCTGGACCTTAATAATCTTGGGGACCACAGAACCCCCGCCCGCCTTTGAGGCCATTTTGTATCTATGTATTCCGCTGACCGCAATCACAGCATTTCCCAGTTTGTTGTGCTAGTCTTTGTGATGCTATTGAGCAATCAACCTTCTACATACAGTCTAATTTCCTATTAGGTGGTTTTGCAGTAATGAGAATCAGTGAAGTAACCTAAGTAGTAATATACTACGCATTGACTTGATCACACAAACTGAAGGCAAACACAAACATTGGCTTTTCAGTGACTATCAACTGATCCACATGACAGGAATATGGTTGTGATGGAACCTCTTACTCCTTGAAGGGCCAAAGACCGAATGCATCTAGCAAACACTGCTGTGGCAATTGGGCTGCAATGCTGGTGAAGATTAGGGTCTACTAAGCCTTACAGGTTAAGAATGCTTAAGGGCATACAAAAGTCCTTACACACGCCAGCAAGCAAGTTACAAACCCCGCCATGGTTCACCGCCGGAGCCATGCGGAGAATTAGGGGACCGAGCTAACTATGCAGGTGGCGCCCAGCCGTAGGGCTTCCGGGACTCTAAGGGCAGCCCCTTAAGTAAGGGATCATCCTTCAGAAACCTTCTACTCAGATCCTTGTCATCCCGCGATTCATTTCTCCGATGCTGGTTTGATTCTGAAAGCCCAACTGCTGAAAGAACTGTTTGATCACCACATGGAAAGACCCTTGATTAGACTGTTGGCAATCCTGCTCTTTGTTGGTCGTTCAGATTGATTCTCTCGATCTAGCAATCTCGTGCCCCAGTCAGTGATTGTTGAATGTCAACATGCTGCAACTCGCTGAGTTTTACAACTTGCCTATATCATGATTTACATACTGGGATATACTCAATTCAATTGTGTTAGCTTTCAAAAGCGTCGAAGTCTCAAGAAGGGGGTTCAAACAGGTAGACTCCTATAAATCTAGGGAGGCAGACAAGGCGTTCAGTCATGTAGGCAAGCCTCCCAGTTGAGCACTGGGCGGAAGGAACAGAGGAGAGGGCATCGAGTGCTTTTCCCATCAGGGTGTATCAAGTGTCAGCGAGAGGTAGAAAGATACAGATAAGTAGTGTTGGTTTGCTAGATGGCTCTTGGGCTATATATCAGGGAGCAGGAAAGAGAACAGAAGTAGAGGGAGGATGAGATGCCAGAAAAACAGTATACGCTAATTAGCTGACTGATATACAATTACTATCCAGCCTAGAAAGATGCTATATACACTCCTCTTTGTGTCCAAATTCCACCCCAACTCCATAGAAACGAAGACAATGCCTAAACAAAAATGCTCACTGAGACTTCCAAGAGAGGAAAAGTAAATGGCAGAAGGTATTACCGAGACTCAAGAGTAGATGGGACCATATTGAACTCCAACACGCACCAAAAAACACGACTCAGCAGGTAATCAACATCTGATCAACAACGCATGGGATGAAAAGATGAGCATTAGATCGGCGAAAATATCATTAATGAACATAATTAAGGGGGAAAACAACATTCTTTTTCTGAAGAAAGGGGCAATGCTAAGCCAGCAATCCAAAGCCATTAATAAACCAACTGAAGGAGGCAATAGTAAGGGCAGACATTCCAAGTGTAAAGTAGAAAGCTTGCTTATATGCGTTACCAGCTGCGTTGTTAAGACAAGTCACACATTCAGATTCTATTGAACATAGGGTTAGTCTTTGTCTGAAGAAGAGCGAAGGGTGATTTATTGAAGGAACATACTGCTGAGCGGAGTATACTTTTCAGGCGCATACACCCCAAACTTGAAATTCTGCTGCGCGCCCAATCGACCTGCACCGGGAAGATCCGAGGGGCCAATTTCGACATCGTAAACAAGCAAGGTATAAATTTCAGTCAGCAGAGGCACATCTGTCTGGTGGACACTCGTGTCCCAAGTCACGATACCGGTTTCCTGGACAGTTTGATTTGCTGCAATTGTGTAGGCATGATTGTTCTTGGTGCAGAACGCCACAACATCGATAGCAGTCGGTGTAATCTTGAGGGATGTATAATTCCAAGCAAACGTCGCGTAGTCGCCGATTTTGATGTATGTGGTATCCGCCGTGGCTGCCGGGGTTATCATCTTGATACCAGCTGGTGGGAGACGGGGATCGACGGAGGTAACCTTGGGTTTGGTGGTTTTTGTTCCAGTGCTCTTGGTGTTGGTGCCGGTCTCGGTTGCGGTCCCTGTACCGGTTTCCGAGGCAGCGGATTTGTCAGTCCCAGTGGACGCGGGGGTGTCTGTATCAGTCGAATCGGCTTTGTTCGTGGTCTTTGTGGGTTCACTGGTCTCGGTGGCATCTGTGATTGTCTCTAATACCAAATTAGATATGGACAGGTTCATACGACAGGTTGAATATCGTCGACATGAAAACAGTAAACCCACCTGAATCTTGCCGTCTCGCGAAGCTAGGATTGGCATGTCTTCTTTCCGCGGGATAAGATGCTGCGACCAGCCCGAGCAGCGAGCATAGAAGTAAAATAAAGTTGAAGGTTCTCATTTTGCAAGTCGGCTACTACCGTGGCTCAAAACGGGACAGATGTCGGTGACCCGTAGCAGATCTGCCTACCGGGCTCCTGTCCTTGCTCGTGCCACTGGGTTGTTCGGATTACGTCCAAAAGGTGCCTTAACTATACAGTTGTCGATGTCGCACACATTAACAAGACTATGAATCAGGGGCCCGGTGATTGTGAAATAGCCAGAGCGAGGTATGATCAAAAGGTATAGCGCAAGGGAATCGGAAAGGCCTCGCTCTATTCCTGAAATTGCAAGTGTTGAGAAAGAGGGGATAAGGGTCGAGATTCGAAGAGGACCCAACGAGCGGATGAAGAAACGGAGAGAAAACGACAGGCCGATTTCTTCTCAATTTCGAAGCAGTAGCAAATGAAACGAGCGATGTCAGTGCCAAAAGAACGCGGCCCTGGGGAGAGGGAGAGAGGGAGTTGACTGTCGTGGAAAAAGATTTGAAGTTGAAGAGAGAATCGTCACGGGTGAGACAACAGACGTCCATTACAGTACGATACAGCAAATCTGGCCACGGGGGCTGTAATTTACAACAGCGTGACGCTAACAAGGCTAGACTCCCAATTTTAGCCCACGCCACCAGATTGTTTCACTTCGACGGCTTCTCGCGAGCTGCAGATTCTCTCGCAGTACACCACCTGTCGCTGATCCGCCGTTGTCTACGGCCGTGCATATACAAAAAGACTTGCTCTCTGTAGCAATGAGATTGACAAGCAAGCAACGCTGTCGAACGAGGGCATGGCAGCACAACTTGTCCTAAGCAAACCTGACTCGGGAGTCAAAGAAATTCCAGCACACTCTCTCACTCAGATATTCTCCACCGTCAACTCTGTTTTCGAGCAGGAACTTGGGAACGATGACTGGTTGTTGGTGTTCGATATCCAGAAGAGCTGAGGAACTCCGTGCCACCATTCACATACTGATTGACAACGGTTAGCATCTCAAGTCCAAAGACTTGCCATAAACATTTTACAGATGAAGGTGTTGCTTACCCAGCCATCCTCCAAAATCACTGCTCCCTTGCCACACGAGCTTGTCCCCATCAATGGAGAACCCGGAAGTCGTCTGGCCGGCCATCATCTGCACGCTTGCCCATTCTACAATCCCCAAAATCAGCAAAATGAACTGCAAAGTATTTTCCCCCCAAATGCTCACAATACTCACCAGCATATCTCTGCGGGACCAGAACCAAGCCCCATGATACTTCCGACGCAATATCAAACATCTGATTCGTCCCGTTCAAGAACCCCCTGCTCGCAGAGTCCGTGTCGGGAACGAAGACTGCATCAGAGATACCAGCCGCCACGTGCCACGGAGACAGGTACAAGCCGTCCGAGTTGCGGATATAATACGACTTGGTCCCCGGAGGCGGCGGCAATGCCAAGGAGATCACGGGGAGGAGGACGAAAAGAAGGAACTGTGCAGCCAACATGCTGGCGGGCGGTGCGGATATGTCAAAAATGGAATTGCAAGGGGGTCTGGGAGAGGTGTCTGGTAGAGTGAACGACTGCTCCGAGTAGTAGAGAAGAGGGATTCTCTTTTGAAAGGGTGATAACTGCAATTGCTTTATACCTGGTGTGTTTGGCCACATCCGCATGCCTTCGATCGGTGACCCCAGATCTTAGCTGCTGGATTCTGGCTCGAAGCTACCTTACGATTTTTGACCTGTGGGGTACTCCATACTTCTCATGACGTATTTGATTCTACGTGAAGGTGCGTACCTCTACATGAAAGGCGTGATATGCAGAATTCTCCATGGAAACGTGCTGGCAAATTCCCTCGAGTCAGTGTCCTCTATGCACATTCTTCGAATTCAAAACTTTTGCCCCAACTTAATTAAAATCAATCGGCGATGATTATCGGGAAATTGGGGTTTGCGATTTACTCGTTCTATCGAATTTCCTTATTTCTCTATTGTAGATACATCTCGAAAAAACCAATGGTATCATGGCATGTCCCCGTTTTATTTCCTTGAATACTCCGGTTTCAACACCCATTTCCCCCTTCCTTGCCTCCCGGTCTTCTCTAGCACCGCTATCGTCCTCAACATTTCCTTAAACTCGGCCGTCGCCCTCGGGGAATCGCAAAACCTATTAAAATGATCCACCAGCATTTGGGTGTACACCGCTCCTCCCTGCGCAATGATGTAGTCCCGTATCAACACCATGAAATCCTTACCCCGGGGAGTGTTTGTACCCGATCGTGCAGGGCTATTTGCTCCCGAAGGCGATTGCTGCCCGGCGGTACGACTAGTCAAACTTGCAATGATGCTGGCTGACGATGGGCCGCCCATTGCTCTACGCGCTGCACTGCCGCTTCCAGCGTAGATTGGCACAGTACCCCGGGGAGTAATTGTATCCTCCGGCCGGCCGGCCGTGCCGAATTGGCCCGTCCAGGTGGGAGTTCCAATCGGCACTGTTCTAGCGATCTCCTGGGCCTTGAGGAGTTCTTTTGCTGCCTCGGCAGCGACGCGTTTGGCTTCTGCTTCGATGATTTTGGGGTCTGCTCTGACAGTGCGCTTTCTACCGCTGATTATTTGCTCGTGTTCAAGCGCCGAGTGGACGCCTGAGCGCGCGAATATGGTTTCCATTAAGCGTGCGTCAGAATTCGATGGAGGCGTGGACTTAGCTTCAGCGTCTGTCGCGCTAGGCGTGTCTGTGGCAGACTGGTATTGCTCGAGAGATGCCACTCCAGTGACCATACTGATCTTGTCCTTTTCTTCGCGTTCTTCTTGTGCCTGGGTCTCCTTTTCGCCTTCAGCGCTCTCCTGGAATGTGACATCAGCATCTTGAAACATTCTGCTAGTCTCAGTCGGCCCGTCACTGCCCAGGGTGAATAAATCGTGGAGGTCGCTCATTTGGAAGGTTTGACGTTGTTTTGGATCCTTCAGAATCTTATTCGTTAAGAATTGCTTGAATATTTGCCGGTGATATATCTTCTCCTCGATAGTTCCAGCAGTCATAAGCCTGTAGATTGTAACTTCGCGCTTTTGGCCCAATCTCCAGGCTCTTTCCCGCGCTTGCAAATCAGTGGAAGGATTCCAATCGGGATCATAGATGATCACTCTGTCTGCACCTGTTAAGTTGACTCCGAGCCCACCGACCTTTGTCGTCAGTAAGAAGACATGAAGATCTGGATCATTATTGAACTCATCCACCATGCTCTGGCGAATCTTAATAGGAGTGTTCCCGTCCATACGCCGATAACTGAATCCATTCAATGACTTGATGAACTTCTCCAGAATATCCAACATAATACGATGTTGGGCGAATAGAAGGGTTTTGTGTCCAGTATCTTTCCATAATTCGAGGAGGGCCTTTACAACCTGCATCTTGCCAGATTTCGCACCACTCCCATAATTATAGTCGGTCTTCAGAGACAAGGTCTTGTGCTCAGGAAGATCAGGATGGTTGCAAATCTTGCGGAGTATGTCGACTCCAAACAAGACATCCCTCCGCCCCCCCATGATGGCCGACATCTCATTGGAACCGAGGAACGCCTCGTAGGCGGCTCTTTGAACTTTGGTGAGTTTGCAAAAGAGTACTTGCTCTGTTTTCTTTGGCAGATCTGCTGCCACGTCAATCTTAAACCGTTGGAGTAGATATGGGCTGATTGCATCCTTTAGCGTCTCTGCGCATTTTGCTGCAGTTTGCACTTGTAGATTCGATGCATTTGCATATCCTCCCGTCCGGATAGGAAACTCGAATTGATTACGGAAATTCACCAATGTGCCCAATCTCATGGGGAACACAAAGTCAAACAACGACCAAAGCTCGGTGAGGTTGTTTTGCATTGGAGTGCCGGACAGGATGAGACGGTGAGGTGTCCGTAGTTCTTTACAATGGATTGTGATTGCTGTGTCCGGATTACGTATCTTGTGGCCTTCGTCAAGGATGGCGCACCCCCAATCAACAGGTATCAATAGAGACGCATATGTCTGTAAACCTGCGTAAGTAGTCACAAGAACGTGGCCATCGTCCAAAACGCGTTTCAAGATGCGCTTTGCCGCTTTTTGTCCGCCCGACAACCGTGTTGGCCGGTCCGGGTCCCAGATTTCCGAAGTCAATCTATCTTCAGCATTACTTTCTCTTTTGATATTGACCATACCGCTTCCAGACGTATGTAGTATTGAAACACGAAGCGGCGGCCACCAGCGGTGGAATTCGTTTACCCATTGTTTCATTACCGTCGGCGGACAAACAACGATTACTGGCGCATCAAGCTTTTGGCTGTAATGAAGTCCAGCAAGGAACGCAATGACCTGGATAGTTTTCCCGAGGCCCATTTCGTCCCCAATGATTCCACCGACACGTTGCTGGTATAGCTCCCAGAGCCACTGAACGCCGGTCTTTTGATAATCGAAAAGATAGGGATAGATGTCACCTGGTATGCGATATCCACCGTCCAATACTGTATCGGCAACCTTTGGGTGCGGTAAGAACCATTCTTCAATAGAAGAATCATGATGATTTGCGCCGGCAGTATCATTCCCTTCACGGTTAGGTCTCGCTCGATTTCGAGCTTCGGACCTTCGGGATACCCAATCACGCAAACGAGCTTGATAGACCTTCTCATTACCATCATCCACTCCTTGAAAGTCTTCCATGTCTGTTTTTGTGCTTTTAGCTACTCGCCCCTTCTTTTTCGGCTTTGTCGTCGACATATCTGATAACGCTTCCCATTCTTCTTCGGTGGATTCTGCCACTGATTCCGCGAGTGCCCCAGAGTCGACGTATTCATCATCAGACGCTGCAGCGGAAGATCCCTTGGACCTCGGCTTCCTAACTGCGGAATCGCTGCCATCAGTGGCTAGTCCGTTGGCGAGCCGTCGACGCTTTTGCGGACGCGATTTCAAAATGTCCTGGGATTCATCATCATTTAGCTCACCGTAATCGAAGCCAGGTCGAAGAAGGTGGCGATGCGAGGCGACCTGCTGGCTGTTTGAGTCTGCAAAAGCAAGCTCTTCTTCCTTCTCTTCTTCCGCGTCAATGAGTGCATCTTGTAGAGCCGTTAGATTCTCTCGATGGCCGCCACCGAATTTTGAGAACGGAGTTATTTTCCCGGTTCGGATAAGGTAATCTCTCCTAGACTCATTCGGCAATCTCCCCGTCCCAGAAACCTGAGTAGCTTCTTCGATTCCTTGCTGCCTCTCGTCGATGCGCTGTTGTATCTGCTCAAGATCGAGTTCGAGAGCGGAGAGCTTTGACCCCAGGTTTTGAAGCTCGGCGTTTATGCGGACCCGCGCAGCCGTGCCAACAGGCTGGGAGAGGCGTTGGTGAAGTCTGAGAATGTGTGCCTCGACTTTCCTAAATATCACCCGCATCAGTTACAGGTTATCCCATGCCGAAAGTGTCAGGGCTCACTGTTTTTCGGACGTCGTGCGCTCTAGCCGCTTCTGGTCTCTCTCATTGGCCTGCTCAGTAAGAAGTTTGTCGGCCTGGAGTGAACGATAGGTTAGCCGTGACTCTAATATTCGATAATCAAATATCTGACACACCTGGCGCCCGATATCTCTTTCTAGATCAGTCTGGTCCCTGACAGCCGCGTCAAGCGCCCTCAGTCGGCTGGACTCATCGCCAGTCAAAATGAGATCCCCATCATTTTCATCAGCACCTTTGCCCTTCTCCTCTGTCTCTAAGGGTTCAAGTATCTTGGTCCCATCAACGTTTGGTCCATCTGCTTCCATGATGCTCAGGTATCTAATGGTAGAGGAGATGCAAACGCGCAAGACAGTCCGTCCCGTTAAAAGTTTTTATAATAACATCTGGCAAAGGAAAAGAGCAAGTATACAGATTATTTATTAGGTATTCTGTATATATCAGTTCAAAGAGATAGGAACTAAGTAGGAGAGATTTGGATCAACACTCAGTGAATGTGCAATTGCAAGTCTTTCAAGGTTCTGAGCGTGGCAATTGAGTGAGGTGTTGGTTTGGCTTCCCAGAGAACAAGCATCCAGTTACCATTGTTAGGTTACATAGCCAGGCCTTTCTATGAAGCTTCAAGAAGAGTTCCGGAACACTGAAGCTGCTGCGGTCCTGGTGAGACGGATGTTGTCGACAGTTGCACGATGTCATGGAGCATGATGCTATTCAGATGGAAGCCTAGGCATCCGTCAGGGATCTCGCCGCTAGTCTTCTTCAGGTAAAAATGTGAGTGTGGATAATAGGACAAGCCACAATGCTGAATAATGGGGAATCCACAGGCCTTCAGTCATTGCGATCATCCAGAATGCTGGTGGATAGATGCAGTGTACAGTACAACTTGATCTATGGAGGAGAGGAGAGGAGAGGAGTGACAGCATGACCTGGTTAAGTAGAGCCACTGTATGGCAGGTCCGAGGCAGTGATAACATTCAACGGCTATTGTTAAGGCAGTGAATACAAAGACTTTGTCCCTAGTACTTAACCAAGGCCCAAGGGGTTTGACTGTTGACAGTGGGAGATTCAGCTGAACAGCTTGGTACTGTGGACTGATTACTTGGAGAGTCTTGAGGATTGATCTTGATACTCTGTACTGTTCCAACCCCTCCATGCAAGCAGAATACGAAGCTGAAGCAGATGGACTTGGTTAGGTCTGGCGGAGATTACTTAGAAGCCGGGGCTGTCCAACTGGGGGGAGGTGATGCACTGCCGAAAGAATGATGCAGATCAGCGAATGCTGCGCTCGGCAAAGGATCGAATCAAATCCTCGAGAGTGAGATGTGAATATTACAAGTCGTGTGAGATACGTCGCTCCTGAGGCTGATCAAATCATCATTATCGTCGCATCCGCACGCTGGGTGCGCTTTATCTTCGCTCTCAGTCACCCCTCTCAGCGGGAAGCATCCTCGACCAAGGGTGCATCCTCTGAAGTAGTATTCATCAATTCCTTTTTCACGGAGTACTCTCCTTCGATATCTCATGTACTCTAGAAGTCGTCTGTCCTGTATTGCCGTAAGACATCCCTAAACACCATGAGCGAGCAGTGAGCAATAGTGTTGCTTGATTGATTGGTGTGACGACGCCTCCTTGGGAACCGTGATTTGACTGCCTCCAGCGAAACCTTGGCCTTCCTCTCTCCCACTCCCCCCGAAGGACATGACCTAAACCATCTCCCAACAGCAGTCGAATTTGTTTCACTTTTCCTCTCGATTCCTCCCTTCCGTCCTGTTGCCAGCCTCCTGGAGTGTGTACCCTCGGACTTGACTTCCTTTGGCTCCCAGGTCTCTTCGCCTGGTTCCACACCTTTAGCCCACTCTTCTGTTGACACATCTGACCTCAGCTGTCGTAACATACTTGAGCTGCTGTCTGTTATCCTTAGCAAGGACTACTCCTTTGCGACACATTTCAATCTAGAGAGCTCTCTGGATGGACTGTTGGCCCTGATTGAATCCAATTGCCGTCTCGCCCTATCGCGCTATCCTGACGAGCCCCTCCGCCCTGATAATGAGCGATTCCTAGGCACGACCCAAAACCCCCGTCCGTCCCTGGGCATGACCAACGGCACTGCGCCTCTTCGTTCTGCGAATCGCTGCCTCCTGAGGTTTTCTCACTTCCTCCATAACTTGAATTACATGGTGACAGACATCGAAGCCCCCGAACCCTGCTATTGATTGACCTTCCGTACTCGACTTGTGCCACCTCCGGGCTGGCCTCGCACCAAAGCTTCGCAGAAATCGTCGCAGGACTGCCTTGGATAGATCATGGATCCGCAGTGGTCTGCGTACTCCGACTCTACGGGTAATCAGTTTGGGAATGGCCATCCGTCGCAGATGCCCCAGAAGTATACAGTTCCTGGATCTGGAGGCCAGATGCAACAACCACAGGCTCCGTTGGGTTACACCTACGAGACCTATCAAAGCCCAACTGCTACGAACCCTCCCCCTCTACCTTCCAATACTAAATCGGTTTCTATGACCTCATCGCCGTCTGCTACGCCGCTTACACGGGAGCTTGTTGACACCGATATTCAGATGGAAGATGCGGATCCATATAACCGGTCGAAATATCCCAGATCCACCCAACAGCAGAATCGGCCCTCTTCACAGTTTCTCTCCAGTGAAGAGTCGTCAGTTGCGAGGAAGTATTCCCCAATGAATGTTACGTCACCGGCAGTGCCCTATAATTCCAGCCCAAATGCTTCCCAGAATTCATACTCTTTCCCGGCAGGTAATTCTAGCTCGCGGCCATCACCCACGAGGACGAATAATTATTCTACCTCATCTCAGTCGTTCCAGTCTCCGCCATGTTCGTCATGACCCCTCTAGTGCTAATAGGATCTATACTGACAACCTGACTAGCTGGTGCGCCCTCTAGACCCCAAGCTCCACGATTACCACCGATGCAGTCTTCAGATATGACCCCCGAACAGTATTACCCACAGTCAGCTACACTCCAACTCCACACTGCATTTGCGCAGAATCCGAACACGCAACCAGCGCAGCCAACGCACCTGAGCCAGTCGAGTGTCCCGGAAACACCAATTAGAAAGGGGCCTGTACCCAGATTTCGAAAGATCAATTCGACGCAGGAGCTAAAGCCAAAGATAAATGCGCAACCTGCCTTTCGCCGTGCAAATCCAGAAGGAGGCTTCATCAGTGTAGGTCACCCTCGGCTTTGTTTTCCCTATTCTACATCTAACACCCTGGCAGCCGCTCCAAGCCCTCACAACGCATCTGCCGGCAACGTACCGGATATGTAATCCTGTCTTTAAATACGAATCCTCAAGGAATCCTCGCCGAGTCTTGACCAAACCCAGCAAAGGAACCAAGAATGATGGTTATGACAACGATGACAGTGATTATATTCTCTATGTTAATGATATCCTTGGGAGTGAGGAGACAAATCACAAGTGAGTGCCCGTCTAATGTATACATTGCTGCAGATATTAACTCCGTTTCTCAGGAATCGGTATCTCATTCTTGATGTGCTTGGACAAGGAACATTTGGCCAGGTCGTGAAATGTCAGAATCTAAAGACACAAGAAGTCGTTGCCGTCAAAGTTGTGAAGAACCGCACTGCCTACTTCAACCAGAGCATGATGGAGGTTTCAGTTCTTGATCTCGTAAGTTTGTTCAATTTGGATGATGCGGAAAACACATGCTTAGACAAACAATAGATCAACAGCAAGCTGGACAAAAATGATGACCACCACCTGTTACGCCTGAAAGATACATTTATCCACCGACAACATCTATGCTTGGTGTTTGAACTCCTCAGTGTGAACCTTTACGAACTTATTAAGCAAAATCAGTTCCGTGGACTTAGTACGACCTTGGTCCGTGTCTTTGCGCAGCAACTTCTAAATGGGCTAGCATTGCTCAACAAAGCCAGGCTAATCCATTGCGATTTGAAACCAGAAAATATCCTACTGAAGAAGTAAGTTGAATGAATTGAAAGTGCTCTCTTGGTAATTTGCTAATCCTACTCTCCAATGCAGTCTTGAAAGTCCTATCATCAAGATCATAGATTTTGGGTCGGCTTGCGATGAAAGACAGACTGTCTATACATATATTCAATCCCGATTTTACCGTTCACCCGAGGTTCTCCTGGGTCTTCCGTAAGTAGCCATCGCGCCGCCTCTATTCATGGCTGTGCTGATATGCAGTTTCAGATATTCATCGGCCATTGACATGTGGTCCTTGGGTTGTATTGTTGTTGAGCTTTTCCTTGGCTTGCCATTATTTCCAGGATCGTCTGAATACAACCAAGTTTCCAGAATAGTGGAAATGCTGGGTATGCCACCAAATTGGATGATAGAAATGGGAAAGCAAGCCGGCGAATTCTTCGAGAAAACCCAAGACGAATTCGGAAGACGAAGCTATAGGCTTAAAAGTCTAGAGCAATACTCGCGGGAACGGAATACCAAGGAACAACCAAGCAAGAGGTATTTCCAGTCGAACAATCTCAGTGAAATTATTCGCAACTATGCAATGCCAAGGAAGAATATGAAGCAAGCAGAGATTGACAGAGGTAATACTCTTTAACTTCACTATCGAATCTGTGGCTTACTTTCTATTCTGCAGAGTTGAACAATCGTGTTGCCTTCACAGACTTTGTTCGCGGACTATTGACAATCAATCCGTTGGAAAGATGGTCACCACAGCAAGCAAAACTACACCCTTTCATCACTCAACAGAAATTCACACAACCATTTGTGCCACCCATGAACCTTAAATCTTCTATTGTTAATAAATCTGTTGCGCCTGGTGTTCAGCAACAGCAGCAAGCTGAGGCTGCCAGCAAACAACGCGCGGCTCAAGAGGCCCAAGCCCAGGCTCAAGCTCAAGTGCAAGCCCAATCCGCCGCACAATCTGCTGCGCAATCTGCATATGCAATGCAGATGAACCAGTACACCCCGACTTCACACAACCAACCGCCACCAGTCTATAATAGCATATATACTGGTCATCAACAAGGTGCTCCACCACCTTATCCCGCACAGCAACCCGGATATGGACATCAAATGGGCATGATGCAAAGCCCAACCCATATGGCACAACAAGCGTATGGACCCTCTCAAAGCCTTTATGCCCAAGCGACAACTCGAGCTGGGCGCCAAAGAGCGTCCACAATGGACCAACAACAGAGCGGTATCCCTCCGGCAATCCAACGTGTTGCAAGTCATCTAGACCCAAATGCTCCGATTCGGTTACAACCTAGTCCAGCATACTACCCTCCGCCGGCAGATGGATATTCAGAAGGAAATGCGTCTGGAACTCGACGGAGAGGCAGTCGTGTCGGAGGATCACACGGCCGAAGTCGGGATTTCATTCGCACTCTCGAAGACGGTGCGCGTGGCGATGGATTTATGACCCAAAATCAGTGGCGCTGACATGTTGTACAATGTACACATACCCTGAATGTCCGTTTACTGTGACTGACAGGAGTCTGCAGAACAATTATTGAAGTGGGCATCAAGAACTTGCCCTGCTTTATGTTCTATATATACCATGTATGCAGGCCATCCGAGCGCTCCCCATGAACGGTTGCGACAGTGAGGGTTTAGATTGGTTTGGACGGCTTGACAGAAGTTTTGTCACAACGAGCACCCCTAGGCGTGACAAGCGAATGCGAGGATTTCTGGACACAGTCAGGAAGAGGACTTGGACGCCCTATGAAAAACTGAATGATTCGGATTGGGTTCGGTTCGGATTTTGAATGAATTGACACTTTGGATTCCTGTTGTTAAAGAATGATATGATGACCTTGATTCTTTCAAAGAGTGATGCAAACTTTTACCATTTTCATTTGGATACATTCTCCTCGGCTCTGTCTTTCCGTTCTACCCTCTGAAGCATAGCGTTGGCGTGGATTTCGTGTTTAGGAAGGACATATATGAGCTTTCATTACACTTCTTTGGATGTATATTCTGAAGCCTTTATCCTTTTGGCAATTCGTGACAGGCAAGCTGTGGCGACTTGTATGGAACACCTCCATTGGTGATTATCTGCAATATCATATGTATGTACTTACTTGCCGCATTGCGTTGATATTGCCAAGTGAGAGGCATAAAATCGAAAAGATCCCTCCACTGTACAGAGCCCCCAAGCAAGGATTCATTTATAGCAGAGCTGTCGGGTTATATTCGAGGACGAGGCTGCTCAGCTGGTAAGGTTTGGCACCTTTCCTATTCGGGCTTAGAAACACTCGCTTAGATTTTCTGAGGGTGAACCGTGACTGAACTTTCGCCTCCAAGTTGACAAGTGAATTTCTGGTCGAGAGAGTTTTTCGAGAGCCTCATTGAGCTTTGCCTGTTCATATTCGGCGCCCTTGGTATTCACGACAGTCAGCAAAGACCAGTCGAGGAAATAGTCATCCATCATGTCTCGATTTTTCCACGGCGGGAGCGACAGCGAGAGCAGCTCTTCTGATGAGGAGGAGCTCTACTCCGATCAGGAAGAGGAGGAGGAAGTCTCAGACGAGGAGGAGGAGACTTCTAGCGAAGAAGAGTCCTCTGAGGAAGAATCTGACAACGAAGCTGGATTAACCGGAGCGGATAGATTCATCAAAGGCGCGGCTGACAGCGATGAGAGCGAGGAAGAAGACCGGGTTACGATCGTTAAGAGCGCGAAGGATAAGAGGTTAGAGGAATTGGAGGGAACGATGAAATTGATTGAGAACGCGGAGAAGATCAATGACTGGGCTGTGATCTCTACAGGTGCGGTGCTCGACTTTTTTTGCCATTTTATGTGACAGGAGAATCATGTTGATGCTAATGTGGTTTCTCGTATGTAGAGTTTGATAAATTGAACCGACAGGCTACGAAGATCGCTCAATCGGGACCGACGCCCAAGTTATACATCAAGGCCATTGCCGACTTGGAAGACTTCGTGAATGAGACTATTGCTAAGCAGAAGACGACCACGAAGAAGATGAATGCAAGCAATGCCAAGGGATTCAATACCGTCAAGCAGCGTATCAAGAAGAACAACAAGGATTACACTGCAGAGATTGACAAATATCGGGCGAATAAGGACGAATATCTCGAGGAAGAAGAGGAGCAAGAAACTGTAGCGGTTGAGAAGAAAACCCGAGCAGTGCGGATTGAAGATACTCTGGCTCCTAGCGACGAGGGTTTCTCAACAGTTGGTCGCGGCGGACGTACACTTCAATATACTCCAGAGAGCATTCTCAAGCATTTGCGAGTGATTGTGGAGTCTAGAGGAAAGAAAAATACAGATCGCATTGAGCAGATCAAGGTGATGGAGAAACTTCTGGAGGTTGCTTCGACGCCATATCATACCATCCGAATTCTCTTGACCCTGATTTCCACCCGTTTCGATCTTACCACGTCCTCGATCGCTACTCACATGTCAACAGAGCAATGGAAACTTGCTGAGCGTGAGATCTCGACATTGGTTTCTACGTTGGAAGAGAACCCGCAGTTTGTTGTCACAGAAGGCGCCGAGGAGTGGGAGGATGACGAGAAGATACCACAACTTGCATCTGGTGAAGTACTTAAAGTTCCCGGAAGTGTCGTTTCATTTGTCGAACGGCTAGACGATGAGCTTATTCGTTCCCTGCAACACATTGACCCTCATACTGCTGAATACATCGAGAGACTCGGCGATGAGCAACTCTTATACAACAACATTGTCCGAGCACTTCTCTACGTTGAGGGGCTAAACCAGGCTGAAAAATCGGAACCTCGCCAGGATAGCGTTAACAGAGTCTTGATGAGACGGTTGGAACACCTTTACTTTAAGCCATCACAAGTCGTCAACATCCTGGAGGACAACACGTGGAAAGGCCTTCCAGAGAAACTCAATTCGTCCATTACACCTCGTGAGATGAAGTCTGATGTTTCAAGTTTGGTACAGACCATCTGCAATTACCTGTTTCAGTATAGCGATGGCATCATCAGAGCCCGCGCTATGCTTTGCCAGATCTATTTCCTTGCTCTCCACGACAATTACCACCGCGCTCGTGATTTGATGCTGATGTCGCATCTTACCGAGAACATTTCCAACTTCGATGTCAGCACTCAGATCCTGTTCAACCGCACCCTTGTTCAGATTGGCCTTTGTGCATTCCGTTCTGGATTAATTTACGAGGCTCAAAACACGCTCTCGGAAGTTTGTGGAAGTGGCAGACAGAAGGAGTTGTTAGCGCAGGGTATTATCATGCAGCGATACTCGTCAGTATCTCCTGAACAAGAAAAGCTAGAACGCCAGCGCCAGCTCCCGTTCCACATGCACATCAACCTGGAACTTCTTGAATGCATCTACCTGACTAGCAGTATGTTCTTGGAAGTCCCACTTATGGCCCAGACTTCTTCGTCCCCTGAAATGAAGCGACGTATCATTTCTAAAACCTTCCGAAGAATGTTGGATTACAACGAACGTCAAGTCTTCACCGGTCCACCTGAGAACACGCGTGATGGCGTCATCATGAGTGCGAAATTCCTCGCCGCTGGTGACTGGAAGAAAGCATCCGAAACCCTCAATTCTATCAAGATTTGGGATCTTATGGCCCAGCCAGACAAGATCAAGGCCATGCTTGCTCAACAAATTCAGGAAGAAGGCCTCCGAACATACCTTTTCACCTACGCCCCATTCTACGACACGCTCTCGATCACCACCCTTTCGAACATGTTCGACCTTCCCGAGAAGAAGATCTATGCTATTATCAGCCGTATGATTTCGCATGAAGAACTAGCCGCGGCTTTAGACCAAGTTAACAACGCCATCGTCTTCCGCAAGGGGGTCGAACTCTCGAGACTACAGAGCCAGATTGTTACTTTGGCAGACAAGTCGATGTCGCTGCTTGAAGCAAACGAGAAGACCCTAGAACAGAGAACACAAGGCATGGCTAACGCCTTCCAGCGAGATCAGGGCCAAGGTGGTCGCGGAGGTAGAGGTCAGGGACGCGGTGGGCAGAGAGCTGCTGGTGGCCGGCCTCCAATTGGCGGTCAACAGCGCAGGCCAGGCGGCCAACAATTCAGTGGTGGTGCGCTGGGAGGAGCTATCAAAGCATAAAAAAATTGGTTCTGATGCAATATGAAGTTATGCTGTCTGTGATGATCAATTGCCAAGTTGCTTCTCTCTTTCTTCCTAATGTAGGGTTACTACTACTTTTAACTGGGGTTTAAAGTCCTTTTCTCTTTTCGTGGCATGTGCTGCAGATACACGGTTTTTCATGTTCTTTGCCTCTTTTTACCAGTATGTGTGGATGGATGATAAATTGCTTTATGACGCTTGCTTTTGCAGTCAATATCAGTATCCAAAAGGCTCCTTTTTTGTGTTCTGGTAGAAAAGAAAATGCGAAGACTTCCATGCCTATCAACAACGGATTTGAATGATTCAAATGTAATACGGCTATGGTTCAAAAGGACGTCTCATCAGATATGTTATGCTAACCATCCTGTCTGCGTAGCCCGATAGTTGCGCCGCCCTGGGTTGTCCAAAAGACCAAATGTAACATGAGCGCTGGGTTTTTACTACGTAGTCCTAGTGTTCAAAACCCTCCATGCATCGCGCAGGTGGCCGGCATTTGCGTATCATAGCAAGCCAGTCACCGGTTCAACTTCCACGGGACAACTCACTCAACTCGATGCGCCTCTCGCAGTGGCTCCTGACTTGCATATCTCGTTCACAATCAAGTTTATGACTGGAGCCGGCCACTTCTTCCAAGCATCGGTTGCTCCCTGGGGCTGGTAGTGCGTCATGCGCTTAGTATCGCAAAGATTACTACGATGTGGCGCTGTACCTGGCTGAATGCGATAGGTTTCGCTAATCTTCCAGATTCATTCACGCATTATCATCGAGTAAATTCTGGGGTGACCAGTATTCGTTTTCTTCGCATTGGGCATCAAGCCATACCAAACCATCAGCAAGGAGGTCATCGACGACAGTCTGCGCTCGCGCCTTCTCCCATTTCAAGTTATCTTCCAACATTGAAACCGTGACGAAGCCTAGAATTTGAATGACTTCGAGGACGGTGGCTTGATCCGTATTGAGTTCCTTGGGGACTGAACGGACAAATTGTTTCTTCCCCACTTTGACAATTGAGAAGCCTGAGCCGAGCGGTTCGAGGGATTTCACGGCGCGGAGGATGTCGTCCCTAGACGTAGGAAGTTTCTTAGCATCAAGATGAAAAAGACCATAATGGAATCGCTGCCCAAGGGAAACACATACTCTGAAACCTCCAGACCACCACCGATAGCTTTCCCCCGAGCCACTCGAGTCCGACACTCTTCGACACTGATCAACCCACCGTTCTCCGCTCTCGTTTCCCTACATAACTCCACCACCCTGCCAGCGACTTCAAAGTAGAAATCATTCACACCGCCCCCCAGGACCTGAGTCCAAAAGCTACCTCCGCCTTCGGTCAAACCGGAGACAAGCCCCCTCTTGCCTTTGCCCTTCACGTTGCTGGCGGCAAGCGGGTCAACCCCGATAGCGTGGCACATGCGCGCAAATTCAGCGCGGAATGTCGGGTTTGACTTGATAGTTTCGCCATGTTCGAGTGCAAATGTGTGGAGCAGGGACTGGAAGACGGAGAGCTGGGTTTGGAGGGAGTTTAGATGGGTGGAGCGGAGGTTGGCACCGTGGGTGGCATAGGACTGGGTGGTCTGGGAGCGATTTGCGAACGCTCCGAGACCGACGCCCCGGCGAGTAGACATTTGAGCGAATACAGACTCTTATACCACAAGTGCTAGTAGTGCCCGTTTGCTGTTGAAATGCCTACCCTGCTTCGTGTTTGGAGAAGTTGGTTGATAGGGCGGAGAACGAGTTCGAGATTAGATAAGGATGGTGCGAAGTAAGAGGTACCTACGAGTTGACACCCTGCCTATCTCACCTTGTCCTGAAGGAATTTACAACTGATACTTCTGTTACACTCGCAAGCATGCCTAAGGACTATTTCTCGACAGCTCCGTAAATAACTCTAGCCAAATGATGCCGTCATCAACTTAGGTTTCCATGATTAATTCAAGTATATTAATTTTAGGTGACCCTTACCTATCGGCGAAAATCGAGATATTCTCTATGTGAATATCGTATATGCAGAGCATCGGAGATACTTAGGCGAATGCAAACCCAGCGATGTGAAGATCCTCATTTGGCCAACGCCCAAGCAGCTTTCCGGCTCATATCCATTTCATACAAGGAGCCAACACACTGCGCTTTCAACTTCAGATGCTTAGCGTCTGAGACAACTCTGCCATCCATGACTAGCCACATTCATACAGCCGGCTTAACAGCACATCTCCCTAATCCCTGCGTCTCGAAACTTGACATTCCTCATGAACTCCAGTCATTTCTCCTGGCGGCGGCCCTCCTCTACTTAGACCCATCTAGAGAATGGTGATAGCTGGAGCAGACGCTCAAGACTGGAAGGAAACCATTGAAGGCCATGATCTGATAGGCAGCTGGATCAATGGCCATCATTAGGAAGGGGTATTGCCCACTTATCACGAAGTCATGGGAACGATGTATGGGGACCACCCTCCAGTTAAACCTTTTTATCGGTATCAAGACTGGTGTTTATAAAGTCAGGGAAAGTGATACTCGAGATGTTCATTCTCGAATTTGCGCCTCTGAGAACAAAAGGCCATGAGTGGAGTAAAAGGAGCCCACGGCTTCGAGGAAGCCAGACTAGCATAACAAGGAAACGGTCCGATCAGCAAGAGACCTCCTGCCTATATCCTTGTCCGGAGTTCTGTAACGCTTCAAATTTCGGCTTCAGGACAGTTGACCTTGTCTGATAAAAATGTTTGTATCTGGGGTGAGTCGTCAGATATCTTGGGAGCTTCAATGAGGAGGTCGGACTCGAGGGTTGATGACATAATAGCCCTAACAGCCATAAACGGAAAGGTCAGAACGTGAGCTAAATCTTGGCATCGCTGGGCATCCACACAACCGCTTCTTTTGAGGATTGAACAATTTGCGTGCTCTGTCAAATTCTTGAGGATCCGACATCAACCAGCCAACGAATCGACAAGACAGCCCGTTCTTCGACATGGCCGCCTCAACGTATGATTCCCCTTACTCTTGATAGTTCTACTGATCTCTCCGACTGTGCAGTCTCAGTTATAGTCCGTCCTTCTCGCTGGAGATGCTGCTCGCCCTTTGTGTAAAAGGTTCAAGCAAAGCACCAGCTCGATTGATCCAGACACATATTCCTCTACCTCCATCCCTACGGGCAAATTGAAAGCTAGTGGACAAAGGGGAGGGAAATTTGGTGTTTGGGCTTTGAGGCTGAAGGCGCAATGCTTTCTCCTTGAAAACCATTGTTGTTTCTAATCGCTTTGCACATCTTTCCCAGCAGTATCGCTGGCGGCAGAGATGCAAAGTGAAGATAGACCAACATTGTCTTCCCGAACAGTATCTGTTTGGGGCATTGTCAGCTGAGGTACTCGGTTCAAGAGCTTCTCTCCAGATCCTTATCCTTGTGGTTCTAAGGGAGAGTCAACTCTTGCAACCAGCTTCACTGATGAAATCCATTCCGTCGAGTTCCACCAAGCCTTCAGTTTGAGAATGTGGCACTATTAGCTGCAGTTCTTACACTCGGCGAGATTTTTTGAGCAAGTTCATCTTGGACAGACTATACTGACTCCAATCGGAAATTGTAGCTCCGTCCCAACCAAGGACCAGATCCTTGTTCCTGAGACCCTTCTTAAGAAGCGGAAGAGCCAGGAACAAGCCAGAGCCGCTCGTGCTGCTGACCTCGAGAAGAGAAAGAAGGTCAGTTTTTTAATTTTCTTACGCAACCCTATCCCGTGCCTGCGTAACCATTCGTACATTCCATTGTGATGACACTACCAACTCTGCGACTAGACCTCTGGTCAATGCTGTCGCTTCGTTAACCATCTTTCGGGGCTGACATTGTACTTTCCCGCTGTTACTCTTCTGACTACGCTGCCCAAGAATTTTTCTAACTTTGTGGACGATAGGCCAACAAGGAGAAGCGGGGTGTCATCTTCAAGCGCGCCGAGTCCTACGTCAAGGAGTACCGCGATGCTGAGAGAGAGAAGGTCCGCCTCGCTCGCCTCAGCAAGCAGCAGGGTTCCTTCTATGTTCCTGAGGAGCCTAAGCTCGTCTTTGTTGTCCGTATCAAGGGGTATGCTTCTCTAAGAACTAAATATGCAGGGATGCTTCTAACATCTTTACTGCAGTATCAACAAGATTGCTCCTAAGCCGCGAAAGATCCTCCAGCTTCTCCGCCTTCTTCAGATTAACAACGGCGTTTTCGTCCGTCTCACTAAGGCTACTGCTGAGATGCTTACCATCGTCAACCCTTACATCGCTTACGGTTATCCCAACTTGAAGACCGTTCGTGAGCTCATCTACAAGCGTGGATACGGCAAGGTCAACAAGCAGCGTGTTGCTCTCACCGACAACCAGATCATCGAGGACAACCTTGGCAAGTACGGCATTGTCTGCATGGAAGACTTGATCCACGAAATCTACACCGTTGGACCCAACTTCAAGCAGGCCAGCAACTTCTTGTGGCCATTCAAGCTTTCTAACCCAACTGGCGGTTTCCGTACTCGCAAGTTCAAGCACTTCATTGAGGGTGGTGACACTGGTAACCGCGAGGAGAACATCAATGCTCTCATTAAGCAAATGAACTAGAAATGTATCAAGGGTTGACGGATTTGATCATGAGGATTCATTTGTCTATGGGCTAGTCAGATTCTCTTTAAAATAAAAAAAATGTTATCCACAATGCAAATCCATCGCACGAATCATCTTAGACTACCTGTTTCCGTAGTACACGTATTTTCTACACAGAGTTATCAGGAGAAATACCCATAAGTACCCCCTACAGTAAATATCAAATAATATCCGGCTTGGGTTGGGTTTAATGCTTGCCGAATGTTTGTAGGATTCCCTGTCCTTGTGTTATGCGTGGATTTGTTCGCGTTGGGTACCCTCATAATTCATTGACCAACCGCTGGTTAATTGGCTTTGGACAACGCGTCGAATTTTAGCGCGTGTTCGAAACAACGCGCCTCGCGTAGTATCATTTCCGCCCGCAGGTCACATCACATAACTTCTCCATCACCCATACTACATATTTGTTACTGCCCTTTTTCTGTTTATCTTATAATGCTATTCAGGTACAAGGAGTAGCTCAACCAACCCATCAATTGCAATGGCAGCTGCTCGAGCTAAGTTGGCTGAACTCCGCGCTCTCCGTGCCTCAGGAAAGAAACGCCTTGCCACTTACGAGGTCGAAGAAGAAGGCGATATCTATGAAGAAGTAGACGAAGAAGGTTACAAAAAGGTTGTTAGGCAGCGACTCGACCGTGATGACTTCGTGGTCGATGACAATGGGGAAGGGTACGCGGACGATGGACGTGAAGAATGGGACGATACGCGACGAATAGACAGTGGAAGTGATAGTGATGCCCCGCCTCTCAGAGGCAACGCAGCTAAAAGGAAAAGAGAAGAAGACAAGCAGCGCAGGGAGAAGATAAATAATGGAATCAACAAGTACTTTAGCAGCGCGTTTGCGGCGCCGAATGCTACTAAGCCAAAGGTTTGCTACTGTTCGCCTGCCTAGAGGAAGGTCAAACCAGCTAATGGGAATCCAGCGCAATGCTACTGCTGAGGATGAAGCATTTATGGCAGACTTATTGGGAGAGGTTGACGCGAACGCGGTGTCATCTCGTGTCCCAGTAAAGAAGCCAAAGCCCGTGAAATCCGACACTCGACGAAAAGTGCGAATTTTATCGCCGCCTCTATCTCAAGAACAAACACCCAAGAAAGCAAAGGAGCAAAAAGAATCACTGTCACCTAAATTTGATAATGATCCAAAATCGGATTTTGATTTTGACGACGACATGGGCCTACTCCCAGCAGCAGACGACGACAACGTTCCAATGAGCGATCCCATGCCATCATCTCCCGTTGCAAAGGCACTAGAGCGCAAGAATGCATCTTCTGTGAAGCAAGAAGATGACATTATGGACGACATGGGTGATGACGAGTTAATGACCGTTGAAGCAACAGGCCACAATGAAGCCAACGCCGCCCGAGTTAATATGACCGGAAAACGACCTGTGCCTCAGCCAAAAGCAAAGGACCGTCCGTACCCTTCTCCTACTAGTTCTTCTCCGGTCAGAACCAATTCCGATGCCATCGACCCTTCGTCGTGGACAGATATCACGAGGAAGCTCAACGTTCTGAGCAGCCCGGCTTCGGACATGCATACGTTCGGAAAACTACGAGCTCAAGATGCCGTCGAGGAGGATGGCACCTTACGATTCTTCTGGATTGATTACACCGAAATCAACGGCTCGCTTTGTCTCTTCGGAAAAGTCAAAGACAAAAAAACTAGCCGGTTCGTCAGTGCTTTCGTCAAAATCGACAATATTCTACGAAAACTTTACTTTTTGCCCCGGAAATACCGATTCCGCAACGGTCAAGATACCAACGAAGAGATTTACTTGGGAGACGTCTCTGATGAGGTTGATGAGCTGATGAGCAGATCGAGGGTTGGTTCACACAAGGTCAAGCCATGTCAGAGAAAATATGCATTTGAGCTTCCAAACATTCCGAAGGAAGCAGAGTACCTCAAGCTGATGTATCCCTATGATAAACCAGCGTTGTCAACAGATCTTCAAGGAGAGACATTTTCCCATGTTTTCGGTGCGAACACTGCGCTTTTTGAGCAATTCGTGCTTTGGAAGGATATCATGGGTCCCTGTTGGTTGAAAATCGAAGACGCGAATTTCACAGCTATCAACGGGGCTTCTTGGTGTAAATTGGAATGCCAGGTTTCAGACCCAGCGCTCATCTCCTCAATTTCAGATTTCGAGGATTTGGACACTCCTACTTTGACGTTGATGAGTTTGGCATTGCGCACTCAGCTCAACGTCAAGGAGAATAAGCAAGAAATCTTGGTTGTCAGTGCAAGAGTTTACGAAAATGTCTCGTTGACAGACCCTACACCTCCTGCGAAACTTCCTTGCAAGACATTTACGGTTATGAGACCGCTGGCCTCCACATACCCTATTGGGTTTGAGGCAGAAACCCGAAAACATCGTGGCACTTTTATGCTGGAAAGGAACGAACAATTCCTTCTTAGCAAATTTTTAGCGTTGTTCGAGAAGATGGACCCTGACGTGGTGATGGGGCATCAATTACAGGAGGTGGACTTAACCGTTCTAATCAACAGGTTGAAGGAAAAGAAAACCCCTGGCTGGCATCGTATTGGCCGAATGAAGAGAAGTGAATGGCCAAAGAATACCAAGGGGTCTGGCTTCTTTGCAGAGAGACATTTGGTAGCTGGACGGCTTATCTGCGATATTGGGAATGAAATGGGAAAGGTAAGCTCTGTTACACTTGATTCCTCAACTCATTGCTGATGGTTTCTGTAGTCTCTGATGACAAAATGTCAATCATGGAGTCTCACTGAAATGTGTCAACTTTACCTAGGAGACGACAATATACGACGTGATATTGACAACGAGGCCGCCCTCAAAACTTGGGCGACCACTAAGGAGGGCTTGATGAATTATATCAGCCATTCCGAGGCTGATACTTACTTTATCGCGGCCCTCGTTTTGAGGCTTCAGATGCTTTCCTTGACGAAAGTCCTTACAAACCTGGCTGGTAATTCATGGGCTCGAACGCTTACTGGCACAAGGGCTGAGCGAAATGAATACATCTTGCTACATGAGTTCTATCGAAACAAATACATATGTCCTGACAAGTATTCTGCACGGTCGCAGCCAAAACCCGAAGCCATCGAAGGCGAAGACGATGGAAGTGACAAGAAGAAAAAAGATAAATACAAGGGTGGTCTTGTCTTTGAGCCGGAGAAAGGTTTGTATGACAAGTACGTGCTCGTCATGGACTTTAACAGTTTATATCCGAGTATCATCCAGGAGTACAATATTTGTTTCACCACTGTGGACCGAGAACTTGTTGTAAGTCAATCCCTTCGCTACCGCAGTATACCATGCTAACAGGCATTGTAAGTCTGAGAATGATAAGGAAGAGAAGGTGCCGGAGGTCCCACGAGACCAAGCCCCGGGAATTCTGCCACGGCTTATCTCTACGCTTGTTAACCGTAGAAGAGAGGTGAAGAAGCTGATGAAGAATAAACGTGCGACTCCTGAAGAGCTGGCTCTATGGGATACGAGGCAGATGGCGCTAAAACTCACAGCCAACTCCATGTATGGGTGTTTGGGATATACCCAGTCAAGATTTTACGCTCGACCACTTGCTATGCTCACAACATTCAAGGGACGTGAAATCTTGCAGAATACCAAGGAACTGGCTGAAAAGAATCAACTTCGCGTCATCTACGGTGATACCGACTCGGTGATGATCAACACAAATGCCGATAATATCGAGGAAGCCCTGAAAGTGGGTAACGAATTCAAGCGCTTGGTTAATGATAGCTATAAGCTGCTTGAAATCGATATCGATAACGTTTTCCGTCGATTATTACTGCACGCTAAGAAGAAGTATGCTGCTATTAATATGACCGAGGTGGACGGTAAATACGTCGACCACCTGGAGGTTAAGGGCTTGGATATGAAGAGACGAGAGTACTGCGCTCTATCGAAAGAAGTGTCTTCGAAGCTTCTTACTGAAATTCTTTCTGGAGACGATACTGAGGTGGTTCTTGGTAAGGTCTACGACTACCTGAAAGACCTCACGCAGAAAATGAAGGAGTATACAATCCCCGTGCAGAAATATGTCATTTTCACGGTAGGCTTACCTAGGCTATCCTTAGCAACGTTTGATAAGGCTAATTTTATTTTAGAAATTATCAAAACGACCAGATGAATACCCGAATAAGGAAAGCATGCCCCCCGCACAAGTTGCGCTGCGAGAATTGGCGCGAGGCAAGACCATCCGTCCGAACGATGTCATCTCGTATATTGTTACCTTAGGGGACTCCGAGACCGCTTCACTAGCACCAGCCAAACGTTCATACACACTGCAGGACGTTATGAAGGCGGACTCTGGTTTGAAGCCCGACGTTGAGTACTACCTCTTGAAACAAATATTCCCTCCCATTGAACGTCTATGTGCTCCAATTCCAGGCACAGACGCGGTCCAGCTTGCAGAATGCCTAGGTTTGGATGTCAGAAAATATCAAATCAATAGTTCCAGTTCTTATGGCCAGCAAAGCATGGAACTGTGCCCACTCGAATCTCAAATCCCCGATTCCCTACGTTTTGAAAAAGCCGCGCGACTGACGCTTCGCTGCCGCGCTTGTCATGAACGTACCGTGTTCGAAGGTCTGAATATTTCCACAGACATGTGCACTCCAAATGGCATCGTCTGCCCTAACTCGAGCTGCAACAAGCCGTTCTCGGTTATTTCAATTGTAGCACAGCTTGAGAGCCAGATCCGCGCCCAGACGACAAGATACTACGAAGGCTGGCTCGTCTGCGACGATTCTGCGTGCGGGAACAGGACCAGACAGATGAGCGTGTATGGTCATCGGTGCCTGGGGCCCCGAGGACGAGCCGAAGGTTGTCTGGGTCGCATGTCCTACGAATATACTGAGAAGCAGCTATATAACCAACTACTGTATTTTGCAACCCTTTGGGATGTGGACAAGGCGAAGGCCACTGCCGAGAAGGGAGCGGCTGAGAAGAAAGAAAAGGTGTTGGCGCTTGTTGAGTGGAATCGTACTAGATTTGGGACGATCAAGGGTGTTGTCGATGGGTACTTGAAGAAGTGTGGACGGCAGTGGGTTGAGATGGATGTTATTTTTGGGTTTGCATTGCGATGATTCGGGATATTAGGCGCTAGTGGTATATAGCTACAGGGTACATGCTCAATGTCAATGATAATGATTTTTGGATCTTCCTTGCTGTGTGCTTGTGCAAGTATGATGTTGAGCTTAAGAGACAAGTCAAGTCATCAAAAAATCTTACGGGACCAAACGACAGCCTTTATGATGACTGAGAGTGAAGTGTGATAGGCATTCATCAAATACAGACTCTACATACACATATAGGTATATCTCAGATACCGGCCTTCTTGGAGTCAACATAATTGGGACAGAATTATTAACAAGTGCCTTGCAAAAGGCTACATATATACAAGAAAAAGAAATCAATTTACAGAAACTCTGGCCAGTCGCCATTTGCTTGTCCATTCAACATGATAGAGGATCTGGCCCTCGGGTTCACCAGCACCCCATTTAGCGGCCGACGCCATTGTACAGCAGCTTGTTCGTGGATCCATAACCCGGCTCGAGGACAGAGTTAGTTGCCATTTGCTTCAGCCGACCACAGATATTAGCCACCCGGACTCCTTGTGATGAAATTAGAATGGCGGCAGAGCCGGCCACGTGCGGAGCAGCCATCGAAGTTCCGGTCATTGCCCCGTAGCGGCCACCGGGAATGGCAGATTGAATCGAAGTTCCGGGAGCCCAGATATCGACTGGATGACGGATTCAAGTCAGCAGAGAAATAATTATTATGCTGGAAGATGAATGTGAAGGGTTGGGAAAAGAGGTAATCAGGGGCTATTGCAAGAAGAAAGAAAGGCGTACTTCTCCTTCCAAAGTTGGAAGCCCCTTGGCCAGTCCATCTATAATCATACACGTTTGTGTTGCCAATCACGCAGATAGTGTGAGCAGAGCCAGGAGTGTAGTTCAAGGCATCGTCCTGTATCCCAATTGTCAGCATATGCTACATCATCGACCATCACATTGGCATAACCTACACCGTCATTCCCAGCGGCAGCAGCCACAAAAACACCAGCATTATGGGCTGATATCAAAGCATTGTTGGTAGCGGTCGATATCGGACCACCAACGCTGAAGTTAATAACCGATCTGCCCAAGATGCCTTTCGCCCTGGCATCCTGCACGGCCCACTGAAGTCCAGAAATAATAGCACTATAGGACCCCCTGCCCTGTGCATCGAGGACCTTAACTGCGACGATTCTTGCTTTCTTAGCAACTCCGTAATTGGTTCCAGCAAATGTGCCAGCGGTATGTGTCCCGTGGCCATTCTGATCAGCATTGATATTGTCAATGAAATTGGCACCCCAAACGGCACGACCGCCGAATTCACGGTGCCTAATATCAATACCGGAATCAACACCGTAAATGGTCACTCCTTCACCAGCAGTGGAGTCATAGACGTAGTCGGCATTGCCTCGCCGGACGTGGGAGATCCGTCCAAGGCCCCAGGACGGAGCATTCCTCTGGGTAACAACGTAGCCCTTAAGGCTCACCGTGCGATCGGGCTCAATAAAGTCCACCTATAGATAGACCTTGCATCAACATTTCTACTTCAGCACAGACTTGCGAATGAGGTTTAGAATACCTTGTCACTCTTGAGCAGGTCATTCAAGGTTGCTCGGTCGAAGGACCCGCTGTATCCCTTGAAGTTATGGAGGTTGAAGGTGCGCGTTAGACCGGGGAGAGAAAGGTCCCGTTTGGCGGCATTCGCATTGTGTACACCAGTCACCCAGGCCACATGGGAGTTGAGATCAGCGCTCGAAGTGTCATTCTTCAAGACCACAATGTAGGAATCGGGAATAATATCCCCCTTGTTTCCAACACTAAGAAGGCTCGCTGCATCAACTGCAGCGAGAACTGAAAGAAAAGCAACAAAGGTATTAAGGAGCGACATGGCTACACGGCCCTTGAGGATTGTTTTGAGGCGGCTATGAATGCGGTGGCTGGCTCAGCACTGGAAGGAGTGTGGCCCTTTTGTAGTCGTTCCACTGAACTCGATCATGATGACCTGCTTGGGACGGGCCATGAGGCAAAGGAAAGTGTGGGCCCAGTTGGGAACACACGCTGTCTGTTCTCCGGACTGAGGTGACATCGGGGAGGGCAGGCCGTGCACACACACGGGGCTACAATGCTCTGGAAATGGAGGGACACAGCTACGCTGAAGTGATTTCCGAGGCTCAGAGTGCGACGAACGCATCACGAGCACGGTTCTCTTCAAAGTCTGGGAAGACTTAACTAGCTTGGTGGACTTGGCTGGTGGTAGGATTCTTCTGAAATGACCCACCAAGCAGATGCAGTGGGATAATGCCATGACAGTACTCCACGGGATTTGCTCAAGTTTTGCAGCAAGTCTTAACTTGATCAGAGCCCTGGGACTTTGGGAAACCAAACAGTATCAAGTGTGCAGCTGAGAGTTCGCCAGCAGATTTGGACTCATCTCAACCTGGCTTTCTTCGGCGTAAAGTCTCCGACGGCTTCAGTACCGATCTAGCAAGAGTCTTGCAACAGCCCAAAATGCTGCGAAGGGCCCATTAGGAGAATTCACATGCAAATGCAATACGTCCTTGATCACTTTCAATGCGGTCAAAAGGCGTTTCCTTTCATGGTCACCACTATGAACCAGCGGCTACCACCAGGGTATCTGAGCAAAGGTTTCATCAAGAAACGCACTAAAATCAACAAGTGCATCGGGAAACTGTCGGGAAAAACAAGGAGATGTCCACAAGAGATAGCGGGCCAAAGTTTCAGGTTGATCAGCATCGAACGGTGCTTCTTTGGTCATAGTATTGGGCCAACAGTGTACCGTTGCTTGAACTGATGGCACATGCGAGAGCACTTAGGCTTGGAGCCAGAAAAGAGCGAAGTACCTTGATTGATGGTTACCAGCTGGACAAGCATCATGGATCTTGTATATTGTAGCGTGCTCGGTCCTTGAGGTCTCTTTTGAGTGTCAATGGTGCGACCCCTGAAAGCATAGTGTGGGGTGCCTTGCAAGCCTAGCAGCTAGTTTGCTAGGCCAAGCAGAGGAGATTTGAACCCGAGATTCGAGAAGACGGAGAAGGGAATGCTCGAGAAAGGATGAATTGGGACGTCAAGAGTGTTTGAAAGGAGGAGATTTTAGGAGATGGTTGATGTGGAGTAATACCCTGGAGTGCAGAACTCGCAGCCACAATACGATCTCCATCTGTACGGTTGTGAGTGCTTAGCCCAAGCTCCTTACCATCTGAATCGCGGGCGGAAGATCATCCGACCGCCATTGAATTGATGGAGGTCGGAGAATGGCAGTCACCGCATGCCTGTATGTGATGCGGTTAGGGCCAAGTGATCAGCAGTCAGATGGCCTGGATCTCACTGTGTTGGAGTGTTCTCTTTTAGCCTCTAAATTGATCCTTTGTGGGCTTCTTCACAAGATAGTAGCTACTAGTACTACTACTACATACTTGATAGAACCTCCAGGTCAACTCACAATGTCACCTCCAAACTCAACAGAGTGTTGACTTGCTACTGTGTTCTCCATCAATGGTGTTTGAGCTTTGTGAAGAAGAGCGACGAGTCTTATCAAGATACAAAGTATCAACTACTAGCTGCTACACATAAAGGAAGCTACTGAGACGGATGAAGGCGCTTCCTTCACACACACATACACATTGTTGCTGCTTTCTTTACTTGATGTGCTACTTACAACATGCTCCTTCCGGCTATTGAGCTGTATTAACAGCTGTTTACTCTGGTAGCTCCTTGCTTGGATATCACCTCATTGCCATGCCCTTGAGTGTATATCTAGAAGTGTCACTTCTACAGGCCTTGCCCATGGAACTCATTGCCTTCTTTAGCATCCATATACAATATGCTTCATACATATCCACAGTGTGCAGCACTGTAAATTAATACATCCAACATACACAAACTCACCATGACGGATAATAAAGCACAAAAATTGTCGCATTGTTTATCTTCATTGAATATGGCTGAACAACACACGCAACTCAGTGACAATTGTGCTACTAGCACTGCAAGCCTTCTATGGCTTCCAAATGAGCTTCTACTCCAAGTAGCAGAAGAGCTGGACACATGTGAAGATCTTGCTGCACTGGTGGGAAGCTGTCGCCGTCTCTATGTTGTGCTCAGCCGCTCATTATATCGGCATGATTCTTCACAAACAGGCTATGCCTTACGCTGGGCGATACGAAACACCATAGAAAGCACCACCCGTCTTGCCCTTCAAGCAGGTGCAAACACCAACACACTGCTGTCTACTGCGGTAGCAAGCAAACCGCAAAATGTAGAAGAGGGGACACCAGCCTCGACTGAGTATGAGAAAAAGTTGCAAGAGCATTACCAGATTATTCAACTCCTGATCGCCTCCAGCATCAACACGAGATCCGGACAAGACGATGGCCAATGTGCGTTGAGCATTGCCGTTGATTATGGCGACGAGAAATCCATAAAGCTATTGCTGGACAGCTTTGAATTCTCAGCTGAGCACTTGGAAGGCTTGTTGCAGACCGCGGTCTCTCGTTGCACGGCAGAGTCTATCAAGCTGTTGATCGAGAAAGGGGCCAACCCCAATCATATCGGAGCCCTGGGGCGGACTCCACTGTGTACAGCAGCTGCACAAGGAAACCTTGCTGTCGTCAATGCTCTCGTTGAAAATGGAGCTCAAGCCAGATTTCATGACTCGAGAGGCTGGACGCCTCTTCATGCGGCGATAAGCGGCGCAAGACAAGAAGCTAGCCTCCATCCGATAGTACGAACGTTAATCGAACGAGGCGCTCCAGTCAACGGTCGGATTAGTTATGGGATGACCCCATTGCATCTCGCGATCTCCCAGCAGCGGGTGCTATTGGCAAGATGCTTGATTGACGCTGGGGCCAATCCCAACTTGAGGGACTTCCATGGACAAACAGTGCTGCACATGCTCGCCGCAAGACCAAACGAGGAAATACGAAAGATATTGGCAAAGAAAAAGATGAACTTCGAGCTTCAAGATGTAAAAGGCAGAACGCCACTGCACATTGCAGTTCAGGGTATGCAGCCATACGAGAAACAGCATTACGCCCACGGAGAAGTAAACTGTCATACCAAGGCTGAAGACGTTGAGAGGGAGGCGGCACGGCAAGATTTGATTCACTGGTTACTAAAGTACGGTGCAAACGTCAATGTGAAAGACGAGCAAGGGCAAACCGCGATCCATGCCGCGGCCATGGGAGGAGACTCCCGTATGCTTCACTTCTTGCTGAAAGCGGGCGGAGATCCTAACTTAGTGGATAAATCATACCAAACACCACTGCATATTGCTATCGTGGGGGAAGCGCACGAAATGATAGAGGAGTTGCTTCGAAGGGGCGCAAATGCAAACGCTGTATCCCGCGTCTCGGGGTACATGGGGTACTCACCGTTGCATATTGCAGCGTCGAAGAACGATGCTGAAGCGACCCGCATATTGCTTGAATGGGGCGCGGATAGTAATTCGGCTGGCGTGGATGGCGAGACGCCGCTGCATGTTGCACTCGAAAATGTCGACGTCCGTCAAGATATCGTGAAGCTGCTTCTCAGATATGGCGCGCGTATTGATATCGTGGACGGGCGCCATCGAACGGCAGAAGAGATGATCTTGAGTCGAGGAGGGCCAAAACTGTTGCAGCTGTTGCGAACCGGAGACGACACGGCGAGACATGGGATCATCCAGCAATTCGGATTCGCGGATGGATGATTGACACGTCTCCAGCGACGAGGTCGATGTACAGGATTATAGTTGCACAGCGGGACTGTGTTGAAGGGGCTGGCAGGTGTCCTTTCTCTTTATTATTAGACGTAGCAGAAGTAGTAGGACGGAGTAGTTAGGAGTACTAGTACTGTTTATCCAGATGAAACTAGTATTAGTACTCCATGGCCGCCTTTCTGAGGTTCGCACTCTCGATAGCAAGAATTGAGGAAATCCAATGTAGGATAAAATCCATGCCCGCGCTGGAAAATGCCTCTAACCTTCGGTGGCATCTTTGATTTCAAGGGTGAGAGGAAATCGGCGGATTGCCCTCTAACTCTGGGCTGTCCGAGGGTGGTTGTGGGGCATTTGTGCTTGTCACTCGAATCCAACTCAAAGTCATCAACGAGGCAGCTTGGGCAGGGCATCTCATCGTTGTGACAACACCTGTTGGTTACTACTAGTAAATATGGCGAAACTGGGGCGCGTTCTTGTGATTGCTGGCTCCGACAGCTCTGGGGGGGCGTAGGTCTTCCCCCCGTTCTTCTTTTTATAAAGCTCAGTTTCATCATCAACGATGGACAGTCCCTCCCATTAACTTGGAGTTTTCCGGCAGGGGTCTTGAAGCAGATCAGAGAGTGCTTGCTGCACATGGATGCTACGCATTGACAGCCACGACGGCCCTGACGGCCCAGAACACGCTGGGTGTCCAAGACATCCATCTTGTGCCCACTGAATTCGTGCGCAAGCAGATCAGTGCTGGGCTGGAAGACGTGGGAGCCGATGTCGTGAAGATCGGTGAGTTGACGCTTCGTCTCTCAATTGGGCAAATGGGTTCTGTGGAGTGGCTCTTCTGTGTTGCTAATGTCATGTTCAAAGGCATGTTGGCGTCGGCGGAGACGGTGGTGATGGTGTCGGAGGCCCTGCGGCGGCACGAAGTGCCTTCAGTAGTGCTGGACCCTGTATTTTGAGGCCTCCCTTACCCGTTTCGCGGATGGGGGATTCTAACCGATTTCTAAAGGTTATGATCTCTACGAGTGGCTCTCAGCTTCTTCCGTCCGAAGCGGTGACTCCAGTCCGCACAACCTTGCTGCCCATTACGACAATCTTAACGCCCAACATCCCCGAGGGGGTGCTGCTCGTTCGCAACTCGGGAACTGATGTACGTGACCCTGAAAGCCTGGACGACGCAATTCATCTAGCCAAGCAGCTGCATGGATTAGGGCCAAAATATATCCTACTCAAGGGCGGCCACTTGCCTTTAGATGCTTCTCGACAACGCGCAAAGGATACCGAGTCGGCCTCAATCGTCGTCGATGTCTTGTACGACGGAGATTCTGTGACATTGATCGAAACTGAATTTTCTAGATCCAAAAACACACACGGCACTGGGTGCTCGCTTGCGTCTGCGATTGCCGCCAACCTTGCAAACGGCATGGATACTGTGCGGGCGGTCAGAGAAGCATGCCGGTTCGTGGAAGCAGGTATAAAAACTAGTATTGATTTGGGCAAGGGACATGGTCCTATAAACCATTTTCATTCGGTCTATTCGCTACCTTTTGCGCCGTGAGTGCCAATCCGACAGCACTATTTACATGCTATATTCGGGCTGACGCAAATCAGGGGACATTTCCTGGATTATGTTTTGGAGCGGCCTGACGTCCAGCCTTTGTGGGAAGCCTTTACGACACATGAGTTTGTGACCCGTTTGGCAGATTCGACCCTGCCAGTTGACAAATTCAAGTTCTATTTGATACAAGACTACCTCTACCTTGTGAGTGCTATGTGGAATTTTCTCGGGAGTTTGGTTTTGCTAACTGTGAAATGAAGGTCCACTTTGCACGAAGCAATGCATTGGCAGCGTACAAGAATACGACCATGGACGGTATTGCAGCGGTAAGTAGTGCGAATTCTCAACGGTGGCTGGCGGCACAGATGGATAATATTTCTATGGATATAGTCTGCCAAAATCGTCCTTCATATCGAACGCGAAATGGCCTTGCATCTGGACTATTGTGCATCGTTTGGCTTGCCAAAAGAGGACATTGAATGCCAGAAAGAGAGCCAAGGTTTGTCTAGAAGCTCGATGATCTTTGGACTTTGGTGACTGATCAATACCTTCCACAAAGCGTGCACGGCATATAGCAGATATATCCTTGACGTAGGTCAATCGGAAGATTGGCTTGCGTTGCAAGTTGCCCTGTCACCTTGCCTCATTGGGTATGGTGCCATAGCAAAACGATTGCACCGCGACGAAAAGAGCGTCCGCACTGGCAACAAGTACTGGAAGTGGATTGAAAATTATGTGGCCGAAGACTATTCCGAGGCTGTGAGGCTAGGTTCAGGTGAGTAGTAGATGATACCTGTTCTGGTATGGACAGAACACTCTAACCACTGAGCTAGAACTTCTTGAAACTCATATGAGAAACGTGTCCCGAGCTCGGATGGAGCAATTGGTGCAGATATTCAAGAGGGCGACGGAGCTGGAGATTGGCTTCTGGGACATGGGATTGAAGGGAGAGAGTTGAGAATGGCGATGCGTGTGGCAAGGGATCGGATAACTTGGCGCCAAGACTAGATGAAGTAACCGAGTCACATGACTAGATACTCATTACTAAGCAGTGGCAACACGCCTTTCCGTATCAGGCTAGCCCCGAACATATTTCGGCGCTAAACCCTTTCCTGAAGTTTTCTGCTGGTTACCGCCTCTTGTGTTTTGAAGGATTTTTCTTGCCTGAAGAACTACTTCAGTCGACGCCCATCCCATCCTTCTTCTTTTCTTCCTCTCCTCACACCAGCAATTCAACACGTTCACTTCGTGCTGATTTCTTTTTCATTTCATCTTCTTAAACACTCTACAGTCCATCTTTTCTCTGTTTTCTTTTTTTCCAACTGTATATCCTGTCCACATTTGATTACGACTTCACAACAGAAAGAAAAGATCAATTCCGAGATGTCTTACGGAGGCGGTTATTCCTCGTCTCGCGATAATTACGGCCATCACTCTGGCGGAAAGTGAGTACTGAGTCTACGTGTTCTATCGCGGTTGTAAATCTGAAAATTTCTCTGACCTGTGCTAATCTCCACCAACAGCTATAGAAGCGGTGGCTACGGAGGGAGCAATGGGTACTCCCACGGCAACTCGAATGGCTACGGATCCTATGGTGGTAGTTCCTATGGTAGTGGCGGTGGCTCCTATGGAGCCGGCGGCGGTCATGGTGGTGACCGAATGTCCAATCTCGGTTCTGGTTTGAAGCAGCAACAATGGGGTACGCTTCACACTTCGCGGTGTCTCGTTACTTCTGTGTCTAACCCGTTTTCAGATATCGAGTCTTTGCCAAAATTCGAAAAGCATTTCTACAAGGAGCACCCGAACGTGACTAATCGCTCACAACAAGAAGTTGACGCTTTCAGAAAAGAGCATGAAATGACAGTCTATGGCAAGAATGTCCCTCGTCCCGTCGAATCTTTTGATGAAGCCGGTTTCCCGCAATACGTGATATCCGAAGTCAAGGCTCAAGGTTTCGCGAAACCTACCCCCATCCAATCTCAAGGTTGGCCTATGGCTCTGTCTGGTCGCGACGTCGTTGGTATTGCTGAAACAGGATCTGGCAAAACTTTGACGTACTGTTTACCAGCCATTGTTCATATCAACGCCCAGCCTCTTCTTGCTCCTGGAGACGGGCCCATCGTACTCGTTTTGGCTCCGACTCGTGAGTTGGCTGTCCAAATTCAAGCTGAAATCACAAAATTCGGCAAGTCCTCGCGGATTCGAAACACATGTGTCTACGGTGGTGTCCCAAGAGGCCCTCAGATTCGCGACCTTGCCCGTGGCGTTGAAGTCTGCATTGCCACTCCTGGCCGTTTGATTGATATGCTCGAGGCCGGAAAAACTAACCTTCGCCGCGTTACTTACCTTGTTCTCGATGAGGCAGATCGTATGCTTGATATGGGTTTCGAGCCCCAAATCCGAAAAATCATCGGCCAGATTCGACCCGACAGACAGACTTGCATGTGGTCGGCTACCTGGCCAAAGGAAGTCCGTCAGCTTGCCAATGACTTCCTCCATGATTACATCCAAGTCTACATTGGATCTCAAGATCTTTCAGCTAACCATAGGATTACACAAATTGTTGAGATCGTATCTGATTTCGAAAAGCGTGACCGGATGATCCATCACCTCGAACGTATAATGGAGGACAACAAGGACGACAAGAATGCCAAAATACTCATTTTCACTGGGACAAAGCGTGTTGCAGATGAGATTACTCGATTCCTTCGTCAAGATGGATGGCCAGCATTGTGTAAGTCTTGAAAATTTCACAATTTTTACAACTTTCCGCTAATGTATATCCAGCGATTCATGGTGATAAGCAACAAAATGAACGTGATTGGGTTCTAAACGAATTCAAAACTGGCAAAAGCCCAATCATGGTGGCCACTGATGTGGCTTCGCGTGGTATTGGTATGATCAACTTGAAATCCCCCCCTCCCCTGCTACTCCATCATTATCCCTCACCCGTATTGATGTCGTGTGATCTTGGCCCAATGCTTTGCTCTCTTTAGATAACATGTTGGTAAACATGTTCTCTCTCCTTGTCTCTGGTTGGTTCTCGCCGAAAAGGGAACCTTGGACTTACAGTGCAGTGCAGCCTACGGTGCTTCTAATCGTGCCTCTCTACTTATACATTCTGTCGACTGTAGAGGGGCCAGAGTTCTTCATCTGAGCTTTTTAGACTGCATTTCCAAGGTTTTTTCCTGCCAGGACCAGGATCAAGTGCCAGCCCATGGACTCTGATGCAGTAAATGATGCTGAAATTTGTCCAAGAGAGTAACGCACAAGTCCACACGACTGAGAAAGGGCTCTCGTCGTTTGATTATAAAATCTGGCTCCATGTTTGCTAACCACCAAGCTGTATGAAGATGTGCGCAACATTACTCATGTGTTGAACTATGACTATCCGAACAATTCGGAGGATTATGTTCATCGGATTGGTCGTACTGGCCGTGCCGGTGCTAAGGGAACGGCCATCACGCTGTTCACCACTGACAGTACGTCTACTCCTAAGTTCTCGAAGTCCAACTGGTACTAACAGTTTCAATAGATGCTAAGCAGGCTCGTGACTTGGTCAACATTCTCACAGAGTCTAAGCAGCAGATTGATCCCCGCCTTGCGGAGATGGCCCGTTTTGGAGGTGGTGGAGGCGGTGGCCGTTGGGGTGGACGTGGCCGCGGCCGTGGAGGCTTCACTGCTTCTAACGCTGCTCCTCTTGGCCACAATCGCCGTTGGTAAAATACGTAACTCACATCGAATCTCGATATTTCCTCATCGCCGTGACAACGGTCCTCGTGCGAGTCTTTCTTCTATTAACGCTTATAGACATTCAATGCGGGCGGCGTTGCGATATTCTCGTTTATGATTCGTCTTCTACAGAGTGGCCTTACCACCAATACTGAGAGGCCTTTAAGGCCATTCTGATCGGTATAGTTGTTTCCTTGTTGGCGCTAGCCGACCGTCACCCTTGTAAAGTGCCCTTGGGTGAATTCTAAAAGAAAAAGATGGTTTTCTCTTTTCAGTTAATGGGGATTATTTTGCTACGTACAGGGGTGAATTGTAAATTCCCCGACAGATTGTGCTTTACTAATTGTCACCTCTCAGCTGAGGCTGGTCTTTGATGATACCTGTATCTTAATCAAATTAGAAGATTAATGCTTTATTTTGCTGTATGCTATGCGCTTATGGTCCGATTTCTATATCCGACTACTCATTGTAGACTTCCTTATTCAAGGGTGACGTGTTGAGGGGTAACTAGAAAGAACCCCGCCACTGTTCCCTTTCCCTCTTCTTGTGTCGCTATCCTCTAAGGCATCCAGTCCATGTATTCCTCTTGTTGATAACAATATCCCATTGACCAACAATTCAACTCATCCTCTGAGCCATGCCAGACGACACATCAGAGTTCTACACTGTCTGGAAGATCAAAGAACACCTAACTATACCCGATCCAGAGGAAACCAAGACAAGATACCATACATACCTCTTCGTCCAAAAGGAAAATGTCTCCCCCAACTTGCCGGGAGAAATAGCCGGCTGGACCCACGAAGTCACCGGCGACATAGCCACATCCACGGGGATGACCTATGTGCACAAATCTGTGCACCGCTCGCCCGAGCATTCAGATGTATTCTACGCAAAGCAGCTCCTAGGCCGGGTGCGCGCGAACGAGTATCCGAAGAATGTGGATGCGGTGTGTCGGTCGATCGAGCCGCCCGGGTGCCAGAAGAAATTCAACACGGCGACGATGAGGTATGAAGGTGTGGTGTTTGAAGAGGGGGCGATGGGGCGGACGTGGAGGTTTTATGGGCCGGGGGAGGAGAGGAAGGGGTATTTCAAGTGTACGGAGTGGTTGGAGGAGAGGGTGGTGCCGAAGTTGGTGGCGGATGGGGTTCTGGTTGAGTGAGGGGTGGAGCGGGGCGGGATTCCGGCGGAGCGGAGGGTTTGAGCGAGAGTCGATGATGTGGTGTTTCTCTTTGGCGGTTCTACATTCTCCATGTCGAGTGTGTCAATGGTGCTGAATATTGTCTAAGCCGCGGAGTGTCTATGAGAATGGGGCTCTAGCGTGGATGGAACCCTAAGCCCCCACAGGTACACCGTACTGTCACATTGCCATATTATACACCATGCAAACCATGACGCTGATATATACATGCGAATGAGTGATTGCTCCACTTTGCCCAGTTCAGAGAGGAGCGGAAAATGACGCCCAAATTCCCATTTTAAGTGGTAAACAAATTCTCAAGGCCTCCAACCCATTCTGCAAGAAAGAAAACAACCCTATAACTCCCCAACTCAAGGATGCCACTCTATAATGGAATAATCCGGATATAGACATTAGATATAGCCCAGAAAAAAAAGCCCCAACGCACCCAACACAGATCATAGGGACCGATTGCCATCAACATTTATACTATACATGATTTGCAGAGCTTATTTCCGCGGTGGATATCACAGAAATGCTACAAACGCTTCTGGAGTCCGGATAGAAAATCACCAGCTAAACGAAGAACAGCATGAACCCAAGTTAACAAATCAAGGATTTGCACTTCCAGACGATGCAGACTGATTAGAGCGTTTCTGGTCCCAAAGGACGTCAGGCGGCGGGCTCAAAATCCGGCGAAGCTTGAGCGCCTGATTATCTATCTGGCTGAGCTCCTCGGCACTTAACAGAGCCGCCAGCGAGGGATTTTGCAGATCTTTGATCAAGCCTCCGATTCTTTTCAGTACCTGATAAGATTCGTCTGCGAGGGCAGCCGGGGAAGAAGTGCCGTGTTCGGTAACTTCTTCTTCCTCGGGGTCAGATATTCCCCTATTGGCTCCGCCTTTGCGATTTTGGCTTTTGATGAATTGCTGTAACTTTCTGACGTGCGGGATTAGGTGTGTGACAGCGTCGAGGAGCCGATCCTTGGTTAGTTTGGTCTGGTCTTCGCCTGGGACCTGACCGTTTTGCCTCGTATCTGCATAGAGTCGTTGGGGTGAAACAGCGTCTCGAACAAGGTCGATATACGTGGAGAGTGGTCTGGGGTGCGAACCGGCCCATGTATCAGGCATCAGGTCTATCAACATGCCGGCGATGGCGAGAGCGTTGGGATTGAGCTTGTCACGGAAACATGTGCTCAGGGAAATAATGAATGTATTCGTGAAAGCCATGCGTTTCGGTATTATCTCGGTTTGAATGACCTCGAGAGAAACGGCACTGGCCCGGCTGGCACGAAGCGCTCGTAGATATTCATGGTAGGACGTCCGATCTGGGTCGATTTTGAATGGCCCATCCCGCCGGGTAAGGATATCCCAATACTGTCTACCAATGGCAGGTCCTTTGGGGAAATGCCGACATACACGAAGGATGATGGTGAGTTCGCGGTTGGTCGGCAAAGGATAAGCTGGCGTGGGCATATCGCGGCGACCCGTTCTCGCAAAAGCCGCTTCGCGAATATCGGCCAGATCGATAGGCTTAAATAAAATTTCGGAGGGTATCTCGTCACTCACCTCCTCGCCATTCTGACCTGGCTTTGTGGCGAGGCCGCGGGAGCCATAGCTCTGTTTCGGCGCATTCTTGGAGAATGCTTTGCGTTTTGGTGAATCCTCCTCAAGCCTCAACACCAACTCAGGGCGTTTTATATTCATGGCTTGCTCTAACAATGCTAGCACATCAAAGTAGTCACGGGTCCGGCCCCCGAAACCCAGCAGATTCGCCATTTGAAAAATTAGTCTCTGGTCAACGGCCAAGGCACCTTTGCGCCATTTGTCCACCACTTCCGCCCAAATCATCCGTGCTTCTCGCACGGCAGGGATCTTCCTTTTCGCCATCAATTGGGCGTCGTTGACCGGATGTAACTTCTCCGTTACAGATTTGGCATTTTTGTGAATAGCATTCAGGATTGTAGAGTACGTCACATTGTCAGGTGCCCCCGGTCCACTCGAAGGGAGTTCGCCCACTATCTCCCACAGAGAATCCATATCATTGTGATTAGCACACACTTGTAGAATCGCATTCGTATGGACTATTGAACGCGGAACTGGCGAATTAGGCCCTAGTGAGTTATACAGCGACATTCCGATATTTAGGGCCTTCCTCGATGGATGCCGTGCGAGCTCTCGAAAGAGAATGGTAAACGTATGCGCATTCGGCTTCACACCTCGCTTCTTGATCTAAACAAGACAGCAATGTACCACATAAGCACGCACTCTTCGCTCAAGAGAAGCCTGGAGATATACTCACATCATTGAACAACCTAAACGCCAGCTCAGGCCCGTTCTTCTTCAGTTCCTTACCTAAAAGCGTATTCCACGAAGCAATGGAGTCAATGCCCTCCTTCTCCGCGGCCATGACCAATGCTACCGCTCTTTCAAACTCATCGCCCGTGAGCATCTTCTCAATCCGGTTCAAAAGCGCCATCCGATCGTTCACCACCCATTTCAACTCCTCCTTAATCGCTCCCTTAGAAACCGACTGACTCCCTCGCATATAAGCATGCTTGCGCCGTACATGGCTAATGGCTGGAATCGGAGCCACGCCGCGAAGGAAAGCACGTGTCGGAGTCGTCCTTGCCAGCAGAGCGGTATTGCTTATCAGTTTTGAGCATGCCATCGTGTTTCTGCCCGGACCCGCGAGGAAAAGATGAGCTCAGTGGTCAAAATTGCGGGCGGAAATTGGGGCGCACCGACAAACTAGTGCCAGTCCAAATAGATGAGATCTAAAAATCCTCAACCGCACGCATCGTTTTTCGCTTCCAGAAACACCTTGGACTCGAAAATCGGACAGAAAAGAATGCTTTCATGCTTGCGCCTCTGACACGTTCCTCGCTCCCAGAGCTTTTTCTCCGAAATTGCCGCTATCCACCGCTTTCATTCGGATCAATATTAACGCGGGATTGCGGCCGGCCACCAACCGTTTGAGGTTGTGGATGGATGGCTCCAGTACGGAATACCCTGAAGAAGATTCAAGAACACTACTAAGGGACTGAATCTATTTTGAAAGATATATAAGAACCACTCGCAACTGTTGTACAAAGTCTGGGCACTGCCCAAAACAGTTTAGAAACATGGGACGGGGGTGATAATGGTTATGAGATTGCTGTTTGACTGAGGAGAGGTGGAACTATGAATTAGAGACGGATAAAGACTTTCCAACCAGCTACCCTGATCGAAAAATCGACAAGCACAAGATACATAAGCAGCGGGCAAGAACAGGGGTCTCGAGCCTTCTCGAGTCAAAATAGGATTAAAGGAGAGCCAATGATGGCAAAAAGGAGAGTCAACACATCTGAAAACGGCCGTAAAGTTAACAAGGGGAAAAACGCCATCAACTTATCATCCAGTCAAAAGGCAAAGGGTAAAAGGAAGAGAGAAATACCAGAATGTGAATGCACATCCACCACCCAAGTTGAGAACCATCATCCATTTGTCACATTATTACAAGTCCTCCACCACTTTTTGAGCACCTGGATTTTGTTGTGTTCAACACACATCCCTCTCCCTTCTATCAGATGTTGCCAAAAGGGAAATTATTAGTCAAAGAATACCAGATGGTACATGGAAAATGATAAGATGCTGTGTAGAAGATGGAGAATGGTATCAGCAGTAAGTTGGCAGACCTTCCCTTTCACCAGAGAAAACAGCTCAAGACAATAGCAAAGTATGTAGAATGAAGAAGGCTATTAAAAGTCACACAAGGCAGAAATGTGCAGCGGAGGGTATGTTATGCAGAAATGAAAGAAGAGAAAATGGGAAAGTCCAACGGCCATTTGTGAATTCTGGCTTGTCAGTTAAGACAAAATGACGCTCGCGACCAGCCACTCAGTGATAATTGTTGTACTGGCCTTCTGGGCCTGCCACTTCATGTGTCAGCAACGATATATGATGTTGTTGCAGGCCAGGTGTGATCAGGTTGACATTGCACTTGGCCTAAATTGCTTGGACAACTATGCGGAATGGAGACGTGATATTACTCACGTGGCGGTGGTGGAGGCTGTTGATAGACCTGGCTTCCCTGACCATATGGAGAGTGGGGGTAATTCGCAGGATACGTCGCAGGGATCTGTCCGTTTCCAGATGGGTAAACAAGTCCACTCCCTGTGGAGTTTCCGTACTGATTAGGGACTTGACCATCTGCAGGTTGGTACCCGATGGGCGGGAGCTGGGGACGGACACCAGCTGGATATGGAGCTGGTTGTGGAGGCTGCTGAGCTGTCGTTACGTTGTTGGGGTCGGCAGATGGATTGTTCTCAGCCCCTTGGCCCTGAGCGGCGGCACGCTCTCTCTCCTCTGCAGCTTTGCGCTGGTTCTCTTCTTCCTTCTTGCGGGCCTTCCATTCTTTTCGGATTTCTTTGAACTCTACAAGTAACCAAAGATAGGTTAGCCACAAATCAAGATCCAAACCAAACACGAGTCCGAAACCAAGGCCGGATATATCTTGGCATGACGTATGGTTTAAGGTTTGGCGCCATTGTTAGCGCGCCTGCAACCCTGCGACACATGGTTGCAAACACGGGTGTTGTGCAACATGGGGCTAGCTTTGGTCGGAACTAACGCGAACCAAAACAAAATCAAAGCTCATCGTACTTACCATCTGGAGTTCGTTTCGCTCCATGAGACTGCATCGTGACATGAGCATTCAAGTGATTGAGAGTACCGTAGGCCTTTTCGCATCCGTTCCAGCCGCACTTGTACATTCGCTCAATTTCTTCGTATCGTCGACGCGGCCGCTTGTGCTGTTGCGACCCGGGGATTGGCACGAACGAATATACCTAGGCAACAAAAACCGAGTTAGTCGCGTGGAAAGGACAATGAACGGTATCGTGTCGAAGCCAACGCATACCTGTCCTGGTCGTGGTCCAGCCGTGGCGACCGGCGATGCAGTACCTACAGTCGTTGCTGGGGAACTGTATGGTCCAGGTAGACCAGGTTGCTGCCCATATTGGTGAGGCCAATCGGGGCGCGCGTACATTTGTGGAGGTGGGTGGCCTTGATACTGAGCCATCTCATGGCCTTGAGGTTGGTATGGAGAGTAGGGAGGAGGATAGGTAGGGCTTGCCGCCGCAATTGAGGGATCTATAGGAACGTCCGTGTCAGACTTTATTTGCGTGGGATTGCGATGGTCATTTTGCTGCCCATCTTGCAGGTGTATGGACGGACTTGTTGCTTGAGCCATACCTGCCGCGCCGCCGGCTTGGGTATTAGGCGCGTGGTGGTATTGCGGCTGTCGAGCGAGATACTCTGGGTATGGGGCGGGTGGTCGTGCCGCTGGCGGCGGAGGAGGGTGAGGCTGGCCTGTTTGGTTCAGGGTGTAGTCTGGTTGCGGCGTGTTGGAAGCAGAGATGCTGCCGGTGGCTCGAGATTCGGCGGGAGCCGTGTACTGAGCTGGTGCCCGGTTCTCTGGCTGCGAGGTGTTGTATTGCGGGGATGCGACAGTAGCGGCAGCAGCAGTGGTCTGGTCTGCAGCTGACTGTTCAGATTCCTGTTCCGCCAAGTTTGGAGGTTCAGAGTTCAAACCTGACTGCGCGTAATCTTGGGCAGGTCTGTCCATATAATAGACTTGTCGCGTGGCCTAGCTAAAAAAGCTCCCTTGTATATCCTCCAACAAGTACCTCGCGATCTTAGCGGCGGGTGGCTTCGTTCAGTCCAGTAGATTGAACCGAAACAACTATTATAATATCGTACGGAGACGAAGGAAGAAAGGGATGTGCCGGACACGAAAAGAGGGCCGGTTCACAATATAGACGTTGACCAAAAGCAAGATGTTCCTTTTTAGGTTCCAAACCGCGGGCACGAAACAGGTAGCTCGACAATGCAGACTAGTCTTGCAAAGGTTTGGCGAAGAAGTTGCTGTGGGCTGCACCCCAAACAAATCGCGTGGAAACTGGTGCCGGTCTAAAGACACGCTTCTTTTTGGGCCCCTTTTTTAGTTTACTCTTAGCAAGAGTCTGCAAGGCCCGAGATTAGAGTAAATAAGTTATGCCCCAAAATACCAGTCCAATCCAATTGTACGGGCCGTAGTGCGCGAGAAGTAGGGATGTCGGTGTTTAAGAACGTGATCTTCGACAGCAAGATTTTGGCTTGGGTTGAAAAAGAGGCTACAGGACGCGGTAGCCCAGGAGGGGAAAGGTAAGGGTTGGCGAAGGCTGGAGAATACGACGGGAGATTTTTGATGGAGTGTCGTTTTGAGACGATGGTGCAGCGGTGGCAACTCTCTGTTTTTGAACTAAATTCGAGCCAGTTGGAGCAGACTTGAAATATTTTAGATGCGCTAAGATTGGTCTTGTGCAGTGGGACCTGCAGCAAGCGCAGAAGATAACTCGACGCGACCCAAAGGCCTCTTGCAGAGTTGGGTATAGTTGAAAAAGATAGCCGACGGGCTGGTTTGAATCAACGGTGGAACCGTTCCGCAGGGAACAGAGAACAGGCAGAGACAGGAGTAGCGTCAAAAAGGAAAAAGAGATAATTCGGCGGACGCTTGTTCTTAGTTAAATGTACCAAAATGTTATGCGCGAGGTGTGTATAAAACGGTACAGGCGTTTGTACTCTTCGGGACTGTATTAAAAGTAACTCAAATGAACCTGAGAGTCCCCTGGTTTGCTGGCGGATACGATAGAATCGATGCGAAGGGTGGAGATCGTAATTTTCCCTTTTTTCTCTGCCTTTTCCCCTCTCGGTGCTCCACACACAAGGTAACGGAGTGGGAAAGCTTTTGGGGGATTCACGCCTCTGGAATTACACGTGCCCTATGGGAGGCTCCCCTTTTTCCCAGACTGCCTTTTTAATCTGTGAAAAAAACGCCAACCACGTTTGTTATGATTATCCCCTGTCTCTCGTCCTAGTGGACTTATGAGCCCGGCACTGCCAGATCGCGGCGAATGTGGAGCAGGAAGCTGTTGACTGCTGGAAGAATAGTCGAGCCAGGGTTGGGTCTTGGTAATTGGGGGCCAAGTCTCGGTGCAATCTAGCTTATGAATTGGCGGAATTTGGCAATCCGATAAAGCAACAGGACTCCACTGGACCAGGTTGGGTCTCAGCTGTTCCGTTCGAAGCACCAAGCAGGGGTGTGGAGAAATTGCTTGCTTCGAGAGACGTCGAGGGGCTATCCGATCGTTGGCTCGTGAGGCAACGCGACAAATATTTTGTATTGGGAGAGGTAATCCTGAAGGGTCGCTGTCAAAGCTTAAAACTCGTCAGTGGGCACGAGATGTGACTTTCCAACCCTCCTTCGCGAAAATCCCAGACAGGCAAGAGCTGGAGATCGGGGGAGATTCGCAGAGGACAAGCCAGTGCAGGTCTGAGCTTGGACCTCTCTCCTCGGATGGAGTTGTTGAGATCTTTTTTTTTTCCTGTGACTTTTCGAGGCCCACCGATACGACCCACGCGTCCTAAGGCTTTTAGTGCCAAAGTTATTTTTTGGCGGTAATTTGGAAGTAATCAGGGCAGACTGTGTTGGTTCGTTGCACACCCAAGGGAGAGAGAAGGTTGAACTAGTCAAAAACGTCGTAGTGTGGGCAGTAGCGTGAAAAGTTGGTGCAATACAATAGCTCGAGATGACTTTAGTGTGGTGTTTGTCAAGTGCGAGGAGGGAGAGAGGAGGAAGAAGGAAAAGCCGGGGATGGTTCCCTTCAGGAAATTTTCAAGGGGGCAAAAAAGGCAAAAGGCGAAAGTTTCTCCCTGCTTGGTGGCGGGAATCCCACAATTGGTGCCACAACAAGCACGTTCAGCCAATCAAATTTGAGGGAAAACCCCCATGTCATGCTGGTACCGAGATTACATGTAAAATATCCTTCCGTTCTTGCAACGGATTTCGCGATTGACTCTTGCGGTATGTTACCGTACTAATACCTCTGTCCGGTATTCTCGTTGAACATCTGGATGGGGAGCTGTCTTGACTCGCCAGCTTTTAGCTGACGATCAGAGGACCATGACGGTTGGAGCCGCATGTATGGAGAGAGCTTGAGGAAGAAGCGGAAATCATCCTTTCCCTTTTTTCTGCGTCTCTCTTTCGGAGCTCTCCTCTCTGGACCCTGCCATGGCATCATCTCAGCCGAGGATCTCGAGGCCACTTCACGAGGAAAGGCGCTCGTGAATGGTCAAGGAGTGTACATCGCGTATCGTAATATTACACCTGACATTTGGCAATATCAGGGTGGCTTGCTTTCAACCACACAAATCAAGCCTCTTATCTTCGTGATTGAACACTCGCAGCCAGAGTCCCCTTGGGTATCTGGGACACATCCAAGCGAGAAAGTCATGTTGGTACTTTGTAGAGGTGTTGTATGACCCCGAGGTACTCCATACACCCCATATACAATTACAGATGCCTTTGCGGTGGTGGTTCCCTCTGCAGATTCTGTGGATCAGTGCCAACAGGAAGGGAGTTGTCCACCCACCACCAGGCTCCTGCAAGGTTATTCCTTTCGCGAAGACGCGGGAAGGTTGGTTGGGCTTCCAGGTGCTTACGGATGTCGATACCGTTCTTTTATACATATCCGCCCAGATCCATCCCAATATGAATAGATCACAAGTCCCAATGTCATCTCTGACGTTGCCGCAGACATCCCGAAGAAGGTGCTTTGCAGGACAGCCAAGCAGAACAACAGCTCGGATACTACCCTAGCATTTCCCCCGCCTCTCCCCGGCCACACCCATCAACCCCATTGCTCCAAGCTTTGCGGGAATACTCAGTGTCAGCAAAAATTGGAGATGTCTCCAAATACCCTTCCTGTGGACAAGAGTGTGGAGCCTTGAGACTTCGCTAAGAGTTGATCATGTTCAAGCTGGCCCATCCTTCCCCATCCTTCCCACCAACCAATTCTGCACGTCAGGAGCTGAGGAAAAAAGGCTCTCAAGGACCTTTTTTGAAGCACAAGATATTGATGCCATGCGCAACAAGCTTTCCTAGTGCCAGAGTATCCACGTCAATCCCAAACAAATCCATGGAAATCGCCCACCTCAGGGCGGCCCTGCTGTGGCTGGGACATTTCTTTTTCCTTTTTCGTTACATACAAGCGTGCAACTAGAGGCACAGCATGTAGAGCTGGTCACGGGGCTCGATTCTCCACCCAATACGAGCCAAGGCCTCCTTGCATTTTACCCATGCAAAGGGAGACCACCACCCCAGCAAACCCAACAAGTTTCTCCAGTTTATCGGGATTTCGGGAATTGGCATTTCCCCAGGAGGAAATTGGCAAAAGGGTTCCCAACATCTCATGGAATCTTCTTGTGGCAGAGCAGGAAAACTATTCGAAATGGACTCAGCTTCCGCTCGCATCACATCTGTTTGCGAGCTTGTGTAGGTCGCGGAGAGATACCACATATACAGAGTACGTCGCAATGCATTTCTCTGGGATCAAATATTATTGCATCTTACGGAAAATCCAATATTTTCGCTCCAGAACATGTTGGGTGGATCAGCCTCTTTGAGTGCTGATCCTGTCTGTGAATGCAGGAATATCCCTGGAGCCATTGGGTCAACAAAGTTGAGAGGGCCACAGCTCCCGTACAAGCAAAACGCTGATCGCAGGCAGGTTTCTGCCATCGTATGTACATCTTCTCCAGAATACGGTCATGCACGGACAAGTCGGCCGGGCGGAGACACGCTATTCTTTTGGTCGCTCACAAAACAGCTCAAAGCAAGGTGTCGATTGCTGTTTGGTGTTGTTGGACTTGATGATCCGTTTCAAGGACGTAAACCTGTCCAGCCCTACAACCCAAATTAGAAAGGGAAAAAGGCATCAGGCTAACAAGGTCCGGGGGGAACGAAGAAAACGAAGAGGTAGGGCGCTTTTGAGATCGAAATTCTAGAAGCTCCGAACTGGATTTTAGTCTCACTATCGAACGTAGGCAGGACATTATGGTCGCTGTCTAAATGTCTGTCGGGATGTACGGAGTATCTGTGTACCTTATTTCCGAACACTGCTAGCTGTGAATCATCCCTCTTTTCCCGAGGTATACTCAATCCTGATGGACATTGTCGTACTGGTCAACCCTGGACGCAGTCTTTGATTTCGTTGCACTGACACTCGAATCGGCTCTCGCGCTACCCCGCGATCTTGTCATCAAGGCAGCTAATTTTAGAGTGTGGGCAATTCAAATGGAGACCCTAGTTTTGACTGGAGGCTAGCTCCAGGACAGCCGCGGCTAACTAAATTAGCCATGGGACCTTCAGATATGCCGGAGATACAAAATCCAGTTAAAACCACAGTCCCTCTCTCGGAACTTCTGGACACGGACGTACGGAAGGTAGAATGAGTTTGGTGATAATGCAGCCCGGTTTCATCCAACGATTTTCTCAGCCATGGTGGTGTTGTGATGTCGGAAGAGCCTTGACTCTTCTGACAACGTGGGGTTTCACTTCCAAGATTTGTTTGGTTGCTGGTGGTCAGTTCTCCGTAAGCTTTCGCTCGCGTTCCCAGCCGTTGTTCCAAGCGTGATACCAAAATTACGAAACAACCTCGCTTGTGGCCACGCCAGGGGGTTTTGTACCTGGACTAAAGGCAGACGCCAGTGCTAAGAGCTTTGGTGCCAGGAACGCTCCATCAGAGGTTCCAGAAAAATATTCTGGCGTCACTGCTGGACATTAACTATGAAAAGCGGTGTTGAAGTGTCGCAAACACAAGCTACAGATTACGCGCAGAAAAAAGTCGCTGCGTTCCTTGCAGACCATTCTTCTCCTCAGGCGCCCAGAGCAGCCTCAAGTTCCCTAAATTGGAAGTTCAAGGAGGGCTTCTTCGACGGGAAACTTGAAAAGTTTCGAAATGCTTGGCTGGCTTCTGCGGCGCTCTTTGGCCCAATTGGGTCAGGGTCAGAACTGGGATCCTGGCCGACTGGGCTGCGTCTGCCCTTATTTGTCAGCAAGAAACATTGGGCAGCCAGCCGCAAATCTACACAAAACAGCTCCAGCTTTGGTTTCAGATCTTGCGCATCTCTCAGGAATGCATGTTCATGGTCCGAGAGCCTGTCACGAAGTCCTCCGTACTTGCCTGAAATATTTGGGTTGCTTATCCTGCATCAACATTGGAAAGGGGAAGTTCAAAGTGTATACCAAGCAACTAACATTCTCCTTCGATGGTCCCCGAAGCCGGGCAACAAAAGAAGCAACTCTATGCACAATACTCCTTCCACATGTATGTATATGGAAATCGGCTGAGCTGGGAGGATAGGCGGGATTGAACGGCTAGGAGCGCCAATCATCAATGATTTGGTGTCCTGAACTGAACCACAATCCTGGATCTCTGACAACCAACCAAGCAATGGCATCTCCGGCATTGCGTATTTCGGAGGAAAACCAACCTTGCCCAGACACGGTTCCCGCTTGATGCATGACCTTTGAAGCAAGCCACATAAGTCAGATTATTGTGACACTCTCCATCGACGATGGATCGAGACCGTGATCTACCAGACCGCTCAGGCAGAGATACATGTCTACATGAACCGCCCTGTCCGGGATTCAACCCGAACTTTAATGATCAAGGATTTGGCAAAGGTGATAAGGGGCGGAATCAACCATTCCGAGTTCAATCCCGAACACAGCGCACGGTTAGAGACATTTTACTCCTCACTCGCCCTGCGATGCTACTAATTCAGAACTTCCGCAGTTCTATGAAGATATTTTAACAAGGGGGAGTCTGATTCGCACAAGCAAGCTTCATGTGAAGGGTCAGCGATGTGGTAGAGTCACAGCCTGCCCGTTCCCCGCACATTGAATTATGGTCACCGAGTCAGGGACATCAATTTACGGGGTAACAAGAATTAAAAATCTCTTATTGGTCAATTCCAATGTCAACAACGCACCGAAGCTGCATGAAAAGAGTCTCTTTTTTGTTATGGGAATCGTGATTCGTCCGGATCAAAAGAATCCTAAGCAAGTCATCAGCCCCTGACTCTTAGGATGAACAGAACGAAAAAAATGATCGACTCTTGAGCGAGCAGCCACTGCTCCTGCAAGAAATTATTATCACTGGAGCTAATGACTGCCTAACATGATACGGAATCATCTCCATCAGCCATTCTTGCGCTTGTGAAGTGACATAAATGCATGTCACTGCTGGAGGCTTCGGCTCCTGATGCATTTCGACCAAGAAACTTAACCTTCTTAGCTGCTTTTACCTGTCTCAGCTAGATGCATCTGCACTATCGACTAGCCGCATCTGCCACGTGAAAAGTAGCTTCGATTCGGTGACGACGTGATGCATATACGGAGTAACTCTGAGCGGACAGTCGATTCGTGATGCCGGAAATTTATCAACCCTGTCATCTTGTAAGCAGATGGTTATCATACGGACAAACTCAGAAATTCAGGGGCCGAATTTAATCATGGCCTTCCGGGTGGAGTAGTTGAGCCTTGTTCAAATGTCGTCTGAATTATCCAAATACTGCTATGATGAGCGGTGCCTGAAGCTGGTGAGATCTTCCCTTCCAAATCAAATGTCTGCTTGTAGTTGTGAAGTGCCCTTTGACACAAGGCAAGATCAAACCAAGCTATCACAAGATGAAACCCCAACCCTCTATTCCCTGTCACCCGTCCAAGAGGTTATTGGGACTGTTTATATTCCCTAGCTTAGTCCCTAGAATCTGTCGAAGGGAACGATGGCAGATGGAGTATTTTTGTCGGTTAAAGCTTGAGTAGTTCGTGTTTAAGCGCGGCAATGCTAAAACAGGCAATCCAGCGATTTAGCCGCCGGGGCGCTAGATTAGATGCTGGACCATCTGCTTAAGTAATCCAAATTCTTCGCGGGCTATCAAACTCGTAACTACGAACTGGTCACATCACCTGCTGTTTTCTTTTCCAAGTCTTTCATCATAGGGATCATTTATGAACGGGCCATTGCTGGCTCTTGCTTTATTTTTGTCTAAGGGACATGGCTTCGCTCTGTTTCACTTTGCTTCCAGAAGCTCTAATTCAGCTGCACGATGTGCTTGCCTGTTTGGCAAAGTTCAATGATGCCGTGTCTATTGAAGCAGAGCGGGATTTTGTAAGGAAGCCTGCTTTCTATATCGGCATTTTGCCCTCTATGGAAACCGTTGAACTAATTTAGTCCGAGTTCATACGCTAGCTTCGCTTGTCAACTTTGAACCCATCAAAGTCAGGTTATGCCTCGTTTAAATTTGAGAGTAGTTCCTTTTTCAGCCAGTATTCCTTTGATAGCCAAAGGCGCGGCTTTTCTGCCGATGCTACGGCAAGGGATAGTGCGGCGAAGTTGTCTTGTCAGCTGTTTATTAAGGTACTATTGGCTAGCGTCAGGCGACTGTTTGTGTGGTTCGTGCTTCTGACGTCTACGGTCCAAGGCTCTCCTGTCAGTGTTCAAAGGCCGAAGCATTGATATGAAAGACAAAGACACGGCCGTTGAGGAGTGCAAGGTCCAAATCTTTGACGGATTAGATGAAGCTGAGTGTAGGGTCGTCATTCAGATGATGTGCAAGCACGGTATGGAGCACTAGTAGCTACCCAGTTTGTTGCTGTTTGTGATAAGCTGAAGGGTATAGGCGTCGTTAAAACATACAAGTTGATCTACGAGCCGGCGGAAGTTCAACATGCTGTGTTTGACAAGTCAAAAGCCCTGAATCAATGGGCAATAGACTCTAAGTTTTTACGGGAAATCGTGGAATACTTCGGCCCTACAGCCGAGCAATTGGACATGTTCACGGACAATGGGAAGGCTATATTTACTAGTTTTACCACAAAGGTGACGGATGGGAAAGGTATGACAACGACCCTGCCTGAGGTTCCGTTAGGAGGTCAATATCTGACGGCTAGGGAAGAAATCTTGAAACAACCCGTTCATACCTCTGTTGCAATTGACATCAAAGATTTCGAGTCATGTCGGGTAGATGAGAGACTTCACGTGGCTATCAGCGTGAAAGATTTTAAAGCTATCATCATGCATGCCGACACACTCAAAATAACGATTGCTGCACGGTATACCCGGCCATGCCGTCCGTTGCAGTTCTCCTACGAGTCGGGTGGAATGTCTTGTGAATTCACTTTGATGACAAGAGGAGAATCCGAGGACATCGACGTGTCCTCCAATGGTCATGCTCGTGAGCTTTCTGCAAGATCAATTTCTCGCCCACCCCAAACGGCTTCCCTGGACAACCGTAAGAATGAAGATACGGCAGAGCCCGAATTGCCTGCGAGAAATGAAATCGTCGAGGCGCCTTTGGGCGAAGACGCTGCCCAAGTAACCCCACAGGGAGTACCGCCAAAAGCATCTTTGCTCGATACAAACTGCCTGTTTGTCCCAATGGATGATGATCGTCAGTGGGACGAACCACAATATGAGGACGATCAGGAAGATATCCTTGGATGGGATCCGAGTCTTAATAATGTGAGGGGATTCGGGTTCATGCTTGGCTTAATCTCGATTGACTGACATTGTTTAGCGGGCGGTGCAGATGAATATCACAGAAACAGTCCGTGATAGCAGAGTCAGCATGGAAGAAGAAGAGAATCGGAGCAATGAGAGTGAATCAGTAGCCATCCCTCCTACTCAGAGGATATCGCAGGTAAGTCTTGATAACGAACATCATGAGCTGGGAGAGCTGACCGTTATAGATACGAGGTTTGTTCGACTCAAGCGGGTGAACGCACTTCGAGATCTTTCCTTGTCATCTTTTTGAAGGATTCCGATTTGTCATTGACTACACCGTAATGCTTGAAGGGCCAGAGGGTTCATCTCGTCACCAACCAACTAGTAGCGCATCCGGCCCCAACCGCAGCAATATTTGGTTCGACACTTCCATCGTTTAAGGGAATTTCGGCAAGTCGTCCAGCAACATTCCCTTGGCTGTCTGTCTCTGGACCACAGTTTCCATGTTCACCCCAGCCAAAAGCGACAACTCTTCTGTTTTCAAGAACAGCCACTAGGTGCTCGCTTCCGACTCCCATTAGGGTCGCTTTGGGGAAGTCAGGTGGCGGCAGTTGTCCACGATCATTCCGGCCCCATGCCGTAATCGTCCCGTCAGAGTTATGGCAGTAAATACCATGCCAGCTCGCTGCGACGGACTTGTAACCCTTCAGATGCAATGGAGCTCCGGACTGTACGCCCCATTTATCTGATCCCAGAATCAGTAGCGACCCTTCTTCCGAGTCCCCCACGATTGCTGTAAATTCCCTCCCACACACAGCTTGCCTGGCTGGAAAAGGAATATCAATCTTCTGCGGAGACCACAGTATTTTCTTGCTGATGCCTGATTCCCCAAGTTGGCCCTTTCTTGCATTTCCCCAACCGTATACTTCCCCATTAGATAGAACTGCCACCGTATGCCCAACACTCCCAGAGATACAAACAATCTCGGTGCCTTTTGGCGGGAAGTTCGGGATTCGCATTGGAACATCTGTTGCGCTCACAGATTGCCCAAGACCCAATTCACCTTTCGTTCCCACCCCAACAGCGTAAACAAATCCAGTGCCCGCTTCGACAAAGCATGACGATTCCCACGTGGCCGACACTAGAGCAAACCGATCCACCCTCCGCTCGCCATCGCGGATGATCACTCTGCTAAATTCCAGTAGTTCATCCACATCTTCTGTGGCATGCGCACACCTCCCGTTTCCGTTCGATCCTGCTGCATATACTGCGCCACAGGGGAAATGAGCGAGGGTATGATTACCCCCTGCGGCAAGGCAAACGGAAGATACATTGGCGTTATGATTCAGAATTGGGATGTCATTAGCGGAGAGATTGTCCGGGGTCATAGAGAAAGAGTTTAGTTTGAAAAGGCATCTTGTCGGGCGGCAGACGTCTTCTTTATGGCCGAGGCCGAGCTGGCCGGAGCCATTGGAACCAAAGGCATAAAGACGCATCTCAGGAGAATTGCCCTTGACTCTTTTTCCACGCGTTTTTTCTTGAATTGGGGAACGTGCTTGTGATGGCCTGCAGGGTGAGGGGAAAAGCACCAGGGACTAGTCATATCTTATCTTATCGCTAGACAGCGACTAATCTAATCAATTCCTTGGCACGTCGCCGAGGAGCCGAATCACCTAAAACGGTAGTAATGCTTAAGGTGTACGAGATCGGCAACGAGTGATATCAATGCTTTGATTATGCTACTACGCACCTATAATTTGGTTGAAACATTCAGAACACTCCTTCAGGAACATGTTACTTGGTGAACCAGTCGGGTTCTATCTTCAAGCCTTACCATAATTTCAAATCGTCTCCATTTGTGCTTGTGAGCTTGCTAAAATGGCGGTTCCACCCCAGGAAACGCCCAAAGGCGGGCAAAGTCGCCTTATTGATCACTTTTCTGAACGGTACCGTTTTGTCTTGTCTGGGGTTTTATGCGAAGAAACTGATAAGCTCCCAGGAAACCAGATGAGCATGGCTCAGGGTGGTCAGCTTTGTGGGAATCAAACGAGAGCCATTTATGGGATCGAGGAAGACCCTCGCCAGCATTGATTGACGTTATCGAAGAACATCAGGAATTATTTTCGCCTCTAAGGCCTGATGGTTCGCGCAAGAAAGCACTTGTCCCGGTAACGATGGGTCTAATCAGCCGCGAAACTGGCTGTAATAGTATATATCTGAGAATTCATGGGAGATGCTAACAGTCGGATTCTCTTTTTGTAGGGATGCGGGCGAGGCTACGATGTGGTTATGCTAGCATTGCATGGTTTTGACGCGTACGGCTTGGAGATATCCCAGGCTGGAGTGATCGCAGCCGAGAAGTATGCTTCTACGGAACTGAAAAGCTGCCAACGCTACAATTTCGGCTTCAAATATACAGCTTCCATAACCCCCGGTAGTGTAAGATTCATTGAGGGTGATTTTTTCAAGTCGGACTGGGAGGAGGAAGCACTCGAAGGCCAGGCCTCAAAATTCGATATGCTATATGATTATACGGTTAGTGAGCCCCCGTCGCTACTCAATGTAGTAATGAGAAGCCGGAGGGAAATTGACCTTGATCGTATAGTTTCTCTGCGCCCTGCATCCGGATATGCGTCCCCAGTGGGCAGCACGCATGAGAGATCTTCTCAGCGACAACGGCCTTTTAGTCTGTCTTGAGTTTCCGCTGTACAAGAATCCAGATCTCCCTGGACCGCCTTGGGGTTTGAATGGGGTGCATTGGGATCTGCTGGCACGAGGCGGAGACGGAATATCTGATATTGGTGCACCCACAGATATCAAAAATGCCGGTCAATTAAATGGCCAGTTTAGAAGGGTGCTGTATGTAAAGCCAACTCGCACTTATGAACAGGGGCAAGGAACCGACATGCTAAGTGTCTATGCTTTGAAGGACAAGCCATGAGCAATCCAGGAGCCTCCCTTCCAAGCCCTCCATGCCACAGGGCCTGGGTTGGCTGTAAGAAGTACATGGCACACCAAGTAATTGAAAATTTCAATCATACCGCAAAGAAAAGGCTCTGTGCCCCATGTAGAATGTTTGGATTCCTAGTTTGGACTGAGAAAGCCTAGAAGGTATATCCCATCACTACACAAACATGTAGCATCGTGTGCATGCGAGGCTTGGTTCTCTCAAGGCGTGGGGTGGGTCTCCATTCTCAATTAGGAAGAAGGTAGGGCGGACTCGAGTAGCTTTGGATTAATTGGGCCTCAACTTCAGGAACGCTTCCATATGTCCATGGCCCAGCCACGACCCTACTCCTCCTACGAATCGAGAGCAAAAGCTCACATAGAGAATAGTCTCCATTCTCCAAGTCATTCCCTGGTCAGTTCCTTGCAGCTTCCGCATATTGACATCTATATGCATGGCCACTGATCAAAGGGACCCTTCCTCAACAAGAGTAAACGCAGGTTTGAGAGGATGTTCATACGACTCCCTACTGAGATTCTGTTAACTGTAACCGATGTCTGTGTCTGATTCCTTTCCCTGTCAGCCTAGGCTCCTGGGAAGTAAACTGACGTTGAAACCACATAGCCCTGCACAAAGGATGAACCATTGCAACTTCAACTAGCATCTCGGGATATGAAGGAAATTTGCATGCCATCCCTCTATCGCTGACTTGTGCATGAGACCTTAGTCAAGTGTCGCTTCAATCTATACCGGGCCGCCGCAACCTGCTGCGAAGCCGCAATGCAACGACCTCTCCAGAAGGGCGCTCCAGTAGCTGGACGCGTTGCAACTAGTAGCGAGATATGGACATAGTGCGATTGTCCCACAATGCTGCTTCGGCACGGTGCTAGTCCAGACTTGCGTGGGTTTCATGGCTAGACAGCGATACATTATGCGGCACGCTCAGGGATAAAAATGTGGTCATTGAGCTATTGGAATCCGGTGCAAAATCGGCATATGATGACGGCCGGACGGTGACAGACGAAACCTGGAAATATAAAAACTTTGACGTTTGAAAATCCTGAGTGAGTTCCGAGAGAGGTTTGAATCTCGCTACGAAAAATGACCTGGTTTGTTCCGTCGAGGTGTTTTCCAAAGTGTTTCAATGCTTATCATAAAATTCCGACCTTTTTTTTTTATTTGAAATCACCATTTGGAGCTTCAAGTCAAAGATTCAGAAGTTCTTGCAACTCCTTGGAGGATGCCCTCTTTTGTTCAGCTGCAATGCCTGTTTGGTATTTTCTTGGAGGTGTTGTAGTAACATCGGCCCCAATCTTCGTGTTTATTCAACACAGAAACAGGTTGTTTAAACTTCATTTCACTGGTCCCAAGATTGGGTACATGAGTTGGGATTCCTTGGGCAAATATTTCTATCATGTGGCGGGCTTTGGACAATCCCTCCACAGGTAAGCGTTCATGAAGTGAGAAAGACAAGAGAGTTCTCTTTGAGACTTTGCCCCGGGTGTCATGATATGTTGCATATACATTCAGTACATATATTCTGCCCACCGGATTTGAACCAGAACATTTCCGCGGGCTTATGAAAATTCCGGGGCTCCATTTGGATCTTCCGCACTCGGTATGCGGGAAATAATAAACCTTTTCTTCTAGGATGAGTCAATTCCAACTCCTGGGTGTAATCCGAAGATCAAAATGGATGAATTCATTATTCGCATCCGCTACCTTGGAGCGTATCGTGATGCCACCTCTTCGTTTTGCTTTGGTTAATTTCGACGAATAGCAGGTTGCAATGGTCTGTGAGAGGAAGTATGGAATTGGCGGAGCCATGACCTTTGTTCGAGCCCGTTCACCCATCTTTGGGGTTCGATCAAAGGTGAGATCAGCAGAGGGTCCCCTACTAGATACGATTACGTGGATATCAGCCCTGTGAATTTCTGTAGCAAATAGGTGTAGTCGACTGCCCATCATACTTCTCCACAGGTATGTGGGAGAGCGGCAATCACAAGGATCGTGAGAACCGCACCGGCGGTTGTAAGGTCCAGAACCGCGTCTCCTGTTCCAGAGAAGCATGCTCGCGAAGCAGGAGCGATTGGCTTTTCGAATGAATGGAAATTTGAGAATTTAATTCCCGCATCTTGCTGAGAGCAGCGATGGACGGGGTTGTAGTCATACACACACACTGCTCTGTCGAAACGGTTTTCCCCGTTGCTGAGATGATTATGAGAGCCGGGATAACCGTGGATTCCCCTGCCTGCCGCAGCCCACTTAGCACCCTTTAGTCTTCTGCTGGAAATGAATTGCAAGGCAGGTAAATTGGAACCAAGGTCATCGGGGTTTCTCGCATCGGTCCGTCCCTTCATACATATGCGGGTTAGGTGAAGGTAGTGGAGATGGGCCAGTCACGCCAAAAGGCCTGGTGTTTAAGAGATGGCAGTTCGCGCTTTTTCTGTAGTCTCAGAGACGATGCTGTCGCGTAACCCTGGCAAGGTCCCAACCATTCGCGCGTGAGGCACGAAAATTTTGGAAGCAATTTAATCGAAGAAAAACGGGTTGAGTTCTGCGACAAAGGACTGCTGTTTGAGGGCTGCGGGTAGTGGCTTGATGCCAAGGCGCCGTCGAGAAGCCAGAGAGCGCGAAGTGGGATGTCTGGCGACGCTGATAGGCTGGAGAGCAGGCAATGATGTCGCTGCTCTTGTTCTCTCCACTTGCGGGCTCCGAAAGTTGATCAGTAACGAGCTGTTGCTGAGGCAGAGCAAGACACCTCGCAGGCTGATTTATTATTAGTCTGTCGTCATGCGAAGGGATGGTGGACGAAGAGACAATTAGTCTTTCCAATCCGCAACTGGTGTCCTAGACAGAGCTTGGGACACTTTGCTAGTGAATATAAAGTCTGGCTGGGTGGAAGGGGTACCTCCCGAAGCACCCAGGGGGGGGCTGTGAACAAAGAGACTTGATTTGTATGTGATTAATTGGCCTGCAGCTGCATATCAACAGCACGCCTGGACGTGTGTAATACTGCACATGCATTCGCTGAATTGACCTGAACTGACGGCTTGACCCCTCCATTGCCCCTCCTTCCCATTTCTCGCACAACAAACCTCACCTGCTCCCATCTTCCTCCTCTCTCTTCCTCTCCTCCCCCTGTCTTCCATCTTTCTTCCTCTCTCTTTCAACTCTCCTCTCTCCTACCCATCTCCCATCTCTTTCATCAAGGCGTGCCTCTTTTCTCTTCCAACTCTTTGTTTATACTATCCTTCACCTCACAAACAGATCCCCGCAGCTATGGGTAAGAAGGCTGTTCACTTTGGCGGCGGCAACATTGGCCGTGGCTTTGTTGGTGAATTTCTTCACGAGTCTGGCTATGAAGTCGTCTTCGTCGATGTGATGGACTCCATCATCGAATCACTTCAAAAGGCGTCTTCCTACAAGGTCGTCGAGGTTAGCAACGAGGGAGAACACACCAAGGTCATTAGCAACTACCGTGCTATCAACTCAAAGCATAACCTCGATGAAGTCGTCAAGGAGATCTCTACTGCCGATGTCGTCACCTGTGCCGTCGGCCCCAACATTCTCAAGTTTATTGCTCCTCCGATCGCCAAAGGCATCGACGCCCGCACAATCGAGAGACCCCTCGCCGTCGTCGCCTGTGAGAACGCAATTGGCGCCACCGACACCCTCCATAACTTTATCAAGGACAACACCGACCCCTCTCGCGTCGAATCTCTTCCATCTCGAGCTCGATTCGCAAATTCCGCCATCGACCGCATCGTTCCTACCCAAGACCCCAATTCCGGCCTTGACGTGAAGATTGAAAAGTTCTACGAATGGGTTGTGGACAAGACACCATTTGGCGAATGGGGTCACCCAGATATCAAGGCTATTCACTGGGTCGACAATTTGGATCCCTACATTGAGCGTAAGCTCTACACTGTCAACACCGGACACGCTACCGCCGCATACTACGGATACAATATGGGCAAGAAAACTATCTACGAGTCTATGAGTGATGAGAAGATTCGTGGTTACGTCAATGACGCCCTCTCTGAGACCTCTGCTCTCATTGTTGAAAAGCATGGCATATCGGCCGACGAGCAGCGCAAATATGTTGACGCCATCATCACTCGTATTTCCAACCCACATCTCGAGGATGTCGTCCAGCGTGTCGGTCGCGCTCCTCTTCGCAAACTCGGTCGCAAGGAACGCTTCATAGGACCCGCCTCTCAGTTGGCTGAGCGTGGAAAGAAGGTCGATGCTCTGTTGGGTGCTATGGAACAGGCACTCAGATTCCAGAATGTCCCAGATGATGACGAGAGCGTTGAGCTTGCCAAGATCCTCAAGTCCGAGTCCGCCGAGGCTGCCACAACTAAGCTGACTGGGTTGGAAAAAGACCATCCACTTTATGCACGTGTCGTTGAACGCGTCTCCAAGGTTCAGAGCGAATCGAAGTAGGTCATATGGCGTCGCCGTAATAGGATCTGAATCCAATTTGTCGGCAACTTGTATCCGTGGCGGCTTACAAGTTGCTGAAGGAAAACTTTGAAAACTAGCCACTCCAACTTTTGGCCGATGGACAATGGTGTTACAGAAAGGCACATGGTATTATGGGAACATGTTCATATGAGCTTAAAACGGAAATGACAAACCATGAGATGACTTTGACATGCAAGGCTATTCCAATTCAAATTGGGTGACCACATAGCTACTACTAGTATGTACATATTATGTAGTTCTGCTGTCAACTCAGAAAAGATATGACATCTAATTTCTATTCTCCCTTAACATCAATAGTTTATATACATAGAGAGTGATAACTCGTAGTCTTCTCACTAAGACAATAATCTAGTATAGCCTGAGAGATGTAGTTGAGCTTTGCAGAAGCTATTCTGATCCACCAGAGCTCAAGTTGAGGATGATGTCATTGCAAACATTGAGTTTCTGAGGAACCAGGTGCAGGATGCAGCTCGACCCAGATATTTCCAAGTGTCTCCATCTTACACACTAAAAGCACATGGTGGTCTTGATATCCAAAACAACAAGGGAGGTCTACTAGGGTAGATACTATGGAGATGGGATGGAGTTCCAAGCACGCCTTTTATTGATTGATTTGAACACAACATCATTAGCATACAGAGTACAGCTGGTCAGAAGCTAGTAGCTCTTCAATTGCTGGATCATATGGGAGTTGGGAAAGATGAAATATACCTTCCGGGAGAGGCCCGAAATACAAAAATTCAGACAAGGTGCAAGGCCAATGCCTCAAGGGGCTTTCATCAACAAGTAGTATGTGTCCTTGTCATCGCGCGACTGTTGCGCCTACAGATACATACTACATACTCTATGAGAACTGGAGCAGCCATGCCTAGACTTCAATCGATGAAGGCTTGTGTGGAGGAGGTCTGAACTCTCGTGGTTGACTGTATTATGGAGATTCTAAAGACATTGGACCTTCAGCATGAGCAGTGTGAACCAACCCTCAGGAGTCAGTTGAAGGATAGGGTACTCCTATTTTGTAATTAGCAATTGAACCTTTCCTCATCCGTGATGAGTAAGGGGGTTGTTGAGAGATGAAACTTGGGGGGGAAGTCTAACTTCTGCCCTGATAAATCATAAAAGGGAAATCCACATGCTACGTGCATCAATAATTCATGTTGCAGAGAGTCTCACTATATTCCAATCTCACATTTGGCTTATTGTGACTTGCAATGAGGACTGCTTTGCATTCCATACTTGAAGAGAACACCTGTCTCCCAGATGATGACACATGGAACATGTCACAGGTCTGCCAGTCCGCTGGCAGTCCTTCAGAGCGCTCTATTCACATTGAGTTGTTTGAATCCAAACAATCTATGAGCACAGGATGCTTAGGTGGCATTGATGTCCTGAGTGTGCTTACAATGGCAGCCTTCACCTGTCTGTCATGGTCCAGCATCCAAAGCAATCATTGATACCATTGACTCCTGGTAGTGAAATCATCAGCACAGGTTTCCTGCATGCAACCAGAAATGATATCCAGTTTCCTGTACTTCTTTGTACCCCGCAGAATCCACAGGAGTGCTCCCTCACTTGCTGCTGGGCAGACATTTGCTGAAGCCATGTTCCCCACAGTTCGGTCACCGGTGAGCACGGTTTTGTCTCACCAACTTGGTTTTTCCACTGAGAGTGCTACCCTGGCAGTTCCCATTGAGTACACCTACATCCAGACAACCATACCAAAGTCAGATGGGCATTCTCAGACTGTCAATTGCTCCTTTTCCAGCATGCGGGCCGAGGGGTTTGCTGTTGCATTTCCAGCCGCAAAGAGGCTGTGCTTGAAAATAGCCGGAGTGGCTGACCACCATGCCAAGGACACACCATTCCGAACTGGGAAAGACGGCCAGCCACTAGCGGGGCCGGCTGGCTTGGCGAGAAGCGTGACTTGGTTTGCGTCGATTGGCCTGGCCCGCCATGATGTAACTAACTGCAGTGCATCCCCTCCCCCTCGCAACGCCCACAAACAACATCCGCTCACTCCCCAACACGCCCGACGTGCCAGTCCATGTGCCGGATGCCCCGATCGAGGCTGGCTCGCCCGTCCTCGTATAATACTGCAACCCACTGCCCTGGTTCTCCCTGGCAAGTGGGAGCGAATTTCTCCTGGTCCTGTACTATATATGGATGTATGTACTGTACATACAAGAAGTTCTTACTCTCTACTATACATCACCAGAGAATTCCGTCACCTGCCGTCCATCTGCAACCTCCCAGGCCATCCGGGACACCCCTCGATCCCCTCACTTCATTGGCCCTTTGCCTCCTCTCAATTGGCCCCAAGGAGAACGACACACCTTACTGCTCAGCCATCGATATTTTGACTGAAAAATGTGAGTGAGAACTGCAAGCAATCGACCCCGCAAAACAGAAAGTCTACTGGCTACTCGCAACGTGAATGTCTCCTTGGTATGGCCGTTTGGCGACCCATGGCACTCCGACCCAAACAGTCAGTCCCAACTGAACAGTTCAACTTGTTTTGATTCTCTTCTTAGCGGCTTATTTTCCAAGAAGCAATCGAAAATGTCAAACCTCTTATCACCTTCTACTGTCCTGTTTGACCTCAACCGCGGAGAATCAAGCCCATAGGCAATCTCCTCGGAAAAGCATCGCTTGAGGATATCTAATAAATCTAGATGCTAACCCGATTTTCATTAGCTCAAAGCGCCAGCTCTTGCGTATGCTAGTTTTCATCACGGACTCGCTCTGTCTTGTTGTGCACAGTACCAGGACTGTTCTGCGTCCTTGTCATCGTCTTAAAGAATAGGATTTTCGACGTCGTCGGAAAACACGAAAATAATGAGCCATGCCTTTACCCGCCCCGCGCTCGCTTCTTAACCCGTACCCAGAGCCACTGCCACTATACACGCCGCGCCAATCCGGCCCTAACGAGTGGGAGACAGCCTCGGTCCGTTCGAATGCTCCTTCTTACGTCTCTGCGGCCCCGTCGTACCACTCGTCGGTCCCGCCGCATCATATAAGGGCAAGCGATATTACTTCCGGGCCAACCAATAACTCGCCAAGCGAAAACAGCCCGTCAACTCCGCCCTCAACCTCCACTGCTTCCCGCCAGACTGGGCTTCCTTCCTCGCAGAGATATGCGCCTGGCTTCGAAACTCGAGGAGGGGATCTATCACACACTAGTGTCCGATCTCTCTATAATATTTCAGAGTGGGTTCCTGTCACCGGAGGGCTTCAGGCCCGGCATTACCACAACGTTGCCAGAAGACGGGTTACGGATACGTCAAGATTCACATTTCCAGCTTTATTTTCGGAACCAGCCAATGGGTCTCGCTATGAGAATGCCGGAACGCCCGACACATTCCCACGACGTTCCACTGCCCCAAACCTGACTTCTAATGGTTTGAGCCCATTGGGAGAGAGCCACAATTTATCTTCTTCAAGCCTGGTCAATAGTTCTTTCCAAGATACCACTGCTGGAGCGAGTTCGCATTCCCTCCAGGCTACCGCGGAAATCAATACTTTCCCGGACAGTCACCACGGGCATCTCTGGCCTCACTCTAGTGAAGATCTTCCAATGTCTCCTTTTGAAGACCCTGACCTGGTTGGGGAGACAGCTGCAGCAAGATTCCGGTCGCAACGTATATATAGAGCACTGCAGCAAGAAGAGAATTTCTATCAGCAATTGCAACACTCTATGTCAAACATTCGACAGCAGGAAGGCAGGCCTGCCCACGTATACCAGTACAGCTCATTAATTACAGAAGCTGACCATCCACGCACGCGCCAACGGCCATCCACTGCACCAGGCCTATCGTCGTCCGAACCGGCCCACGGCGATGAGCCGGGGCCATCAAACGATCAAGCAGGCCCAGGTACACGTCAGCGTTCTAACACAGCAGTCGATTATGATGAGATCCTTCGTGCGCAGGAATCTAGAACTTGGGACTGTATGCTTGCCCAAATGGCGGATTGGGAAGAGCGCCAGCGCAGCTGGAAGAAATTCAAAGACGACGTTGACAAGAGGTTGAATTCTAGCCTCAAGATCGGTATGGGTTGGGGCAAGTGGTCGTCTGGCGGTGGGAGGAGGAAGCTGAAAAAAGAGCAGTTCGGCAGCCATCCGGGCCTGAGGAAGTGGAAGAGCAAAGTCGGGCTGGCAAATTAACGAGAAGAGCCAGAAAATCTCTACCCTCCAGTTGACTTCCAGTTTGGGAATCCTCCCTGATTTTCTTATTGGATTGGTGATTCAGCACATTCATTGTACTGCGAATATTCATCCTCAAGGGTTGGATCAGTCATTGGTTAGTACTAGTTATGGAACTGACTGAAGACTCGAGATGCGATGGCCGGAAATTTCGGGTACTTCTTGCTTTATGACACTAGCATCGGCCATTGAACTCCTTGCATGAATTATGATGATGACCATTACTTGAAGCTATGCATATTTCTTCATTTTTGCTTTCTTTACGATATGGTGCATTATGAGGTGCTCTTGTGTGTATTCCCTCATTGAAAGAAAGCTCCGCTTACCCGTATATTTCTACATGGGTTGTTCTTCGCTCATTACTGGGAGGCAAACTAAATGTTCCGAAAGATCAAATCGAAATTGAATCTAGGGTTTTCTTCTAATTATGATATCAGTGTTCTTTTGAATTGGCCCATATCCAGCCCTGTTCATTGGTAGATACCAGGTTTTCGCAGTGGTCATTTCGAGTCTCAACCTTGAACCCTCAGCGAGGGAAGAGAATGAAGCTTCCACGTCGGGGTTTCTTATGAATATTGGAGGACATCTACATACATAGACCCGGCGACTTAAAGCGTTCATAGCAATATGAAGAGCGTGGAAGTCAAAGGGAGTCTCATTCTCTTTGCCTATGGCAAAATCATCCAGTTTCTCCTTGGAAACCAATTTCAACAACCTTTCCGTCTTGTCTCCTGAACAAACGGAAAAATGCGTCTTTACGAAAGCGACCGAGAAGCGAGAAAGAAATTCCACATATAAAATACTCCGAAAAGTATAAAATCCAAAAAAGGACAACTAGATAATACCAAAATCCCTTTCAAAGCCAGTGAAATGCAGTCTGCCCTTGATGTCCCGTCGTCAAAGGCCACCTTCAGAGGAGTAGGTGGCCTAGCTGGCATTGGCTTAGGGGTTAGGATTCTGAGTAGGGAACCCAGGAATGCCGGTAGGCAAGGGAGGGAAGCCGGTGGGCAGTCCCGGGAAGGAAGTTGGAAGGCCGGGAAGGCTGGTTGGTAGTCCTGGGAACGACGTCGGGAACCCTGGGATACCGGTTGGGAAGCCGGGGATCGAGGTGGGCGGGAATTGTCTTTCCTCGAGGTCTGCGCGGTCTATAATTGGGAAAAAAGTTAGCTTGTGGAGAGGTAGGGGAGCTAGAGGGATGGGGAAGCGATAGGGATAGGGATGACGGACTGATAGCTGCTGAAGCGGCTAGGCCAGCGCAGAGCAAGGAGATGAGCAGCTGGAATTGCATGGCTGCTGTGGGTAAATGGCTTATGTTTCAGTACTCTGCATTGTGAGGTTAGTCCTGGTGATGAACAAGGGATGGCACAAATATGTAGGGACATACCAAGAGCTGTTGTATACTAGGTGATTTGATGGATTCAATGGCGGGCTTTGCTCTTCACGACACGACTCGTTTGCTCGCCTCTGGGGTGCATACATGCCAGCGGCCTTATATGCCTGGTAGCAGAAGCCCATCATACCAGTCCTTCGGAGACATTGCTGCTAAGAAGTTCCGAACATCACCAAGGCGGAAAGCCCTTCCTGTCGTGTAAGAAATCGCACGTAGCAATTTCCTTTGAAAAAAGACCGAATGACTTAAAAAAAAAAAAGGCCCGGCGTACCACAAGATTTCGCCTGTGAAATCACGACAAATGGATTCTCCAGTCCATCCCCATGATTTAACAAGTCCGAATATGCCTTCCCTGCCGCGGCTTTGTGAGTCAAGGGTGGGTTGCACTCATGAGGAGCACTTCAAGGCGTTGAGTCGTCTCGTCCGAACCCACCCTTGAAATAGCCCTTTATCGGTGCGACTTTTGCATACAAATGAGGCGGCATAGGCTCGGGCGATCAAAGAGCTCGAGAATCGCACATTTGAAGGTAAAAATAACCCAAATAATAGAAATGAGGCATAGTCTAGCTCTAGCATTTTGCGTCCCCAGTTGAAGACGCATCAGCATTGCCTGAAGTGTATGGTGAACAGCAATTTGCGCTGACAATGCTGACTTTTCTTTCTTAAGCTGTTGAAGATCTCATCATCAAGGCTTATAAAGACAATCATTTATAAGATCCTACTTTGCTGATGACTTCTTGGATAGCAGTCATATCAGTAATTATGAAGACAACAAAGGAGGGATGTTGAGAGAGAACTTTGAAAATTGAGAATTTTAATGCTGGGGCCTGGACTGAGATTTTCGAAATGTTGGCTCATACATGCATTAGTGATTCTCAATTATAAATCTCCGATTGTTCATGGGGGATGCTGGTATCTTTGTCAACAGTGATTTTTCCTTCACTTGATCCTGCTGCAAACAGTTTTTTCATCCCTGCTTCTTCTCCCTTACACGTAGCATCAGCTCTGCAACACAAGCACAGCAGCTGATTGGGGTTGCGAGCACCTCCGAGGTGCGAGAACATCTCTCCTCAGCACTACAAAGAATCTGGCACAACCAATAGGTTGTACACTTCTTTAAATCCTTGGTCCCAGCTTGGAAAAGAACATGTCTCCTATTATTGCTCTGGAAGCGGATTTCATTGGCCTATTATGCGCCTGCCGTTGTTTTGGCCCTTATGAGTGGATAGTGCTTCCATCTATTTATCCATACAGAGTACGGAGTACAGAGGCCCTTGTTTCTGCAATGAGCCTGAAGCAAATCGAAAGTTTCCATGGGACCCGTCCCAAAGTTATGTCTTTGGCAGCCCAGGTTACAGAACGGAACGTGAACTGGTGGGAATAACATTACTGCTCCTGAGTGTCTAGAGGAGCCAAGGCCCACAAGTCCACTGACGACCCTAGCGATCCGCTCCAAGTGATTAGTCTTCATTACTTTAATGAACAAGAGACGAGAATCAGGCCAGAGCACGTACATGAAGATGGTACGGCGAAGTGGGAGAGATGCAGGAAAATAAGTATGTACATTGGTGAGGCCAACGTTGGTTTGAGAATGTGGCCCGGGCGAGGGAAATTGAATGCCATGCAAATGTACTTACTGCCCAAGCCTTCGATAGATTGCTGAACTGAGAATAGGAATGAGTACCACTTATTATAAGTTAATTCTTAACGTGCTCTCTTCTCCTAATGCATGCGCACTATCGTGTTTCAACATGCGCCGGACATAGGGTCATCAATCACCTAATAACCATGGGTCCCTCAAAAGTTCACAGGCGTACGATCTGTCTTCGGGCATCCACCTCAGCATCTTTCGCATAAACTGCAGAAAAAGCTCTTTATTCTTGCCCTCCAGGTATTCCTCTGAATCCTCGAGGGAGTTGTCTGGAATCTCAACGGGGCCTTTCCAAGCACCTAGCCATAGAATATCAGCATATGCTTCTTCCAACGCCGGTGAATAGTATCAGAGAGAAATCAAAGAAGCATGAAAGCAGCCTAGGTAGATATTTACCTGAATCATCCCAGTAATTTAAGCATTTCTTGCTTCTCCGAAGTAACTCAACAGGTGGTGGCCCTAGTATGGCAACCATCTCAGCCAGTAATTGAGCATCGGAGTGCGTCTTATCTGGGCCTCGACCATCAAACATATGATGATCTTCAAATAAATCCCAGATCTAACTCAGTCAAAATGTGAACATTTTACAACAGCATATAACTCCTAGAACGTATCACTTACAAGAACGCCAAGGTTCCAAATGTCCACTTTGCACGTCCACTTCATTCCCAACACTACCTCAGGAGCACGGTACAGGTCTGGTTGGATAAGGCCTTCGTGCTCTCCAGCGCCTATGCGGGCTTCGCCAAAGTCACATAGAAGAGGCATCCCACAGGCCCTCCAGCTTTCTTTCAGGTTGAATGGTCGAGACTGGTAGATGGTGTATTCACCTTTAACCTTCCGCGGAGAGGGAACTCTGTTTTCGCGACTTTCCCATTCTGCAAAGACTGACGGGTCTCGTGCGCGTAGCATTATGTTCTTGGCTTGTATGTCTGTGAAAATGACAGTCAAGAAGATGGTTAGAGACTCCAAACGGGAGTATGTGAGATCAAACTGTTCTGACCTGTATGAACAACATGTGCCTCAGAATGCAAATAGTCAAGGGCAACAAAAAGCTCGCGTAATAGTGGCTTGAGCATATCTTCCGTCAGGCTCTTATCGGGAAAGGAGGCCTGAAAATGGAGAAGGCTCGTTACGAGCGGCTCGTGTACCAAGCACTGATGAAGGCCAGCTGGCCCTTTAATTTCAAAGGTATCGAGCACTGTACGGATCCTGTTTCTTCCAGGATGAGAGGATGAAATTGACGCGATATGTGTTAAGATGTTTGATTCTTTTGTCAAGTTTGGGGTGCAGATGTAGATTTTAAGCGCTGCATAGCGATGTTGACTGGATCGAACACTTAGGGGGTCAATTTTTTTTAGCAAAGCGTCATTTTGGAAAGGATTACCAGAGGTCTCGACAGAACCAGACTGTGGAGTACGCACCGAAGCCTAACTTGCTCAGGATCTGATACCGAGCTTTGAATACTTGACCGATGCGAGCAGGATAGAAAAGGCCTCTGTCATAAGCGAGCATATTTTCCTCCTCAACTTTGATAGTAGGATCAAGCCCTACGTAATGAGTGCTTCTGACAGCGCGACGCGGTGAGGAGGCTCTAGAAAGGGTCCTGCGCGCCAGTCGAAAGAAGTCCATTTCTAGTATAGCTGAGCAGGTGATGTCCAGCGTCAACTGAAGTGAATAATTCTGAACCCAAAACACACCCAGCCAACGACCAGGAGAAAGAAAAGGTGATTTGGCTTCTGAGTTAACTAACTAGTCCCAAAATAGACTAGTGGTTCTGACAACATCCTGACTGCTATGCACCGAAAACATCGAATACAGCAATGCACAAAGGCCAAATAACACAAGGCACTGCGGGCACTGCAGTCATGGAGGGATAGTTATGACTGGCGCAAGCAGGTATGCGATAATGGTGACGTGATAGTCGTCATCAGCCCTTTTGGGTGGACAAGACGCGGCTTTCCCCAAAGCCATATCCGAAGCAGATAGACTCCATTAAAAACACCGATGCTGCAATGGGAACTGATGGGCTTCTAGCCATTGTTCTGGCCGCCATTCAGAAGAGAAAGAAAAATTCAAGAACCTGGATCTTATGGCTTATGATGATCAACGCTATATCTGAGGATGGCTTCTGAAGGTTCGGGGACTCTTTACAGAGCAGACAGTAGAAGTGTCAACTGTAAGATAGCTGTGTGGAAAGTAACCCTTGTGGCGACAGATAGGGTCTGCCCCAGGATGGCCCCTCCTTGCACACCATCGTGATACAGGGTCCGTTTGTATTCCCCTCAAGTCATGAAAGAAAACATAGCATTCAGCAAAAAAAGTGATTGCACTTTATGCTGTTTGAAAGCAAAATTGCATTAGCATCGTTTATTTCAAAAAGGGTGGATACGTGCTTCAAGTTTTGTGCTGCAACATCAGTTGAGAATGCTTCGCTTGCCTGCCAGTTTAATTGTATACCACGGGGTCCGAGTCTCGCAAACGGGCGACCGCGCTGCGAGTATGCGTTCGACAATATCCACATCGTTGCTCGACGATAAGGGGTTGCACACCCAGGAGTGAAGCTAAGGGGCAGATTACAAGTCTTGAGCTTGAAGAGATATTGGGAATCAACGACGGATGCACAACACGGGTGAAACCCCAAACTAGGCGGCAGCGAGGCCAAATCACAACCAACAGTTTGGCTCGGTGGGTAATGTTTGTGCCCTCGATGCTTTACCCCATAGACATTCCGTCCAACCTATCTTCGTCGGTTAGCCTTTCGATACACATGTTGGGGCCATAGGCCGAGCGATGGCTGAAGAGCAAATGATCAATTGGAGATGCAAGTTACCTCGCACCAAGTTTATCACTGTATATGGAGCACTCATTTTGGGCATGGAGAGGGGCTGAAGAAGGGAAATAATATGGGATTTGACCAAGAAGCATTAATAACAAAGTAGGACACCGCTTCATGAAGCGTCAAATATAATCAACATGTAAGAAGCCATGACAAGAACAAGAACACTGACCGCCTTCTCTATCAGCACCGCCTTGATAACGCCGCATCCTTCAGGTATCAGACCTCCTTGAGAAAACCTCGTCACAAGGCAAAAGAAATCAGGCAAATAGACGTTATAACGTTGAAGGGCATAACCTGCAGCACAAGAAGTGCAATGGAATCTTGAGAGCGCGCCATTTGCTAGCCACATAAATGATTAGCAAGCCGAACCCCTTACAGCATTGAGCCCAAGTATACAAAGGCATCAAGCTTTCGAAATCCAGCCACTGTGGACCATGAAATCAAATATTCGGCTAGATTTGGCGGCATCGATCTGCAAAGCCGAGCGTTAGTAACGACGAAGATTTTGAAACGCCAATTGTATGGGCATGGGCTGACCTTGCACATGTTTCTGGCATCTTTTTTCTTCAAGCTCCCTCCTTGTTTCATGGCTTCTTTCAATAGATGTTCCTTGACCACAAGATAGGGCTTAGGCTGCAAATGCAGCAGATTGCATAATTCCAACTCCTCTTTTGATAACAGATGGCTATCCGGTGCCTTATCATTCTCCAATTTCCAAGGAGCGACCCCAGTGATCGGAGTAACCACATATTTCGTTTTTGCTGGCTGGGGAGTTAATGCTCCATTTAGATTGCTGAACACTTTGTCAAAATCGTTAGGAACGGGAGGTTGGTCGGCTGGCGCAAGTTTTCTTTGTAACCGCAGGGGAAGTTCAGGCATAGTTAGCTGAGCTGCAGCAGACGGGCCCTCGGGCTGCTGTGGTTTTGGCCGTGTAGTAGCAAATCGATCAAATGCCCCCTGTGGCACCGCTCTCTGAGCCCTTTGCGCTTTCTCTTGTTCATACTTTTCTCCGCTTTTCAAGTCTCCAATGCCCATTGTTCTCCACTCCTGAAGTTGCGCGATGGCTATTCGAAGATTATGCTCGTACTCCAGGCCTTTTGTGAACTCGTCAAAGTCCTCATGATTCATCATTCTTGCAAATGGCTTGGCTTTGTTCAGCAGGTCTCGCTCCTCCTTAGTCCGTTTTTTATCAAGCGCAGTGTTTTTCCGGTATTCTAAGAGGTTGTGCTCGAAGAGAATCTTTTTCCGCTCCGTTCTAGCGGTTAGGCGAGAATTGTAAATGTCTTTCACGGTCATCTTAAGCTCCATCTCAGCATCCATCTCTCCATTGGCGTTTAGACCGTTTCCGGGCTCAAATTGCATATGCTGAACCGCTTCTTCGGCATCATTTGCAAACTCCGTCTCAAACTCGAGTCTCCCAGGCATGTACCCTTGAACTTCATGGCAGGCTGGTACTGAAGCGGTCGGCTTCTGCTTGGGCATTGCCGGCGGCGCAGCCTTGGCAGCCTCTTTCCTTTCTTCGATCCGTCGCTTCTTACGAGCTTGAAACTCCTCCTTGGGTATCTGCTCCTGTAATGACTTATCATTGGGGTCGGCTAGCTCTGGAAGAGGAAAGTTGGAGCTATTTATGTACGTTTTGATGTAGTGGTCGCGGACTTCCTCCTTTGCACGGTAGCCTCCGATATGATCGGCGATATCGGCCCACGACCCTAAACCGTATATTTCAGCACCTTCTAGAAGTAACAGCTCTTCGTCGGCGCCCCAATCAGGGTCATAGATAGGGACCGAATTCTGCTCAATCACCGAGTACGGATGGGTCCGGGGATCGTGGCTCTTCGAGTGCTGACCGGCAGCGAAGCAGGGAACGCAGAGATCATATTCATGGCAAGCGCTATGCGCGCATGATATACGCACCTACACCATCCACCCCAGTCAGCTGAGGCCGCCGAACCAAGTGAAACGAGAACCGGGGAGGGAGGGCCTACCGTGTTAGTGACGTCGACGGAACAGACATCACAATGGTACTTGGTACCTCCATCTGTGCCGCGCGCCGCATTCTTTTTTCTAATGACACCCATGGAGCCGTCACCTACCGGCTCATTGTCCCCCACTTTTAGTTATCTTCCCGAACCCGCGTCGCGAGCTTAAGCAAGGCGCAATGGACTGCCCTGCTCTCGCATCAGCCGACGGCAGAACCAGTCCAGATTTCCAAACTCAAGGCCTTGCCCTTCTTTTGATAAAGGCGCACCAAACAAAGGTGAAAGGCAAATAAAGTGCTGTTACGAAGTGATAACGTCGGGGCTGTTGTTTGTGTTAATGAATCCCCACGATTTCGGATTGAATGGGGAAGAGCAGTTCCGGGCCGACGACGGCTAGGTAGCTATTATGTAAGAGGGACCGTTGATTTAGGCTTAGCTCTGGCTTGGCGATTTAGCCGTATCTGGCCGGCCAAAATCCTTGGCAGCGGAGTCTAGAGCCGCCAGGTTCACTTATGAAATACTCTTGATGCTGGACGACAATGTTTGGTAGTATTTTGCAACCGTAAATAAAGGCTCCCCATAACCGTCCGAAATCTATAGGAAAAACTCTTCAAAAATTCCTCAAGAAATAATACTCGAGTTCCGGCATTTCCATGTCTAACCAACAGAACGGGCACATATCACTCCGCCCTTCTGACCATTGCTGCAAATGTGGAATCCAGTCTTCGTTATCAAGAGGCCTTCCCACGGTCTCGATGTAGCGACTTAGGTCGATTAGCCGATATGCGTTACAGGAATTACACAGATGGAAGTCCCTATCAGGCAAGCCCTGCGCATCCAAAGGCTCAAGGCGTCGCATCATTTCCTCCATTCCAGGACACTGCGCGTCATAGCTGCGAACAACTTCCGGAAAGACGTATTCAGAAAAGGCGAAAAGACGCTTGCAGGTAAGAAACAGGCAAACTTGATCGAGGGCTTCGCAGCGACGGAAAATTTCCAGTAGCAGCTCGTTTGGCAGCAGAAGAAGCCGAGATTTGAAGGTTTTTTTTCGCTGCCACTTCAAACGCTTCTGGTGTTCCTGCTGCTTATTCCATAAGTTCCACTGCTTCCGCTTATTCCGATCATCCTTCCGCTTCGTCTGCTTCCTCCATTTATCCCGCCTCTGCTGCTTCTGCCACCTCTTCCACTTCCTCGCCTCCCTCAACTCTTTTCGCTCCTGCTGTGTCTTCCGTTTTCGTTGCTCCTCCTGTTCTCTTGCCTGCCAATCGGGTCTAAGCTATAATTCAACAGCGGCGTTAGTGACCCAGTATAGTCTACCGAATAGGGAAGGGTATTTTCTGTACGTACGCGCGCCGGCACCCGGAAGGGTGTTTGCCAATGGCATTCAGGATGATCTAGGTCTGCCCTACTTCTGCTAAAATTCGTCCTTGGGCGCATAGGCCATTGGCGTTCTGGAGCCATCTGGGCAAGATATTAAGTAGACCCGGGTTATAACGATTCAGGTATAGTTCACTAACCTCTTTCTAAACCTGAGAGGTGTAGGATTGCAGATTATGATCTCTCATAATTTATAGTTCCAATCAAGACACTTAGTATCTGCAGCGATAGATCAGGCACAGGACAAACAGAGAAAAGGATCATCGTAGCTCCACGGGTATGTGCAGAACAAGCAACTCCATCAGACAGAAAAGGGCTCTCTGTCTTGCAGGGATTCTTTATCAGGGCCTACTTCCTATTTAGACCAAAGGAAAACCACATCCTAGCCACAAAAGAAGTGTATTATTCCATATTTCTTGCTTCAAGGAGACCTTGAATTTTCGCATAAGATTGCATAAGGATATTGACTGGTTGCTTTGGATGTAGGATAGCCAATAATTGTCGTCTTGGCTCAAGTCCTTATCCAGTAACAATTGTAGGCCGTAGCATGAATCGACTCAATGATGCCTTCTCCTTAACTTGAGAATTCTTCCTTATGTTGCTTGACTTTGCAGGGAATCTCGCACAATTCTTGCCCTCAGCTCCTTGTGCTCTGTAAATAGAGCTAGTACAAGCCTCTTGACTTTGAAACCCAGCCGGACTCTTGCAGGGTGCCCCAGTCTCAACTTATAAGGCTTGTCCAGCTGCGTTTAGCCATGACGAAAAATACAGAAGGGAGATGACAGTTGCTAAAATTGGAATACACAGGGATCCAGAAATTCCAGGGAGTGAGAACAACTTGCAGGGACATGCTGCTACATGCATTGAAAGCACACACCATTGTTCTTTGTTTATAGTGCATATTAGCATGTTTGCACAAACAGAGGCATACAGATGTTCACAAAAACATAATGAAGCAACCTCTTTTATCTCTTGTTTCTTTGCAGTCTCGCTTGGACCCATGAGTGCCAGATGCCAGTCTGCCAGAGATCCAGCTCACAGATCCACGGATGATAACTTTTGGGACAACAGTCATGATGTCACCTCTAAAAATGCTCTCTGGTGTACTCGGTAGTTAAGCCATTCAAGCTTATGGGGAAGAGACTGAGTATGGGGTATTCTGGTTCAAATTGGATGGTACCATTCTTTGGATTTGAGGTATGTGCCCAAAGACCATGGTATGCAGTTGCCGGATGCGAGCGGAAAACAGGAATAGGGCTTCGCATTCCATAGGGGTCATGGAAGGAAGCATCGCCATGCCAGATTCAGGGCTTCAAAATGGCTTTGAGGCCTTTCGGACTTTGCCAGGAGGAAGTCTGGATTTCAGAAGAATCAGGCCTCGTCATGCAGTCCCAAAGCGAGATGAAGTGACAGGGGCTTCATTGATTCGGGCCGTTAGGGGCATCATGATTGGCCCGTAGATGTGGCTGAGTCGAGGGGTTCCTTAAATTCTGATTGGTAGAAGCGGCAAGGCCCCTTTGTAATTTCTGAGCATTACATAAGGCGGGCTGGGGTGTGGAGCTGCTGTATTGTAACTGTACTGACAGTACGTGCGGTATGCCCCCATCACATCACTTGCAACACCAAGAGAATCAGTGAGAGTGCAGAGCAGCAGACGACGACCAGCAACTTCAACCCCCCTCCCCTTTTCTCACAGCCCGTCTCACGGCTGGTAGGACTTTTTAAGACCAACAGCATATATCAGCAGAGGCAATAGGAGGGTCACAGGTCCAACTTATGTTTCTCTTTCACTCCTGATTTCAGTTGATCTCTTGGACTACCCTCACCCAAGTCTCAGCTGGCCCGCTCCCCTCATCTCTCAAGCCGCAGTTGTATTGAAACACATCCCAAGTGAATCCCTCCCTTCTGATTCAAAACAACTTCATCGACGACTAAGCATTCCTTCCCTAACAACTTCTCTCTCTAAATGACTTCCTCCATGGACAAGATGTCGTGGAAAATCACCAAGAGTATGTGTTCCCCTCACCAGCACTTCGATCTGAACTCCCCTTCGGTCTCTTGCTTCTTGCTAACTGATCTCACCTGCAGAGCTGAAGGAAACTCACCTAGCCCCTCTGGCAAACTCTTTTGGTCGATCCTCCTCTACCTCAACAATCAAGCCTGATCATGCTGATGAGGCTGCTTCGGTCCCGCCACCAAATACTTTGATTTCAACCAGCCCCAACAATGGCATTGGTGAGAAACTTCCTGCTCTCCTCTTCATGCCCAGGCCGCCCTAGAGTGCTAATGCACTTTGCAGCTGCCTCCGAAGCACTAGTCTCGCCTCCAGCAACACCCGTAAAGCCAGGAATCTTGATTGTTACTCTTCATGAAGGCAGGGGTTTCTCGCTTTCGAACCACTACCAGCAGCTCTTCAATTCCCACTTCCAGAACAATTACACTGGTCCCATCAGGCCCAACTCGTCTTCGTCTCACACAGGCCACAACCCTATTGCCAGCTCCTACACCCAGACAGGACGACCACAATCCACCAGCGGCGGCATCAACGCTGCTCCGACCAACCATGGACGCTACTCTACCAAATACTTACCATACGCCCTTCTCGACTTTGATAAACTTCAAGTCTTCGTCGACGCCGTGTCTGGAACGCCCGAGAATCCACTTTGGGCCGGAGATAACACTTCATTCAAATTCGATGTCTCTCGTGTCACTGACTTGAATGTACAGTTGTACCTCCGGAACCCCGCTGCTCGACCCGGCGCGGGCCGAAGTGAGGATATATTCTTGGGAGCCTGCCGGGTACAGCCTCGCTTCGAAGAGGTTCCAAAGGCTACCGAGGAGTCTAGGGCCAACAAGAAAGATCGCGAGAAGTCGGCGGCTTCATTTGGACAACAGGGCCGTTCGCGTCTCCAGGTCGGCGCCGAATGGTTGGATTTGCAGTTTGGCACCGGCTCAATCAAGATTGGAGTTTCGTTTGTCGAAAACCGACAACGCAGTCTTACGATGGATGACTTCGAACTGCTCAAGGTCGTTGGTAAAGGTAGTTTCGGCAAAGTGATGCAGGTCTTGTAAGTTTTTACTATCTTGGGCTTCTTTAACTTGGAGAGGAATTTGCTGTGCTCACGCACATCTTAAGGAAACGTGATACTGGCCGAATTTACGCCATGAAGACCATTCGCAAAGCCCACATCATCTCCCGTTCTGAGGTTGAGCACACATTAGCTGAAAGATCCGTCCTTTCACAGATTAACAATCCTTTCATTGTTCCACTAAAATTCTCTTTCCAGTCTCCAGAGAAACTCTACCTTGTTCTTGCCTTTGTGAATGGTGGTGAATTGTTCCATCATCTTCAAAGGGAACAGCGATTTGACATCAACAGAGCTAGATTTTATACTGCAGAGCTGTTGTGTGCTTTGGAATGTCTACACGGGTTCAAGGTCATCTACCGTGACCTTAAGCCTGAGAATATTCTACTTGACTACAGTGGCCATATTGCTTTGTGCGATTTTGGCCTTTGCAAACTTGATATGAAAGACGAGGATCGAACTAACAGTAAGTCATATATTCAATGATCCCCCTCCCTTACGCCATACTAACGCTTTTCAAAGCCTTCTGTGGAACACCCGAGTATCTTGCTCCAGAGCTTCTTATGGGCACTGGATATACCAAAACAGTTGATTGGTGGACTTTGGGAGTTCTACTTTATGAGATGTTGACTGGATTGCCGCCATTCTACGACGAAGATACCAACGAGATGTATCGCAAGATCTTGCAAGAACCCCTTACTTTCCCCAGTTCCGACATCGTTCCGGCAGCTGCTAGAGACCTCCTAACCCGCCTACTGGACCGTGACCCACAACGCCGTTTGGGAGCCAACGGTGCAGCTGAGATCAAGGCCCACCACTTTTTCGCAAACATTGATTGGCGCAAATTGCTCCAGCGTAAATATGAGCCTAGCTTCCGACCCAATGTGGTATGTAGTTCTAAATTTTATATACCATCCGTCAAATCTTCAGGGAACATGCAGCTCCTAACCGAGATCCAGGTTGACGCTCGTGACACTGCAAACTTCGATAGCGAATTCACTTCTGAAGCCCCGACTGACTCCTATGTTGAAGGGCCTGTCCTCTCTCAGACTATGCAAAAACAATTTGAAGGCTGGTCCTACAATCGTCCAGTTCCTGGGCTTGGTGATGCTGGAGGCAGCGTGAGAGACCCGGCTTTTGGCAGCATTCCCGAGTAGTCATGAGGGTCGTTCAGCCTAACAAGTTCATCCGCATTATGGGCACCCAACAGTGGGACAACATTATCAGCTTTGTTACCCTTTATTCGCATTTATGCCAATCTATTCTGTCTATGAGAAATCTCTGCCTTCTGGAAAGCTGGCGTGGCCATACAGAACTACTACCATTCTTCGGAGTTCCCAGGCTTTCTCAAATGCCCGAGGTATACCCAAAGACCTTTTCCTGGCCTCTTTTTCTGTTCTTCTGCAAATAAACCGTTTTCTTGATTGCTGGCATGGGTTTTAAACAACTGGCCCAAGTTTCCTCAAGGGTAAAACTGCATACACTGCTTGAAGGAAAGCTCAAAAATACAATTGCAGCTTTTTTCTTTTCTTTTTTCTTTTTACTTTCCTATTACCCCGCCCTAGATCCCGGGCATGTTGTGCGCTGTACAGCTAAGATACACTGACTTTTCCCTCCATCTTTGCTCGTGCAACCTTATCAATAGGTCTCTTCCTGATTGTTTATGGTTTGTTTTTGCATCTCAGAGCTGGATCGCGCAATTTCCTACATGAATTTGAAGTTTCTATTTAACTTGTCCTCCAGTGTGGGTTTTCTACCTTGCGCAACCTTTGTTCTTTTCCAGCCTCAATTATGTCGGAGTACGAGATTGATATTGGTCATTTTTCACTTCAAGCCAAAGGGTGTAGGCTGGGCAAGTTTTCAGAGTTTGTTTTTCTTCTCTTCATTCTATCTAGCAAACGCGCCCTGCAAATATCAAGCTTTGACATTGATATCCGGCACATTTTCAAATGCCCACTCGTGTGTTTATCCAGAGCTTGTTCTTGAAGTAGGAAAGACTGCAAAAGAAGTAGGCCAGGCAAGCACTCGATAATACGAAAACAGGATACAATCCTTTAGAAGAGGTTCAGTTAAAATAAAGTAACGGGGTGATAAAAAGGTAGAATCATTTACAACCAACCCCTTCCCATTCCCATCCAGCCTACTCTGCAGCATCCTCATACGCCGGGTCCTCCGTTTCCCCATCTCCAGCAGCATCGACTTTAGCATCGTCCTCATCACCATCAACATCGATCAGATTGCTCTCCCCTGCACCATTTTCAAGCTTGAGGTACTCATCCCACTCGGGGAACAACTCGGCATCCGCCCCCTCGACACCGGGAGGGACACCAATAGTCCGAGCAACTTTGGCCTTACCGCTCTTCTCGAGACCCTCCTTCCAGCGCAACACTAGTTCTGGCGTTCGACTCGGTTTATATGTCTGAGAGAAGAGTACTGCTTCGGCGATGCGGTTGGTTTCAACGAGGAGGTCGATGCAGCCATCTACGTCCCCGAGTTGCCACAGCGCGGAGAAGACGATGTTGTGGACACCGGCTTCTTTGGCTCGCTCTGCTAGTTTACGAAGGCCATCGGAGTTGCAGCTGGAGGAGTGGAGGAGGAGCAGGGAACCTAGATCCTTGGCGTGAGTAAAGCATTCTTCGGCGAGAGCAAGATCCCACGCGGTCATGGCAGCGTCGCCAACGGTCTTCCATCGATGTTCAATGTCAGCTTCGCGGGCAATTTCTAAGGCGATATCGAGCTTCCCAAGGGTCAGGGAAAGTTCGAAACGGTGTTCTTGATCCGTAGCCACTTCAAGAGCTTGGTCTTTATATCCTTGGCCCTCTAAAAACCGAGCGATCTTGTTCATTTGGTCTTGGGGAATGTCCGGCAAAAGTTCGCTGGCGGATTCCATGTCCCCGCGAAGAACTAAAGTTTGGTATTCGACGACGGAAAGGGAAAGGGAAAATGAGACAACGGTAAGATCTTTATCGGCAAGGTATATTCTTCCGTCTCGGGGTAGATAGCCAAGGAGATACATTGGCTGGTCAAAGTGAGAGATTGTGTACGTCTGATCCCCGACCAGATAATTCAACCTGTTGGTTGAATTAGTGTATATAAAGCAATCTCCTACCCATTCGCCGGTACGGACGTTGTCGCTGATATCCGTAACGATCTCGAACGCTGATTCCACGCCATCCTCATCCGCTTCCCCGGCATTGATACCAGCAATGTAGTTCTCCCGCGAAAATCTAAGAACGTAGAAAGTGTCTTCACAAGCGAGAGTGACCAGCTCTCCGGACTCCGACCAATAGACCTAAATGGCAGTTAGTAAAAGTGTACAGTGGGATTCTGAGGGTACGAGGAGTGTACATACCGCTTTGGGATCAACCTCTATTCTTCTCACAAGGCCGCCGGTTTCCCAGTCAAACATGCCAATGCCACCTTGGCCTTTCACTCCGAGCAAGACGCCACTACAAAGGCCTTCTGCTTGAAACCCAACATCAAGACCACCGCTTTTTTCTTTGAAGTTGCGGAATATCTTTACGCTCGTTTGGGATTCTCGAATCGCGTAGTCGTTGCTGTTATCCTTGGAGCCCCATGCAAAGTCGAGGCCCGGCCCGAAAGCCTTGTTACGCCATGCAAGAGCAGTGTAGATAATGTATTCACCGTCACCACAGACAGATACAAATCTACCGTTTGGCGAGTGCATCAAGCTTTGTGGATATACCTCACAAGAACCAAGTTCTTTAATTGGCAAAGTAAGTGGAGCTCCATCTTTGAGAGTTGAATCGCCGCCCTTAATAACCGTCGAGACCACTTCGTTGTGGCGTGTCCAAATTATCTTTCCAGATCCGTCCATGGACACAGCGGGCTCTTCTCTGCCCATTTTCACGACCACAGCACCGTCATCAAAACCCATCGCAATTCCTTGTTTTCCTCGCTGGTAGCTTACACACCATGCTCTTTCCAAGCCGTAGCTCAAGGATTGCACCAATCTATATGTATTGGCGTTCCAAATTTTAATCGTTCCGTCTTCCGAACCTGAGATAATAATTGGGAGCTCGGGATGGTAGCAGGCAAAAGAAACATTGCTGGCGTGCCCTTCTAGAGTCGCAATCAAAGCCTTTGTAGTATAATCCCACACCTTCACAGTTTTATCGTCGGATGTGGTCAAAAGGTATGGCTTATCGGCGTGAGGGTAATATTCGACGTGGTTGACGCCCTTGGCTTCATGAGCTTCCAGCGTCAGGTTGGGGTGTGGCGACCCCAGACTCCATATTTTGACCGTTCTATCGAGACAAGCGGAAGCAAATGTGTTTGAATCTTTCGGGTTGATGGCCAAGCCCATAACATAGTGACTGTGCCCCTCGAATACCTGTACGCATTTCCACGACTTATCCCAATCCCAAAGTCTGATAGTCATATCATCGGAAGCAGTTAATACGAAAGGATGCGTAGGGTGCACTGCGATGGACCGAATATAATCGGGGTGAGCCTCAAAGGAGATTATCTTCTCGGAAGTGTTATAATTGTAGACGCGTAACTGGAAATCATCGGAACCGCAAACGATCCAATTCTTCCTCGCAATAAAACGTCCGGCTCGTACAGGGACATCAGTGAGTTCAAATGTTTTCACAATGGACTAAGAACGGAATTAGCGGCTAGAAAAAAGGGAGGCCGTTCAAGTCACCCACCTGGGTCTCGTATGACCAAATATAAACATGGCCTATGAAATGGGTCAGCTTTTTAATAATTGAACGTTGTATATAGCCCAAAAATTCAGTATACCGCTGTACAAGGTTGTTAATATCTGTTCTGATTGTTAGAGCTGTTATCTGCCTTGCTAGTAGTAGCCCTGACTTACCCACGGCTCCGTTGGATGGAAGTCAATTCCCTTGACCCGGTTAGACCGGGCAAAGAGTTGTCTCTGAGATACTCAATCAATACAAGTTTCGATCGCAAGGTAAGCGATTGTCAACTTACTTTGACATCGAACCGCATGGTGGTCGACCTCGCTGTGGGGATTGAACAGGTGAAGCATGCGGCGGCCTAATAGCCGCAGGAGTGATGGCACTCTGTTGAAGAATCTGGACACTTGACAGCTAATTGAATGTGCCCTATAAACAGCCAAGAATAACCTGCTGAAGTTATCAAACACGAATTGGTGTTGGTGTAAAGTGAAGTTGTTGATTCTCATCAACAATGCAACCTGTCCACACAAGGGAGACTTGCGCACTCAATTTCTTGATGTTCCGCCAGCTGTCCAAACTGGGTTAAGCGCCATCTTCACAAGTACCCACGTACCTGGAATCAATCTAACAGTCAAACAGAATAAACTGGTTGAATTGCATCTACAGGTCTGGGTTCTAGCATAACCACAGTGGCCGCTTTCCTAACTAAAGCACTTTTATCTCTTCAAAAAGTGCCACTAGATTTTCAACAATTTGTACAGAGCACAACCTTCGGATTGACAGGTTTCAAAGTTTCAGTATGGTATAATATACATGGCATTCCATCGTGGCCGATTATAGCACGGCATATTCGATAATCCCATAGAAATAAGAGGATCGTTCATCAAGCCGATCGTCCTGTCACTCCCGTCACCGAGCTGCAAACCCTCTAGGACTCTTTAGATGTTCCTCGCTCAAAATATGTCCACTGGCCTGGCTTGGGTTTCTCTTGGAGTTCCTCCCAGCTAAGCAAAGTCAGTATCGTCGACAGTATACGATCAATGTTCGCGCCCACTTACACTCTGTGCTTTGCCATTTCATCAACCAATTGCAACTCAGCTTGGGCAGTTTGGATGACCTCCTCAATCAAGCCACCTCCAATCTGTTGCTCAATTTCCGAAACCCTAGTTGGATTAGCATTGATTGTGAATAATTGATTTTCCAAATCTCAGACATACTGTGATGCTTCAAGAGCCGGCTCTGGTTCCCATTCCAATTTTGGTGCCATATGTTGATCTGCTTCTGCCTGGGCCTCCTTTACTCGAAGCTCCATCTCCTGCTCATTGAGATACGCGCCCTCCATCTGAGGGTTGAAAGGCTCCCCACCCCAGTCTTTCTCTTCCGTGGGCTTTTCTTTTTGTTCGTATGCAGCATAGGAACCGTCTGGTTTCAAAGCTGTTTTGTAGCCTTCAGGGTTCTCTGCGACGGCGGCCTTAACCCTTTGTAGCCAGGAATCAAAGCCTGGCGGCTTTACCGCCTCGACGATACTTAGTCGCTGACGGGTAAGTGCTTCTGTTGACTGGCGATATACCGACGACTCGGGGAAGGTCTTAAGTTTGTCTAGCGTAGTTTGATAGAGGTAGATAAGGGTTGGCCGCGGGCTTGGGTGGGTGTTGAGGCCGGTAAGACCTGTCGGTGCGAAGGGTTCCAGGTATCTGCCTGGCCTGACGTTTGCCAGTAATCTTAGTGTTGCCCTCATGATTGCAATTTGAATGCAGCTGACAGCATTAATCGATTCAATGGCTCGCCGTGCTGCAGGTTCAAACCTCGGCGTCGTCAACGATGACCGTTGTCTCTTGTGTATTGGCCGGATGAAAGTGGTTATGTAATCAGGTTCTCCCGGGACGGATTAAACGGCTCCCGAGCCTAGATCTCAAAAGCGAAACGTCGATCAATCAAGTTCCCAAGGGGCGAAAGGCCAGAAGATAAAACGATCCTCCGATCTACCCATCATTGCGGTGTCGACCTTAGGACAATTCGAGATAGTCCAGCGACTCGTATCTTATGCTCTCCCTCCATGTAGGTTGCATCCACGAATCTCCCCGAACACTCTGCACTCACGAGTTTAGGGGCTAACCGTCCAATTCCAGCAGTTGACGGAGTTGCAAATCCTCTTAGAACTGGAGTTTGATTCGGCTGTGGCCTACTAGGCCATTATATCCTTCTTCAACATGAAGGTCGGCTTGTTGGCCTTCTCCCTTATCGTGGCCGTCGTACGGCCAGTATTTGCTGCCTCGCATAACCTTGGAAAAAGAGCAGACACCAAACCTGTTGACAAGGGCTCGGATGGAACGACGACATTTAATGATGTGCGGGTACCACCTATGAAAGAATTTAATGCGGCTGGTTTTGAAGAGGGGATCAAGGATGGATACTGGTGCGTATTTTTAGTGCTCCAGCGGATGCGTCACCCTGCACCTGCTAAGTCCGCTGACCTCCTGTAGGTTTGTCAAATACTATTCCCCTTATTGCCCCTTTTGCGAGTCCGTTAAGCCTACATGGCAGACTCTTTATGAATTCTACTACGTGAGTGCAATCTATACCTGCCCGTTATCGTTGACTAACATTCAATAGACTTCAAATCCGTTAAAGTCCTCAACTTCAAAACAAGCGCCAAACCCCGAATCCTCCCTTAACTCGTTCCAAGGCTATTATAATTTTCACTTTGCGTCCATGGATTGTGTCGTGAACGGAGACAAATGTCAGGAAATGGAAGTCAAGGAATGGCCGACTTTTGCACTATATCACAACGGCAAATTACTTGAGAAATATGATGGAGAGAAAAAAATGCAAGACTTTAGCCGCTTTATTGAAAAATGGTTAGAGTCAATCAAACCTGGCTCGCGGCCCCGGACCGAAATGAAGCTTCCTCAACCTGGCGCCAAGTCGTCCCCCGAGCAGCCCTTGGAAAAGGACAAACCCCCGTCTGGCGGGGTTTCCGCCAATCCTGGGAGCTCAGTACCTGACACGTCTAAACAACCAGGGGCGATCGCGAAACCTGCTAATGCTGATAAGAAACCCGCTCCTAATCAGGAGGGGATTTCTGTTCCTTTGACAGCAGAAAGCTTCCAGAAACTTGTCACCAAAACCAGAGACCCTTGGTTTGTGAAGTTCTATGCACCGTGGTGTATCCATTGCCAGGCCCTTGCACCAATCTGGGCTCAGATGGCCAAGGACTTGAAAGGCAAGCTCAACATCGGCGAGGTAAACTGTGAGGTGGAGAAAAGACTCTGCAAAGATGCTCGTGTTAATGTTTATCCAACTATGTACTTCTTCCGGGGAGGCGAGCGTGTTGAATATGAAGGACTTCGGGGCCTCGGCGACCTGGTGAGTTATGCCAGGAAAGCCGTTGATGTCGTTGGATCTGGTGTCCAATACGTGGATGCGGCTGCATTCAAGAAGATGGAAGAAACTGAAGAAGTCATCTTCTTATACTTCTTTGATCATGCCACTACCTCCGAAGACTTTGCTGCGTTGGATCGCTTAACTCTTAGTCTTGTGGGACGTGCCCGGCTTGTGAAAACCAATAGTACTATCCTGGCTGAGAGATTTAAGATATCGACATGGCCTCGGCTCCTTGTATCCAGAGATGGCCGGCCAAGTTACTATACTGCCCTAGCACCCAAGGACATGAGAGACTTCCGCCAAATCCTGACATGGATGCAAAAAGTGTGGTTGCCGATCGTTCCGGAGATGACAGCATCCAATGCCAAAGAAATCATGGATAGGAAATACGTCGTCCTTGGCATTCTCAATAGGCAACGATCCGATGAATTCATCCAGGATAAACGGGAGTTAAAGAACGCCGCACTCGAATGGATGGAAAAACAGACAAAGTTATTCCAGCTGGAACGCCAGGAACTGCGGGACGCAAAGGAGCTCCGGATCGAAGAAGCAGATGATCGAGATGACCAGCGGGCTCTGAGAGCTGCAAAGAATACCCGTATTACGATCAAAGAAGACGATAAGAAACAAGTTGCCTTTGCCTGGGTCGACGGCATCTTCTGGGACCGGTGGATAAGAACGACATATGGCATTGATGTGAGGAACGGGGAGCGTGTCATCATCAACGATGAAGAGGTATGTGTCCAGAATAGCCTACATACTGAGTATAAACAAGTAATCTCCAGTGGTGAAATGAAAGCTAAGCTTCTTTTCGTTGACAGAACCGCCGGTATTGGGATACCACTCCTAACGGAGGTTTCATCGTCCCCAGCCGTACGTCTATTCTTGAAACCATCACACATGTCGTTTCAAATCCCAGCAAACTCAGGTCGAAATCCACTGTCGGCACTTTCGAGGGATTCTTCTTCTCAGTCCGCACGTTTACCTCGTCTCACCCAATCCTCACCATTTTATTAGTCATTGCTGTTATTTTTGCGTCCTTTGTTGCCAGAGGCAAAGTACGAAGAGCAAGATCCTCCGGCGGCTTGTTAGGAAATGTCGGTGGGAGCTCAGGAGGATTCTTCCACCTTGATGGCAAAGAGGGCCTGCTTGGTGGAGGAGGCGGAGGTGGAAAAGTTGATTGACGAATGTAAGATTTTCAACACTTATTCCTTCTACCTGTTTTACTATTTATGTCTTCTGCGATAATATTGCGAGGCTTAACCTTGTCCCTACTATATCGCCTCTTTTGTTTCTATCATTGTCAGTCCGGGTTTCTTGCCGCGTTCAGTCATATGGTTTGGAGATGTATACGAAGATTTTTACTTTTTTTTTCTTCCTAAAAGACTGGTCAGGAACGGGAGTATAATTCATGTATTCTTTCTCGCCTTTGGGACTTCTTACGTGTGTCCATATTTTAGTTCTTTCCGTCAATGTCCTTCTATTACCTCTCTGACATCCTCCACTTCTCGTGTTTTCCTCGTCCCAATGATGCTGTTCCATTCATTAGACCACTTCTGGTCTCCATAGACATAATGCAACGGAACGTAATGCTTTAATTCATCAACTGTCGCTTCTAGCCTTTTGATAGCCAATGACCAAAAGTTAGAACACGATTCCGCTCGACTTTGATCCAATGAACTCTAAGTCTCGCGCTGGTCAACCCGCGATCAGGACCTTCAACCGAGTGTAGTGGTCTTTTTCTCGAACCGTACATGTTACATATCGTGTTGGCTACATATCTCGTAGATAAATAGCTTCCTAGCTACATGACAACATTCCGCACAATACCACGCACCGTCTTGCAATGGCCTCGAGGCCCATTCATAAAAAACACAGCTCCCGCCCAAATTGAATCATCTCAAGAGACACCAACCAAATAAAAGCCATGAAAAAAAAGCACACGCCAAAACTCCAGACTTCAACCCTATAAGAATTCTGACCGGGATACGTACCCCGTATCAGCAAGAAAATAAAGTATATAGAAAAAGGCTCACACAAATCCTTTCCGGCGGAGAAGGTATGGTGAGTAAAAAGGGGGCATTTGAATAAGAAAGAGGGTAAATGGGGGTACAAATCTTTTATTCTCCTTCCTCCAGCGCCATTGCATGATGATTAACGGAGACAAGAGGTCGAGTATATAAACGGGAAGGAAAAATGCCAATATGCGTCCAAAATCCGAATTCCATGCATTATGCCTGAATGCTCCGGGAGGCTTTGCATAAGGAAGAAGAAAAGGAAGGGGGAAAATAAATATTATGTTGGTGGGAGATGCCGTGATAATTGCAGATTCTCCCTGAGAAAGAAGGGTAAAGGGGTCGAGATCAACTCAGGTTGGATTTACAAAAGGGGTTCAACGAGTGTATGAAAAACTGCATATGAGGGGAGCTTTCTTGGAAGTCATATCCCTAAGACGGAGAGTCAGCGCGGATCACAAATATGGCATGGCAATGTTGAAGGCATGACTTACATAGTTATTCCTGTCCAGCTCCAGGAATTGAGAAACGGGAAAAGATATTGTGACGTGTTGCGTAAGCCTCGTTGCGTCGGAATAATCGTCTGGGCAGTGAATCTCATTAACTGGCTAGATTTACGTTGGGGGTTCCATTTCGACATCCAAATCATATCAGCAAAAAGTCCCATCCATTCTTTCGCATCACATCCCGCCAATGGACAACGCCTTGACCACTTAGTGGTTCTATGATATGCTTTGGAAGCTCTTGTGGCTGCTGTCCATCTTCAGTCTTGATCGTCACCATTTCTGTATGACTCGCTTCGCATATCCGCGAGTCCTCAACCACACCATCAGCCACACGCCACACTTCCTGTAGCAAGCGTACCATGCGACCGAAGCTTCCAAACTCTCCTTGCTCGCCGAGTTGCTCCATGCGCTTCGCCAGCACGGAACGGAAGGAGCTGTTCGGGACAGAATACGATCCACAGATGAGCAATGGCCAGACGAGGGAACGATCGAAGCCATCTGCACCTCCGGGAATCAAATCGAGTAGCTCCCCAGCGCGAGAAACGAGGTTGATAGTGCTGGGCTGGGAGCGCTGGAAGCCGGGAACGAGACTGCATAGATATATCCGTGCAGCGATGCAAAAAAGTGCTGTCATATTCTTCATAAGTTGGCGTGGCTGGAAGGTACCGTCGGCGCATGGGTCCAGGAGCGATTCTGGTTGGGGCTCCGCTTGGTCAAGCTGTTTAGCAAGGGTAGTGATATGCCCACAAAGACCGAGATGATCGATTCGTCCTTCGGCTTTGAGAGCATCAAGGCACGAGATTTCGGCGATTAGATACATTATCCGATCCTCACAACCCATCAGGTCACATAGCCCTGAACTGGACCCGTTGAAGAGCTTTGTTCTATAGGTATGTGCAAACTGTGGCATCTGGCCGAGCATCGTTGAACCTAGAATGTCGATCCAAGCAGCAAGGCTCATGTTGAATGGCGGTTGGGCATTAGTCTGGTCTATTTCGACTAACCGGCGAGAAAGGTCAAGCTTATGGACAAGGCTGGTCGCTGCCTGGAAGTGCTGATGCCAAGGAATATCGGGGAGCGAATCGTCTGGACGGCCAACAGCGCATTGGAAGTATATCATCGCCAGGGTCGCTTCGAGGATATCAGAGTGGTTGGTGTCTTCGTTTAGCGCTTTACAGAGTTCCGAAACGGTTTGATAGCGATGTCTTAAAATGTCGTTATCGATCGACTCGCTGCTTAGTTCGTGTGTCGCTTTCAAGTGAACACCGGTGCTACTTAGACAGCAGTGCAGATAGCACTTGTTTGATTCGATCGCGGGGAGAATGACTTCAGAACGAACAGCACCAGGGTGTTTCGCTTCAAATATCGGGAATATCAAACGAACAACCTTGTCGAAGAAATTATCTAGCATTGGGCGGTCCCGGTCCTCTACCTGGATAGTAGACACATGAACCGGGGCATGATTGAAATGAAAAGGACTTGGCTCATTATAGAAAGACTCTGACTGGCTTTCGAGAAACTCTTCTTGTGACCAGCTCTCCTCGGCGAAAGGAGGTAGCATAGTGTGCGGTAACGGTGGCTGGAACATGCTGAATGTGGACGTGGTAGATTCTCTTCGAGCTGGAACGTCATTCACATACAACTCGCTTTCAGTCTTGATGTCAATTTCGTATGGAGCTGCCGAGGTCCATAAAGGCGCTGCGTCGAAGAGCGGTGTCTCAAGACGAGAAGCGAGCACGTCAAATGGATACTGGGAATGACACTGGGTAAACTCATGTTCAAGTGGGTATTGCGGCTCTAAAGACGGATCACGGGTCTCGGCGATTCCGTCTATGACGGTCTCGGGGGTGGCAGCTGAATGAGAGAGACCCGGTGGAGTATAAACGCAAGCTGCACGAGCGGCGGAGGAGAGTCCCCTTTCATTAAGCTTCGTGTTCTTTATAACTTCCTTGATCAACTCCTTCTGATTCTTGCGCAGGTCGTTATTTGCCCACCACACAGGCCGCTTATATTCGCATTTCAATCTCAGGTTTCTGCATGCCTTGCAGACGGGTTTGCCTTCCTCACACTTCTTCCGTCGAAGGCGGCATGTAAAGCATCCTGATTTGGTAGTGTAAGTCTTCTATGCCTGTATCCTCATAGCGTGTGTAACTCTTGCTTACCCGATCTAGATCTCTTGTGTTGCCTCTCCCCCTTTTTAATCGGACTTGCGTTGTCCGGTGAGCCTGCCTTGTTAGCGGTCTTCGCGGACGGTTTGCGGCCTTTCTTGGATGTCTTGGCTTTTAGCTTGTCTTCGGAAGCCGTTACTGAAGGCGGAGGCGTGGGAGCTTGAGTAGACGGAGCGATGGGAGGATACGACATTGTTACTACAGGAGAGCGAACGTCGATTTAGCGTATTCGATTTAAAAGCGCAACAAAAAGTAAGCCGCACAGCAGCGAAGATTGTCCGGGAAGCCAATCAATGGCGTGGCGTCGTGGTTCGATTGCGAAGGGTTGGTGATTACTGGGAATGGTTGATGATGTTCACCTGCATGCAAAACGAGCAAGACAACGCAGAAGCAGAAAAGGGCAGATACAAAACACCCGGCCAGCAGGTCCTTGTAAGATGCAGGGGTGATGAGGGAGTGAAGAGAGTGAAAAGACAGTGGTGAAGAGTGAGGACGGTCACCCACGCTCATCAGAAGGTTAACATTTTTGCTCCGATGCAGTGGAGATGGACGAGTTTTAAGAGAGTTAAGAAAGCAGCGTCTGTCTGCGGGATCTGCGAGCTAGAGTAGCTTCTGTTTCTATTTTTGCCCTCTTGGCCTTGTGGTTGCGCGTTTAACAAGTCTCGAGCAAAAAGAACAATATAATATGTACGGCAGAAAACGGTACATACATCAGGTACATAAGTAGTCGGCAGTATGGCAGCCCTTTTGAGATGATTCCCATGGGACGAACTCATGCAGCCTGCCAGAAGCGGGGGGTCTGTATGGACAGATCGAGGGCTGGGGAGGGCGGATAGCGAATAGTTTTGGCCGGATGTCACCCTTCAAGGGGGCGGCCGGCCCAGTGATCCCTGTCGGCAACGGACCTATGGCGGAGGATTCCATGACGGGCTATTTTTGCAAGTTGCGAGCAGAAGAGCACGGCGAAAACGACAGCAGCTGATAGGACGGGCGCAGGGGTGAAGGGGGTGATGGGCGAGCGAGCGAGCGAGCAGGAGGGACGAAGGAGCGAGCGAGGTGGTTGGCGTGAGCTCGGGATAGGCTGCAGCTAAGGTTTAGCGGCATGCAGCTAAAAAACAAGCCTGACCAATCCCTGCGCGCGTTTTAACCGCTGAGGTAATTCCTGGCCGTCTGGCTGGACCTCACGTCCTTCGAGGCGAGAAAATGGGACATTCATGACTCGACCGGCTATGCTTCTTCGGGCAAAATCTGATCCGTCTATCAGTAGCCGCTGAAGGGAGCATGACCGACCACACAATAGCGACAGCGAAGCGAGGTTCTTCTTTTTGGCGCATTCACAAGATTCAACTCCAGCATTTCCTACTCCTCTGTAGAAACAATTCCCTCCCAGCCACTCAGTTCGAGATAGATTACTGCTCCGGAGGATGTCGGTAACTACAAGGCCAAGGTAATTGAGTTGGCCCCATATCGAGAATCATTCCCTTAGTTGGTTTCTCGTATGATCTGAGGTATCAACATGTCGGCACCCTTAGAACCTTGCCAAGATCTCCAAGGATACATACGTCGAGTAAGTTATAGGAAACATGCTCCGTCAGTCATAATCTGAATACCGTTGGTGAGCATCGATATTATTACCAATGGGAGCTGGTCTTGAGGATCAACCACTACGACGTACCACTTCATGTGCCCTGAAAGAGTCGTCTAGCACCATCGTCTAAACTCTTAGTTTTCAATAGTTAACCGCCGGGACCTCATTGCTGAAATTGAATGTGGTCACATTGATGCCGTCGCGGCTTTGATTGGCAGAATTGGGCGTTTCCTTCATCAAAAACCAACCAGCCATTCAGCTCTCCCCATCTCGCTGCCAAGAATACCCCTCGTTTCCTTCATTCGCCAATTTAGCTTCATGCAGGTGATCCAGTGTGTGGAGATCGCTTATTTGCTTTTTCTATTTCCTTTTCTTTTCTTCTGGTCCTTCCCTCCCCGGTCCGTCCGCAACTCTAACCTTGCTTCCCTAAACTTTGTTTTGACTACTAATTTAGATTAACTCGGATTAAGTTGCTTTAATTAGCAGCAATTCTGGCCTGGAATTAGCCATTAACTTAGTTAAGTTATGGTGACTCGGGGTTAATTAGCTTCGCTTTGTGTTGCTTTATTTAGCCTAAAGTCCCCGCGGGTGCTACTATTTATAAATAATTAGCTCCTAATTCGACGGAAATACACATAATTAGCAACAAATTCAAGTCGAATGCCTTAGCTTGGTTAACTGCCCTTCCGTCATCACCGAATGCCTGCATGGAGCTCCGTATGCTGGTGCCTCCCGCATGTACCTCCCCATTGAGCATTAACCGCCAGACTGCATCTTCCCCCTGAAGTACTCTCCATTTTCGCCCCCTTTCCCAACCTCCCCCGAACAGCAGCAGCAGCAGCAATCCCAGTTTGGAATCATCACCGCTGGTGCAGCTCCATCCGCATCATCCTCCCGTCCCGCTATGCTCCTCTGTCTGAGGAAAGATCTGCGTCTTCAGCTCCCGGGAGCATTGTTGCAAGCTGTATAAATACCTGGCCTCTTCCTTCTCCCTTACTGCTCTCACACTTCCATCAACCCTTCTATTCACCAAGTACTACTCCGGGAAACCTCCCCTAATCATTCCAATGTCAGCAACCTACATGCCCTTCAACTAATCCTCGTCCTCCTCAATCAATACTCTCCCTCTTAACCCTACACCGCCTCCTTTTCTCGTCATCCGGCCCTATTCAAACCCATATCTATACCACCCCAGCCTCCAGCGCCGAGCCCTCAGACCAACAACCCCAGAAAACAACACCCAGCCCCCTGAAAACTCCCTCAAGCAGGTCCCGGCACTCGGCCCAACATCCAGCCCAAGATGGGGCCTGAAAATGTAACCTGACAAGATAGCATGCATCTTCGCCCGATCGGCACAGGGCAGAGAAAGTGATGGAGCGACCACAAGGTCTGTCCCTGCTCTCATTCTAGTAGTGCCTATTAAAACTCCCCTACCTATCTCCAGTAGTACTGTATATTTTGCACATGCCATCAGCCTGCCTGTCCGGGGGAAGGGAGGAAGGGCTTTATTGAGCATGTGTCATCCATGGATCCCCGGGGTACCTGGACCAAGGGATTGTTCGAGAAGCAAATCCTCCGAAGAGGGACGGGTGAATGTAGACAGTATTGAGTGGGATGTCAGTCACTCGCCTGTCCCTGTCCGAATGGGATCTCGGCAAGGGATCAGAGATTTGCATGAAGCAAGGATATGAATTTTTCGCAATCTTGACGTCTCCAGCACCTCGTACTGTGTAGTACCTCTCCATCAAAATGCCGGATAACTACACAGGCCCAGATGTGACGGGTGAGCTGTCTAATAATCTGTGCCATGTCGCTCCATTCCCTCTCTTGCCGACAACATGCTCTCAGACAAAGAAAAGGCCGCGTCAGGGATTTGCGGGCTTCGTCCTCCCTTCCCCGCCTGCTTATCTTATCGGCTGGTGGATCTCGAAGTGGAAGAACAGACCCACCCCCATTATGGCATCTCCACAAGCGTTGAAGATCTGTCGAAACAGACTTTACCTACTACTAGTAGAGAGTACTCCACAGGTACAGATAGCATCGACTACCAAGTTCGGTTGATCAAAAACCCGCATAGTAACAAGAACAACGATGAGGTGCAAGTTTGTAAATGCAAATGCAGATCCCCTACTCTCATGCCGATGCTAACCAAGTATGTACATAGTACCAGCGTCTCAAATATCTTCCCATCTCCCGATCCCTAACGGCTGAAGGCGAGACTCCCTTGTATTCTCCAGTAGTGGAAAAACCCAACCCATAACTGCATCCTCAATCATGCACACTAAACAATCCCATCAATGCACCAACGCGTCAAGCAAAATGCAAGTCCCGAATTCCCCGAGCCATTGACCAAGCACTCTTCAATTACCCATGACCCGCAGGACCAAAACCACCCGTTCGCAACCGCACACGCCCGAAGAAGTGACGGATCATGAGGATCTTCTCCACGAAGGTGGCGTCCATTCAAATCAACGCACTGACCCTGCTCAGAAAAAGTCCATTGGTTGGGCTCGTGTGGGAAAATCCTGAATCACTGCGACACCAATCGCTTGTTTGCTTGTGCATTGGCACGATCCCGACGGTGTGGATCGAGCGAACGGTCCATCATTTTTCTTTTCCCAAGCTCAGGAGTCCCAGATTTTGGGAATAAGTGTGCACAGATCCTCGTATTCAAGGGCATGTTCCTCTTTCCATAGTGCACGCGTTCTTCCTCTGCCTTGTTCTCCTAGGTGTGCTTCTTTTCTCCTCGGTACGTAACCTTGGTCAGAGGGTACAAAGCGGGTGCTTTGTCGCCTGGAAGCATATACCCCGCATGTATATGTATGTCCAGGCAAGACATTGCACATTTTGTGCTCCGTGCGTTCGCACGGATTCTTTCACATATGACGCAAGGAGGATGCGAACTGCCGAAGCTTTTCTGCCCTGGGATAGATCTGGGCCCTTGGTATATATCGCGAAGAGCAAAGGCAGGAGCACTCAGACGAACAAGTGGTCCCGGCGCTCTGTCACGGTTTCACCTCGACATCGAGATGTGTCCGAGCAAGTTCCATATGTAGGCTGGAGGGACAAGTTTGTAGATAGTGCCTGCATTCAAATGACGCAGCCCACTAACCCTTGCCAGAGACAACGCTAGGCGACCTCGCTCAGGCAGTTCCCCGAGTGTATCAGAGCTCGAAAGTCTCACATCGGTCACCCCGACGGCTTAGGACAGCGGGATCAGGAAATAAGCGTCCCAAGAAAAAAACAGCCGATTGTCATCTTGCGGCGAAAAGAACCCAGCTGGGTAGTATCAATCATGTGACATGTGAATCAAGCTTTGAGGTGCAGGTTGGGAACTTGAGACTTGCCCGAGAAAAGCAATACATCCGGACAACCCCGTGCGCCGTCCTACAACAAAGAGCCGGGGCAGATCAACGAACCGCTATGAAAAGCCGCTCCCAGAGACTCGGCCAGAAGGAAAGGAACAGTCACCCTCTGCTACCATCGCTTCTCACATGTCGTCGATGCGAGATGGGTGGTAATATTCACACCCATTCCGCGATTGTGAAGTAGATGAGCGAGTAAAGGCTATTGCAACCATCCAATGGGGGGATACGCAAAATTCCAAAGAGCGATCAAAATTACATACCAGCTGGCAAAAGCGAAATTCTGGGGAAAGTCAGCAGACTCGGTACGTCATCATGAGAACGGGAAGAAATCAACTCACCAGCAAAGTGATACTACTCTTCGGGCATATGTACGACTTGTCGCTCAAGCGGACATGGCGGTGAACAAGAACCTCCTTGCTCGCCACTGTGGGATTGTGGATGCAGTTTAACTACTAGCGAGCCATGCAAGTCTTGGAAGTAAACGAATATCACGGAACTAACAAGAAACCAACCTCAGAGCCAAGCAGCCTGATCTATCCGCCAGGCGCTTAGGACAATGGAAGTCTCAGCCCCTCGCACAGCATTCACCCAAGGTGGTAAGCCATTTTAGCTAACCGCCCACTTTTGATCGTCGATTGATCGGGGAGGGCAGTGGTGGTTGTGGATTTAGCCGCCGGGTTAGTGAAGGGAGGAGAATTCCTTTTTCTTTCTGTTTCATTTCTGGGCGCTCTTTGTTCAAGCTGAGGCTGAGTTTCCACGGTTGGGCAATGCGAGTTGGAGTCAAGAATAGGAATGGGAATAATGGCAATTCCATTCCACGCCGGCGTAGCAGTGCTTTCTGATGTTATGGTTTCATAGAATGAGTCTCGTGGGCTGTGGTGCTGAGATGCGTCAAAGGTCGGAGGCAAAGGGTTGCTAAAAATATAACTGAATGCCGTCTGTTGTCCTGTGAGTTGGCTGAGGATGGAATAACCACCAACTCCCGAGTTAACCCTTCTTTTTCGGGCTGGGGAGTTACATTGATGCCCTGTATGTATGTACTGTACAGTCGCGCAGCAGGAACGGCCGCTACTTTGTCAATATGCTGTTCGACTCCAGGTACTCCGCACATATCCAATTCGACGGCAGTCCTCTTCCCTGTATTTGATGCATATCGGACTCTGTCGTTGATCGTTCGTTGATACTGAGTATTGCAATTCAGTTTCCTATCCGGCCCCCTGACACCGCTTCTATCTCAGAGCATAGCTCCTCGCCCTTATATGTATAGTAGCCAGATGGCGATGCTGTTGGATACAACCTCAACAAAGAGCCTAAACCCACAAGGACATCTGGTTCAAAAATTCAATCCAGCCATCTAAAAAGACCTAAAAATTCGACCGTATGTGCAGTCTTCTCGATCGACGAAATTACCAACCGGTACTCCGTCCATACGCCTGTATATGTACAGGAGCACAGCACATCCTGGATCTGAGAGCAGCACTAACTAATGCACAATGCACACTGTGCGTTCCCGTGCAAAAAATTTACAGTGCGGGAACCAACCGCCGTCAAGGCCATTTTGCTTTTTTAGCCTTTTTTTTTTTGCCCCAAGGTCAAGCTAAGCTAGTTAGCCCGGTTGACTAGCCTCCATGCGACCGCGAGGCCAGCCTGCGACCGGTCTTGGCCGGTTCGATTGCGAAGCCAATGTATGATTTACCTTGCGTGAAAAACGAAAAAAAAAGCATGCGAGGAAAGTCCGAAAACCAAAAAAGGCAAAAAATCGACAAGGAAAGGGTGAGAGGGAGATCGTTCTCGATATGTAATACAGAGCGGCCAGACCTGACTGCTGAGGTATCCGGAGGTTGTGAAGCTATGATTCCTCGAATTGCTCCTCGTTGTTTGTGGAATGTTTCACCAGGGGAAAGCGCGAAAAAAGCAGCGACGTGGGTTTCGATTCAGTCTTGTGCCTGGATCTCTTCTCCTTCTTCATTTTCTTCTTTGTGTGTTCCTGTTCCACCTGTGCTTCCACCGTAAAACGGTCGAAAAGGACCTCACGCAAGGCCGGCACCAAGCCCAGCATCAGTTTCTCAGCACATCAATAGTTGGTGATAGCTTCAGCCAGCAATCATCCGTGCGATTTCCCCTCAGCGGCAAATACGACTTTATCAGGTCAACCGGTCGGTCGCCAGTCAATTGAGAAGCGAGGATACTCTGGCCCATATGTAGTACATACATACCTGTGGTAGCCCCTCCTCTCCATGCCCGTTTCCTCGATCACAATCGCCTCCTTCCCCGGCCAATCAGCTTTGGCAACCGAGACTCTCGCCTTGCCAGATGTGACACCTCCCCTCGAGGTCAGGTCCCATGGTCGTCCGCCCGGCACAGACAACGTCCCCCTCTCGAGTACTCGATACCGAGCCAACCTAACCCCCAACGTCTCTCAACCAATCAGCGACCCCTGCTGCACCGTATTGGCCTGCATGGGATTCTTCAGAAATCAACCGACAAGGGTGCTCTGCGCGCTGTGATTGGTCTGCAGCTGTATAAATAAGGTTTCGTCACAGAAATGCAATCACAGCGCTAAACCGCATTCGGCCGTGTTCCTATTTTGCGTGCGTTGACCCACCACAACAGCAGCCTCTGATTGGCCGCCACCTTCTTCAACGAGGAAACCGCAACTGTGAACGGGCTGTGGTGGTTTGCATAAGACTGCCTGGGCTGGACGTGCATGGGTGCAGCGAGCGAGGGTGACCTGCACAGCAGGTACCAGTCGTCACCACAGACTCCATGTTCTGTTAGCAAAACCTGTCCTGGTGATACATCCTTCCAAAGTCTCCACTCCCCAGCAACCCTCTGAGGAAGTCTCTGCATATTGCCATGGAAACATGGAAACAAGGTATCCCCCTCTTCTCCCCCTTCTAGCCCGTAATTTCTTTGTCACAAACGGGCCAGCAGTGCAGAGAAGGAACGTCACCTTATTTGTCAGGCCATGCTCAGCACTTTTCACTCTGTTCTTCCTTGCCCATCACCACCAACCCTCCCTGCACCGTCCGAGATAGGCTTTATACAAATATCTCGAAGCGCCCTTCTACCCGCCCGCTTCCACCCCCCCCTCCCCACCCATCCCCGAACGATCTGCGTCGGAACGAGGGAAACGAAGACCCTCTCGCTCCCTCTCTCTCCCTCAAATATATTATCGACCGCCTCGAGACCTGCATCAATCCACTCCCAGTCCTACCTCCTCGTCGTCTCACCTAGATATATACTAGACCACACATAGACCCGGCAACGGATTGAGTCTCTCCATCTGCTTTTGCTTCTCAATATCCCTTTCAGCTGTAGCTCTCTCTTGTCGTATTGCCAGAAGAGTATGGAGGTATCCTGATTTTGGCTGTTTTCCCCCTTTTTCTTTCGGCTGTGCTTTCATACCCCTTTTCATCATGGTAGGTCTCCAGATATTCAAGGCTGGAACTGCCATCGCTGATACCTCAAATGCAGGATATGACTTACCAGCTCCCACTATCCCAAACGGGGGTCCGGATGCTGCAAAAGAACACACGGTCCATCACACTTTTGCCCACACGTTCTTCTTTTAACTCACGGCCTCTCTCCGAGGCAACAGAGATTTTCGATACCGACTTTGAGGCTGAGGACTCGGATATCGAATCTCCCAGGAGAAGCATAGAATCTGTAAGCCTGCATCACCTTTTTTCTTTTAGAGCCAGCCTCTAACCACGTGCAAATAGTTGGAAAATGACTCTGCAACAACATTGTCAACAGACGAACTCCCAACGCCAGGGGCTCTAGACACCACTTTTAAAATCGGCTTAGGAGCCAGTAAGCCCGTTCAAGGACCCTCTGGTCCACACCTATTTCGGTCATCTCTGGACGCATCCATCTCTGGCAAATCAGACGAAAGCGAATGGCAATTGCCCACATCCCTAGATCATCTGGATGATGTCAGAAACTCTTCCATCCTCTTCAACGAGCGTATATTCGACTCTAGACCACCAGTTGAGGAAATCAGACCAGGCAGTGTCTTGAGCGTCTCGAGAGCGTCTCCTCATCAGGACATCTCCGATGTCCGGGCTTGGACACCTGCTCAGGTTGCCGAATGGATGTACGAGGCTGGTCTCGAAGATATGGTCGTGGAACGGTTCATCGAGAACGACATATCTGGTGCCGTCCTCCTGGATCTCCAAATCGAGGATTTGAAGGAATTGGACATCCAATCTTTCGGAAAACGCCATCATCTCATGAATATGATCCAGAGTCTTTGCTCTGGGCCATCTGGTTCCTCAAGCGAGCTCTCCACTTCCCGTGTAAGTAGATCCTCATCGGTTCGCAGAGGCGGCAGCATGGACCACACCGTACGCTCCCCTGTGAAGGATAGAGAAGGTCCCCATCGCTCACGAAATCGGGTCATCGCGGAGAAAGACATTATATCACCCGGAGAATCTGTTTCTATCGTGGCCATTGAACAGCTGATCCCCAAGCCACATAAGTGTTCCAAAGGAGAGAACTGCGCGAAATACCAGAAACGCCAGCGCCAAATTGCCCGTTTCGCAAAGGAGTTCCCCAATGAATTCATGCAGGTGAAAGAAGGACTCGTTTCAGTCACCCTGTCTAGCCCAACGAGACCAGAAAATGAACCCCGTCCAAAGTCCGATGCGACTCCATCTCTTGTCGCCTCTTCAGATGTTCTGGGACCTTCACAGATGCCTGAGCTTAAGCTCAACGCCGAAAACTTGAATGGCGTCCAGCCCAGGGACCCACAAGAAAATGTGCGGCAGTTCCTGAGTTTCCAACACATGCACAACCCCGTCCAGCCAGAATACACTCAACAGCCCCTGGAAATGTTCCCTCCCTTGTCCCCTCCTCCTTCTTCTGCACCCGCACCCCACATGACCAATCAACTCCGAAGTCTTCCACGACTCGTCATTCCGAGGAGCTCCTCGGCAAACAATGCTTTCTCTCCAGATCGAACCATCACACCCTCAATGGGACTGCGGTTCATTGGCTCTGCTACAGCAACGCAAGAAACAAATCCATACCAGTTCGGTCAAGATGTGTTCCGCCAGGTTACACCGTTCTCAGAGATGGACGTCCCCGTCACTGCAATGCCGATTGACCCATTGGACCGTGACGTTTCACAATCTGTCCCACCAAATATGAGGTACGGTACATTGCAACCGCCCAATGTCGATTCAATCAATCGCCCAACTTCCGCTCGACCAGATCACCATCGTCGACGCCCGTCCTTTGCAGCAATGGCTCCGCTTACAGAGGGCAGAGTGATTTCTCCAATTGACAGTCCGTCAGAGTTCAGGCCTATTCCCCCTGCCAAACCCAAAGCGTATGAGGTTTCGTTACCGAAATCGGCCACCGAACCTGGTCCTGCGCAATCTTCTACTTCAAAAGACAAAGATGTCGCTCATAGTGGATGGATGAAGAAGCGCAAAACCCGCCTTCTTCGCCATGAATGGCACGATGCACATTTCACGCTGAAGGGCACAGTCCTTGAGATGCATAAAGATGAACAAGATTCTCGAGCACTGGAGACCATCGACGTAGACGACTATGCGGTTGCCTGCTCCTCACTAGCGACCAATTCCAAACTCACTGCCGCATTCAAACGGTCTGCCCTTCGAAAAGCAGCAAGCCTCTCCCATAATTATAAGGGCATGGACGAAACTGCTTTTGCATTTTCATTGGTTCCTGCATCAGGAGAGAAAAAATCTCTCTTTCTTGGATCAGGCAAAAGCCATCATTTTGCTGTCAAATCACGCGATGAACGCATCAACTGGATGCGAGAGTTAATGCTCGCCAAAGCTCTGAAGAAGGGCAAAGAAGGAGGCAACGAGATTTGCGTCAATGGAAATGTAATCTGAACATTGACTTCATTGCTTGATTTATCCCTTCTAAAAAACCCAGAGATCTCTCTGGCACACACATACCTCTGTACATATGCCTGCCTTCACTGAACATGGCAAACATTCCTTAGCATTCTCCTTTGATTTCCGTTACTGGGAGCCACCTGCCCCAGATTGAACCCTAACGACTGATGACGAAATGCCCCAATTTGATTTTCTATCTTTGATTTGCCCCATTGATGTTGTTTGTTTTGCACAATACCCCCCAACTCTTGTTGTTATCATGCTCTTGCAATGTGTTCTTTTTGTTTTGCTTGTTTCTTTTGGGCGGTCCTTGTCAATCATGGTGGGCTTCATTTTGTCGAGATACCACAGACCGTGTGCTTTTCTGTAGGGATTTGGAAAAGATTGCTGGTCATTCTTTCTCTTGCATATATTAGTCTTTTGAAGATATATTCCCACAAGGGAATTTAGGAGTGATAATCGCATCGATAGTTGAGATAATGAAAGAGAATCAAATGATTTGAAGCATCGCGATGAATTGATGAGTCCATAGACGTCGAGGTGGCTTGGCTTGGACCCCGCCGCTGATTAGAAGAGAGCGATGACTAAGTCATGCTTCATCGATGGAGTTGCCGACAGTAAGAGAAGAGTATAGTGCGGGCTCACTGAAAATCAGGCGGCAGGGGTAAAATACGTACAGAGGATAATTGTATACTGGTGGCGTTAAGTGCGGATGTCTCATGCTAAGTAAAAGTGATGCCCGGTTGCATCAGACCACGGTACAGCTCCTCCAAGACGTCTCGCTTTCTCTTGCGTTCCTCCATCTCTTCCTCCTCTCGCTCCGCCTCAGTCTCATTGATATCTTCCTCCGTCCTCGACGCCCAACACCTGATCGTCCCGTCCCCATGACCCGAGAACATCTCCATGCCTTCTCCCGACCCGCCATTGCCCCGCCACGCCAACGCGTTTATCCGCGCCGCAGTCAGCGCCGACGGCTTCCCAATCGCCCGCATGCGCTCGCGCGACGGGACACCGGGGACTTTTAGATGGCCCATCAGTTCGCCCTCGGTGCGGATGGAGAAGAGGAAGATCTCGCCCCGATCGTCCGGGTCGGAGTAATTCGGCCAGAGGAAGAAGGGGGAGTCCTGGGCAAGATGGTCTGGGATGACGAGCGGGGCGCGCTCGGCGAGATGTAGTGATGCGCTGTTGCGGATGCGTGGGCCGAAGTGCACGAGGGTGTTTGCGCCGGTGGCGGCGTCCCAGACGCGCAGCCGCGAATCTTGACCGGCTGTGATGATGGAGTCGCCGCGAGCGGTCCAACGGACGCCAGTGACGGCGCCGTTGTGGGCGCGCGATTCGCGAGTGAAAGGCTTGCGAGGTTGGAATGTGGATGGGGCGTCGGGGGGTGGGAGGACGCCCACCGCGTCGTCCATGTCTAAGGATGCGATGGTGGAGTTGAGCCCGCCGCGGCGGACGTCGAAGATCAGGACGCGGTTATCTTTGGATGCTGAGGCGATGAGGTGCGGATTGTGAGGGGCCCATTGAACAGATAGGACGTGGCCTGTGTGACCGGGCAGGGAGTGCGTGGAGAGGCCGGAACGGAGATCGAGGAGACGGACCGATCTGTCAGATGTTCCGACACCAATGAGGAGATGAGATGACGGGTGTGAGGAGAAAGAGTGCGAGTACGGGGTTGAGTGCAGTGAGAACGTATGCACGGGTATGATTTCAGATTGGGCGAGGGACGATAGTTTGAGGGTTGTATCGTGGGATGTGGTTAGTATTGTTGCCGGTGTAGGGTCGAAGGGATAGATGGAGATGGAAGTCAGCGCATGTGTATGCGCTGACGAGTTGGACGATCTTGAAGTCCAGAATTAGCTATCATCTTTTTAAAGCGAGGGCGGCTCACGTACTTAGAGACAGATGCTATGGACTTGTGAAGGTGCGATAACTCGGCCCCGCGTGTTTCCAAATCCCAGAGGTGAATGGACGCGTCTGCTCCTCCAGACAGCATACTACAGAATTAGAATTACCTCCCTAAAGTCGAGGTGCCGATGTTTGAAAAAACATACAAGCGCTTATCATACTGATCAATAGCCAGTACATTCACGCCTGCTTTATGTGCCCACACCTCATCGCGGATCACCTCATCTCCATCTGCTGTTGAGATGCTCTCCGCAGTCGGCAGCCATGACGCGCTGGAGAACCGAATCCCGGGCGCTGGCGCGAGGCACTGGATCAACCGGGAACATTGTGCAGCATGAAAAGAGGAAGGGTAAATAGATCCCTGAGACCTATTCAAAAGATATGAATTCATTCATCAGGGCACTTGCGATACCTCTCGAAACGCTCTGAATCTTTGTTTATGGATGAAAGCATGCTCTGTAGGCAGCCCTCCGGTTTCAACTGAGTGCGGATAAACTCGGCCCGAACAATGCACAAGAACCTCAGCTTGAGAGTAAGCATCGAATTCAATAGGCTGAGCTTTGATTGTAGAAGCCGAGCTCGCGGTGAAGTATATAATTGCGATGAATCAACAGACTGATGATGCAGTTATTGAATCGATAGAGCAAGATACGGAGGGCCCTCCTTCGCAGCCTCGGAAACGCTTTGCCAATGTATACGACGCAGTAGCTGGTATGTATGTGGCTTGCTTCAATTTGTTCTCAGTTTCAATTGCTCAGTCCCTTTGTGACAGGACGGGTATCGACTCAACAATTCCGCTCGGCACCATCGCTCGACGACCCCAACGAGCTCGCAAGCACATTTCAGGCTGTCCCTCCAGATGAAGTGCTTTTTCGTCGCCTGAATGCGCCCACCAGATACCAGGAAGATGATATTTATTTCGCCAATGAACGGCTTCCACCTGATATCACTCTCCCCGATTCTGACCTGCTAAAAGCTATACATACGTATACCTCGGATTTCTATGCCAACGCAACGAGGGACCATGGTCGATCGGTCTGGTCGACGATGGACGAAACCGCTTTGCTTGCGATGGGGATCCTGCTGGAAGAAACTGCAGTTGAAGCATTAGGGGAAACCGGGGATATGGTGCTTGTGGAGGGCGAAGAGGTGCTTGACGATGATGAGAAGCCTGGCTACAAATCTGACGTCAGTATCGCTTCTGGACGGAGGTCTGTAACGCCTTGGGGTTTATTAAGGGCGGATACTCCGAAGACGAGCTCAACGGGCGTTGGAAGAAATGCAGATGATACACTTATGCGAAGGAGAAGCAAGAAACGAAGATTGAGCGGGTCTGGGCGCGCAAGGGATGAGACGGCACCTCTTGAGGAAGATTAACTCGATGTTGTCTTCCTGCAAACGTCGATCCGATGCTCACAAGTTGTCGCACGGAAGGCATCCGGAACTTCAAGCATTCATCCAGGCTTCTTGACTCCAGGAATGCACACCGATGTTGCTCCCACTTCCCAAACAGGAAATTCTGAGCCTCGTCACATGTCCCTCCCGCGCTTGGCCTTTTTTGGAACTCTTGCAAATGTCGAAACTCCTGGCTTTCAGCGAGCACAATCAATGGAGTAGGATAAACATCTCCTTTATCTAAACATGGTGGGTTCGTCTTGATGAGTATCAAATTACGACCAGCGACCTAGCTAACACGCATAATAGGGACCATCCAAGTCTCTGCCTCCGGCTGCTAAACAGGCTCTAATTCTCGCCCATCTCCGCTCAACGCGTACCTGCCACACTCTCAAAGACCTCGAGAAGATGCTTCCATCAGTGGCATCAATCAATGGCATGCAGGTTAAGGATTACATCCAAGCCCTTGCAGACGATGGCAAAATTCACGTTGAGAAGATTGGTAGCGGAAATTGGTACTGGGCTTGGGCTGGGGAAGAAAAGAAAGCGCGCGACAAAGTGCGTAGCGGGTTAGCTAAGGAGCTGGAAAAGGCCAATAATGTCGTTGCCGAGTTGAAGAGTAAAGTCGAGATAGCGAAGGAAGAAATTGGCTTCGGACAGGGAGCCGAGGAAGAAGCGGAGAGAACGGACCTGTTGGCGAAGAAAAGCACACTGGAAGCCGAAGTCTCAGCGCTGAAGGAAGAACTTGATCAGTATTCGAATGGTAGAACTGGCGGAAGTGTCGATATGATGGAGGCAGATATCAAACGTTGGAAGGGCGAAGCAGAACTGTGGACAGACAACATCTACATTCTTGAGGAATACTTGAAGAAGCTGACCGGTGGGGATAGAGAGATCCTTGAGTCCCTGAGAAGGGAATGTTACGGCGACGAATATGTTGAAGGAGAGGGTTTGAGGGAGCTTTAGGTATGAACTATGACGGCCACCACCCGTGTTAGGCGAAAATGATACGCATGTTTAAGGAACCGGCAATTCACGGGGCTCTCGCCGATTACGCCTGGGCCAGGGAGACTGTGGTGTATGTGGATCTTAAATGGAAGTAAAAGAGCAATGATAAGCACAAGACCAGATTTGCCCAGAAAAAAAAGTACCCTTTCAAAAACCAACAATAGCGCAATGCCCTGAAATGAACAACAGGGATGGAACAATGGAGAACCATACGAGGAAATCTCATCGTGGTCTTCCATCTTCTTCTAACAAGATCTTCTCTTCACCGAGCTGCTGGATATCCTCGTATAAATGTCGAACGGGGTTATACTCGTTTCTCCAGCACTTGCCGATCACCTTCCCAAACATGAGGCCTTCAGGGGTTGGCAGTTCGTCTGGCCGAGGCCAGCGTTCTTCCTCAAAATAATCATAACTGTAAACATTCCACATGGCAATCGAATAGATGATACAGCCAATCGCCAGCAAATCAGTTTGTGCCAACGGGTCGTTTGCGTAGACTTCCTCCATATCTGCATGAGAGGGAAAACCTCGCCGCCTGCAAAATCAGCGATTTTGAGAGGATCATTGTCAACAAGGATATTATCAAGCTTCGCATCTCGGTAGAGCACCTTGCAAGAGTAAATATAATAGAACGCGGCCACTAGTGATCGGATCCATGAAGCTCGAATGGCTTTAGATGGCATATCATGTGCTGGGATGTAAGCCTCAAGATCACCCTGCCTTGCATAGGCCAATTTTATAGCTCTGCAGTCGTCAAAAGGTCCATAGTAATGAAGAATCCCTTCATGGGTTCCTAGGCGCTCGTAGATTTGTCGCTCAGCAACCATGAGCTCTAGGCAAAATAAATTGTATGCAGGATCGCCAGGGACTGCGTTTGGGTATTTGACCACATGAGATTCGTCGATTCGACAGATTTCTCCAGTGTGACTGATTGCGATACAGCCAGGTCGCTGAAATGAGATGAGGAGTGTGCCTGTCATAAATTCCACGGAATCAATCTCGGAAGTAGGCTGCAAAACAAAGAAACTTCATATGAGGTTAGATTCCGATCTGTAATTGCTTGACCTGGTCTTTAAATAGTATGGAGAGAGCTCGATCTTTGTTGTCCAACACCAAGACACCAGAAAAGCCACAGATCACAGTTCAACTGCACCAAGACTTGGCTGAGGAGTGGCTGAATACCTTCGTCCATGCAGGTAACAGACGAAAAAAGGCCCTTCACGCTGCTATGCTTTCTACCTTAAGGAAGATGGGAGCGAAAGGGATATGCACTTTTGCTGGCAAGCAAGACATCAGCACAGACTAGTCATAGTCAATGAGGGAGGTCTTCCTTGCTGGCAAGCATTGCAAACCATCCTTTGCTTCACGAAAATATCAGCGAAAAGGTCTCAGTCTCAACAGCTATTCCCAAAGTTCAATCATAATCAATCAATCTTTCCTATATTTTCAAGGCCTGTTTATGTAAGTTTACCTCTGAGTTGAATGCACAGGTTTTGGAGTTTTTCATGATGATTTACATCTCATTGGCACAGCTTGTGTAACTGGGCTTAACAATGAGAACAGTCACCCATACCTACCATGGCTTGGTGGTAGCATCCTGTAGCTCATGTGAAGGGGAAGGTGTGGAGATTTACCCAACGGGGTTGTCCTCGAATGCTTGCTGAAGTTGAATGTCATAATTTTCCTTGTCTGACACCTTGCGGTATGCCAGGAGCGGTCCATCTTTAGCCCAGTAAAACAGCATAACCGACATAAAATTGTCGACAGAATGTTTGAGAAAAAGAGGCTTGATTCTGTCATAGAAGAAATTGTGGAGACCTGTAGGGTTGGAAAGCGCGAGTGTATACCAAAATGTGCCCGTATCCCAGCAAGAGTGCATAACATCAGACAATCGGGGAATGGGTGTTTTGTTGTCAAAACAGCCGTACCCCTGCGTCTCTTCAGCAAGGAGAATATCCATAAACTCTTTTCGATATTCATTATAATTTTCTGGATCGATTTCGTCCAACCGCATGCCCGACAACCAGTACGGAGTTACAACCATCTCAATTGGATGAGAACAAGCCCACTCCAGATCTATCAGACATGTGATATGCCAGTCTTCGTCAACCAATATATTGCTTTGATGAAGATCAGTCAGGTGGAAAACGAAAGGGCCACGGCGGAAATCTCGCCGGAAAAACAATGGAAAGATTGCGCGCATGGCGGTCAGGGCCGCCATTTGAGAAATAGTATCAGGAAGGCTCTTTACTGCATTTGGTTGGTCTCGCAGGCGGCTATCATGGAAAGCAAGAGAGTCGACCACAAAAGAGTCAGTCGTAGTATAGGTATAATCGCGAGGTATATGAGTTGGGATCTCGTCGTTCTCGAGTTCCGCCACCCTGACTGACAATGGCCGATTTGCCAATCGCAGGAATCCATCATTATCGATTATAAAAGAGCCGATTTGCGGTAACCGTATCCGGCTCATGCTTAGTAAAATGCGCGACAGGTCACGGAAAAGGTTGGCACGCAGTTTAACATCATGCTGGTTTTTCTCATGCCACGTGCTTGATAGCATTCTGCCTTGTGTTTCTTCAATGTATTCAATTACCAAATAACCAACACCAACCGCGTTGTTCAATTTTCCTTGGTGACGGATATAATGGGAAGGAACTCGAACGCTAAACCATGACAGCAATTGGCGGCGCATGGAGTGGAAACATCGTGAGAGGAAGGGTAGGTGCTCAAGTCGGGTGAACTAAAAGGTCAGCTTAACAGGCATATAAAATGTTACGAGATAATCACGTACAGTTTCACCTGTAGACATGGCAAAACCATACATGTGAGGAATTGGGACATCTGGGCAGTTTTGTTGTAGCCATGCATAGGTTCCGGCTTCACAACGGATCTTCTCATCACCGTTTCCGGGTCGATAAGCTTCACCAATACGATAGGGAAGCGGCAGTCGAAGGAGCACACGTCGGCTTTGTTGTTTTCTTCGAAACCGGGTCTCATCAATAGTGACAGGTATACAGACATTGAAGCTTCCATGGAACCAGTCCTCAACTTCAGCCACATGACACAAATCGACCGCACCTAGGCCTAGATGATGAGCGACAACAGATTTGATCCAATCGCGGCTGTCGTTTAGCTGATTGAAGTAATGGGTTTGTTGGTCATAGTAGCTGAGCCGGCGGAGGATGTTGACCTCACGTTCCTTGGCCGCGGAGTACGTGATTTCTTCATGGAGGAGACGGCGAGTCTTCGGCATCGTGGAGAGGATTGGAGTGTGGTGGAAACGCGGAGACCTTAATATCAATTCATTGATATATCCACCGTGTTTCAACCAGGACTGAAGGTCCTGGCCTGGCCTGTGCGTCGCATCTGAAGAGCGTGCAAAGCGCGGAGAGTCCGCCCTGAGAAGGGCGTGGTTGTTGCTCAGGCCCAGGAAGTCAGGGGTTCGGTTGCTTCAGTGGACTCAATCCCTCCTATCCTTAGCGTCGGAGCTAACCCTAAAGGGTATAGCTTGCTTATAAAGCACCTCCGCAGGAGGGCTTGAGGAAAAATCTCTTCGAATTCCCTTTCATAACAGATCATTCAACCATTGACAACCATCCACAGTGAGTCTGAAACCCCTTGAAATTAAGAAGAGATGCTAATAAGTACAATAGTAACAAATTATCCTCTGATCTATGCACGAAGACCTTATATATGAATGAGAATTCAAGTCCATGGAGAATGCATGACATGAGATTGGACACTGGAGATTTCAGCCAACCACCACACCAACACCCACAGATCCTTATTGATCTTGATTATATGCTTGAGAGATAGAGAATGTGATATAGAACCACCAGCATATATTAGAAATTTGATAATGGTTGATTGTGGTTGGATTCTTGATTATTTTGCTTGAGCAGCTGTCAAAAAGTGTGACATAAACACCATTTTTAGGACTTTTTTCCTCAAGCCCTCCTGCGGAGGTGCTTTATAAGCAAGCTATACCCTTTAGGGTTAGCTCTGACGCTAAGGATAGGAGGGATTGAGTCCACTGAAGCAAGGGGTTCGGTCTGTGCACTGGAGCTTACGTGACCTTAATTAGAGCTCTAGCATTAGCTTTCCTTCTTTGAGCTTCCACCGCCTTCCCAAGCGCCAGCACTCACCATCAGACCTTCTATGTCCTTCCATCGCAACATCCAGCATTTTCGCACCTTGCCATATTAGGGATAGACACCACTCCTACACGATGACGAAGTTCAGATAACGAACTCTTGAACGCGATCATTCTGTGCTCTTCCACACTGTCATGGAGTTTTTTGTCTGGAAATGATTTCGTCCTGAAAATAAGGATGTGTTAGAAGAAACAGCACCGGGTTTCTGATACCAAAACTTACCCCACAACTCTTCTTTGATATCATTACCAGAAAAGACTATAGGCTCGGTCGTCCTCAGTAGCACTAGACCAAGTCTGCGTTGTTTCAAGCAAACAACAGGCTACCATGGCATATGAGCTCAAAGCCAAAGGCAATGAACGGTACAAAGAGGGCGACTATCAGGGCGCAGAGGAGCTTTACTCTCAAGCGTAAGTTATGATGCTACATACTTTCGTCCTCCTCGGAATTGACACCTCTCATTCAGAATCCTGAAGAACCCCCGCGAACCTGCCTTCTTCAACAACCGTGCCCTTGTACGAATTAAGCTCGGAGCATGGGCGGGGGCCGAGCATGATGCGCGCATGGCGATGAGTCTCTACGGCCCCAAGGATCCCGCCGCACTCAAGCCACGTTTCTATCTTGCGCAGGCGCTTCTAGGGCTTGGACACCCTGCAGAGGCTTACGAGGTTGCCCTCGCTGCATACAAGACTAGCGTGGAGACCAAGAATCCGAATTCGGAGCCACTGTCAAGAACGATCTTGCGGGCCAAACAAGCTATTTGGGCGGCGAAGGAAACCGCGAGGCTAAGAGAGAGGAACGAGACGCTACGGCAGGTGGAAGAGCTGATGGAGACAGAGTTGAAGAGGGATTTGGAGCAGTTACACCAACGATTGCAGGCGGGTGAGATCGGCGCGGTCGGATACACTGAAGATCAGGGCATATTACGACAAGAAGCGCAAAAGAAGCTGAATGATGTACGCGAAGTGTTTGCTGCTGCGAAGGGAGACGAGATGAAAGAAAGGGTGAGTCTAAACGGAAATCTCCACTCCTATGTGCTATAACCGAGCTCGGACGGCTTACTTGGAGATACCCTAGGTTGTACCCGATCATCTCATCGATAGCATCAGCTTCGAGATCATGCATGACCCGGTGGTGACTCCGTCCGGTCATTCCTTTGACAGAGTTAGCATGCTCAAACATCTCCAGCAAAATCCATTTGACCCTATCACGCGCGTTCCGATGTCTGCCAAGGATCTTCGGCCGAATTACGCGTTGAAGGCAGCTTGTGAGGAGTTTTTGGAGAAAAATGGCTGGGCAGTGGATTGGTGATTAGAGACTTTTTTTTGCTCTTTCTTCTCCCTCTTTCTTTCCCTTTCTTCGAACAAGCGGGCTTTTCATGACTTCTCTTTGGTGCGAATACCCTTATTGTCTTGCATAGCTCTGGGCGTTGTTTGGCCTAGCTTATTCATGTGAATTGGTATATTTGGCATATGATTCTGCGAGTTGGGATGACCACCAAGAGCTGGCATCTTTTTCCTTTTTGGACAGTCTTGCAGATTTAGAATCATGGGAATCTCATTATGAGCAAGTTAATTGTAAATTGAGTAAGCACAGCCACACATCCAATACCAAATCCCCTGATTAACCGTTTGTAACGTGCCCGTTTTCCGTCGCAACTTTGGTCGACAATCTTCAGACGGGAAACCATGTCATCATCCCCCGCGTGACTGGCCTTCTTTACCCCTCCCCCGCCAATAAATCAGTTCATTACCCTCCACCAGCGAAGCCACACCGCATCTGCCGACGAAGAAAAGGTAGGATTTAATATCAGTTTTTATTTTCTATTTCTAGCTGGAATATCCTTGCTCTGGCTGCTTGCTGTTCACCTAAATACTGATCTCCCCGTCCGAACCCTAGCTAAGCAATTCTATACCACCTCTCAGCTACAAACCATTCGCACCCGGAGCTTTCCTCTAAACGAAATCGAAAGAATCAGGAGGAGAGACAAGTTCTCCGAAAAGAACATTTCACAATGCCTGTCACGAAGACCCCCGAATTCGAGGCCGCTGTTGAAGCGAGCAGAAAACTCCTCGCTAAACCAGCCGACGACGAGCTTTTGATGGTAACTACGCCATTCTCCCAATTTCTCCGTCAACCAGCTCTTCAGAAGAACATGATTCACTAACAAACTCCGCTCGTCTGAACAGTTGTACGCCCTATTCAAGCAGGGCATGCAGGACCCTCCCTTTGAGAGCGCCCCAAGCCCAGGAACTTTCGATTTCAAGGTACCCATCCTAATTGTCAACTCTCCGTGGTTTTGATTTCAATCACACCATTGAAAACTTTCAATGTGCTAAGTTGGAGCTTTTTGACAGGGCAAGTACAAATACAACGAGTGGAAGAAGATTGTCGACGAGGGCGTCACTCCCGAGGAAGCGCAGAAGAGATACGTCGACTTGATTGAGAAGCTGAAGGCCAAGTATGGCTACGATGAGTCGAAGGAGCCAGAGCAAGTTGGTAGATAAAGAACGTGCAAGTTTTCCGGATGGAATCGGCTTCTGTTCTGACGACATCTGGATGGAGCGGAATTCATGTAGGGAGTGCCTTGACTTGTCTGGTTCAGTATCTGGAGTGAGAACGTACGCGGCGATGAATGGTTTTTCTTTTGCGGTATCTTTTTCATCTGAGGTTTGGATCTTTCGGGGCCTGTGACATGTTATTCGTGAATCGTGACATTACCAGGGAGATCCTACCGCAAAGTACCCTGACAGACAGATAGATATGCATCCTAGATACATGAGATAATGCCACTACGTCAAGCGTTTCTTTTCCCTTCATGACTCTGTCCTAATGGAGAGGACTCAACCCGTGTAGTGAATATATTCGGTCTATGAATAATGCAAGATTTTTCGTTAGGAATACACGGAGTAATGGGGAAGCATTCCGGGGAACCCTTGGCTCTATTCCTCTTCCCATGTCTGGCCCAGCCAATCTGGTTCCGCATGTGTTGCTGTAGCACACCATGGCACATCCCGAGGCGAGTATGTTTTCAACGGAATATCATACGGCATCCGGAACCCAACGACCGTGGACAATGCCTTGGATTTATCACCACTGTTCGACGACTTTTCTATCTCACACGTCTCCACTTCGGATAGGGAAGGGGCATCTTGTCTGAAACAAGGGACCATCTGCGCATATTCAGTTGTTCCGTTTGTCATATCGTCTGGGTCGCCATTGCTCCCCGCTCCAGACTCGCTGAGGAATAGATCTGGCCATACCAAGACCCCAATCTCGTAACTACATATCCTCACTTCCTGCTTTGCATTTGGCGTAGCACCCCACGCTTGAGTGGATAGATTTGCAGAAGTGACCATTGCCCAGTCTATCGTACGCATATCTTCGGAATCCGAGAAACGGACATATGTTTTAATATGTGGCGCAGCTCGGCGGCGCCCGGCTTCCCGAATAGGAGTGCTCTTTGGTTTGTTCGTGGCTGTTGTAGTTATAGAGGGTGTAGTAGTAGCAGGATCAGAAATTTGTCCGGTTTCGCAATCACCAGCCCAGTGGCAAAGGTAGGGGCGCATATAGCTTAGTTGCTTCTGCTGTGCAGCGCTTTGGAGCTTCATATGGATGGACCCGCCAGAACCATATCCATTCAAAGACCTACGAATCTCTTCGGGAGTTGGAAATATGATCGAGAACCGAGCAGCTGCGGAAGGGGGGCATAGAGAAGTGAAGAATGTGTCTCTGAGCCATTTGTCAGTCTGGCCGAGGGATGCTATAGACGAAATCTAATAGCTCATTAGAACACAACGACTCTCAATGAGCAAGGATTGAGAAGGTGAGGCTGACCTGTATCACAACGTGTGGTTTTTTCGACTTTGATGGAGGGCGTTTGTGAACAGGCAGCTGTAGAAGCAGATCCCGCAACGACGGCCAGCCCCATATCGTCTTCCTTTTCGAATCAAGATGGGGAATTTCTTGCCTTGATGGAACGCTGGCAATCAACGCAGCACGTATTCCGTCGAAATCATACTTTTTAAGTTCGTCGACCAGCGATCCTGTTTTTCTGCGGCCGTACGCGTCGAGGTAGGTAAGTAGGTCTCTCTTAAACCGACGGCCACTCCCAATTTCACCGGAAAGGTGTGTATGGAATTTCTCTGAGGGCAAAAGTGGGAGAAGAGGTGACCTCCAGACCGCTTGACACATGTTTGCCCAATCTCCTGCGATCATATTGGCGGTATGGATGATCACCCTGGTATACATTAGCATCTGGGTACAGCAGCACGCAGGTAGTACTACTCACTGAGCACAGTCATCATGCCGTATCAGAATCATCATCTTCGAATGATGTGTCCCAAAGGCCTCTGGCATGTATGCGGTGATTGGTTCCACATTTTGGTAACGGGCACATGCTTCCTAGCACCATGTAAAGGAAACGTCAGGACACAGAGCATGTTGAAAAGGGCTTTTCGAGGGAATTCACGTCAATACGAATTTTATTTGGAGAATCTTTCTTCCAAGACCCATGGACAACCTTGACCTTAACGAGACCCCTCACATCGGGATCGAACTGGTTCATTAAGAAATCGACATCGAACACATAATTAAATTGCCAGCATTCTTTGATCAAGGGGCTACCAAGGATATCTCGAAGTCTGACGGTGTCGACATTGTGGCCCGATTGCTCGGATAGGTCCCGGATGTGGGTGAGTTGCACAGGGGACGAGATAACATTTAACCCAGGCTTGATTTGGACCGACTCTGAGTGGCTTTTCTGCTCTACTTTCAGAGGCAGTGCTTCTGCTGCAGACGCCTGACGCCGATATGATGCAGGCGGTGTTATTGACCGGCTCAATGAATGCAGTGGCCGCTTGTTTTCGCCGTTGACACCCGGGTCCGGCTGGGACGACCAACCAGTCTCGTGGGATGTCTTCAGCCGCTTGGTGGAGCGACCATTCCCGAGATCTTCCTCCTGCATTTTCTCGCTTGAAGAGCACAAAGGAGCGGCCCAGATAATGCGGGTTGCCCCTATCAATATGCTCTTGGTCGGGTTTGCAACTCTCCTGGCTTGTGAAACTGCACGGATCCTCAAACCAGCGAAAGCTGTTAAGCAGTGCGTCCGACTTACAAGCTTGTAGTTAATAGCACTGATAATTGCTCATTGAACGTTGGGCTTCTCTTGCAGATGTCAGGGAATATTCGACAATCGCTCGGCTGCTGGGAACAAGTGCTTTGTGGTTGAGAGGTTGATTTTGTTAGCGTATTGTGGGGTTTTAGCGTTGCGCCATCCCTTAAACGGACTGCCCAAACCTAATCTTGTCCACCTCATGCCACCAGCCAGCCCTTCGTCTCCTCTTCATCCTCGTCCTCGTCCAAGCGGTAACTAGCCTGCCTAGTGCGACGCCGTGGAGATTCCGCAGTCTCACGCCACTGACACACTTGGCAGGGAAATGGCCATCAATTCTGCATTCGACAAGCCAGGTGATAACCGAGTCGCAAGAACAGCTTAATCCTCGGTCATCCACGGGGCATCCAGCAAGTCCACGGAGGGACTTACCATAGGTGAAGAGATCTCTGGAACAACAGCGGAACATCCCCATGTCAAGACTGCCAAGCTGATTTGCGCCCCATGAAGTGGATTACTGGTCCAGGCCAATGCTAAAATATGGGTCAAGAAGTTGGAGAAACGCGGAGACGAACGCTTCTGTTTGCTGCACATGAAATCCTCGGGGCCCAGATGGGAGACCCGCGGAATGGTTATGTTTAGTATTCCCTTATACATTGTATAGACGTTATACAATGGAAATACAACGGAAATCCAGGACGATCCTCGACATTGGGGAAGTATCAGAGCCGTTATTGTCTCTCAACGGTATGCAGTAAACATTGAAGATGAGGAGACACTCTCTGCAGCCATTCTTGTTCTTCCTTTTAGGCTGAAGTACAACAAGGCCTGCCAATTATAGAAGATGGAAGCTCCCCACACCGTCGTCCTCAAGCCACCCATCTTCCAGAATGAAACCATACTAAACTTGCTATTTGGATGGACATACCATTCTCGGCGAAGTTCAGGGATAGCTGTGCGCCATCTTGCCCTTGTGGCCAAACTTTAGCTCTATGCACCGTGTTCTGTGTCGCTCTTCGGAGATCTGGATTCTGCTACCCTAGCTTTACATCATGGCAGCACCACATCTCCTCGCCGTACTCTACTGCGGACAGGAGGATGGGAGATATACCCCTCACGATCCTGCGTATATAACTGTAGATATTTTCCTGCCGCATGAAAACCTCTAGGGTACATTTTCCTAACCCGAGATTCTACTCTTTCTTCTTTGAATTCGGAAGAGCTTTACCTACATTCCAATACAAAGCATCAAGTGCAAGTGCTTTTCATTAAATGCATCGACTCCTTCGGCTATCACGATCGGTCTCAAGATTTTACCATGTCATCGGAACTAGAGCAGATCCAACAAAGCCACCCCCAGCAAAGCATCCTTCCAGATGGCGACGTCCCAATAGTGGACCACAAGATGGATGAAGATGAGCGGATCATAGTGTCTCTCGGATATAAGCAAGAATTCAAGCGTGAATTCTCGCTCTGGACGACCTTTTGCGTCAGTTTTTCTGTGCTTGGCTTATTGCCTTCATTCGCAAGCACCCTATGGTACGGTAAGTGCCAGCCCCGGGCTCCTCTTCCGGTGGATTTGCAGGACTGTGGCTGAATATAAACAAAGGGATGGGATATGCTGGTACGGCAGGAATGGTATGGGGCTGGATTATTGCAATGGTATTCATCCAATGCGTCGCTATGGGGATGGCGGAGCTTTGCTCATCCATGCCCACAAGGTATAGCTTTGGTTTCTTCTTACTCTTGGTTAAGGATACAGACTGATTCTTGCGATCTAGCGGAGGCCTCTACTATGCTGCTGCTGTGCTGGCCCCGGAAGGATGGGGTCCATTTGCAGCATGGGTAACAGGGTGGTCAAACTGGATGGGCCAAGTGATGGCGGCGCCGTCTGTCAACTATGGCACAGCAGGCATGATTCTTGCTGCAGGGTCAATTTATAATCCTAACTACGTGCCAACGAACTACCAAACCTTTCTTTTGACCACTTGCATCATGTTGATCCATGGAGTTATGAGTAGCATGCCGACAAAGTGGATTGCTACCGCCAACTCGTACGGGTCAACCTTCAACATTATCTGCCTGCTCATCGTTATTATCGCGATCCCTGCTGGCACGACTAATACCCCAAAATTCAACTCGTCAGCGGATGTCTGGGGCACAATATACAAAGGGACTTCTTTTCCGGACGGGGTCGGGGTGTTGATGTCTTTCGTCAGCGTGATCTGGACTATGTCTGGCTACGATTCACCTTTCCATCTCAGTGAAGAATGCTCCAATGCCAACATTGCCTCCCCTAGGGCTATTGTGCTCACTTCGGGTGTGGGCGGCCTCATGGGATGGTTTCTCCAGGTTGTTGTAGCATACACCGTCCAAGACATCGATGCGGTGTTGACGTCCGACCTGGGGCAACCCTGGGCATCATTTCTATTCCAGGTGATGTCGAGAAGGGCAGCGGTTGCTATTCTGGCCTTGACAATTATCTGCGGCTTTTCTATGGGTCAAGCCTGTATGATCGCCGCGTCTCGCGTGACCTACGCCTACGCCCGCGATGATTGCTTCCCCTTATCGAGGATATGGAAGGTAGTCAACAAGCATACGCAGACACCAGTGAATGCCGTTTGGTTCAACTGCGTAATCGGGATCCTGTCCACTTTGCTGATATTCGCCGGCGATCTCGCAATGGGGGCCTTGTTCTCTATCGGCGCCATTGCGGCCTTTGTCGCATTCACAATCCCCATTGGAATTCGCATCTTTGTCGTCAAGGGGAAATTCCGACCTGGCCCTTGGCATCTGGGCAGATACAGTCATATCGTCGGTGGGCTTGGGGTGTCATTTGTGATCTTGATGCTGCCCATTCTATGTCTCCCAGCATACACCGGCTCGGATCTAACGTAAGTCACTTTCCTCCTTTTTTGGGGCTTCACTTCCACACCCATGCGTATTTACTCCCCAAGTTAAGTTTTGTGGTCTAACTTTCATCACGAACGACAGACCTAAAGATATGAACTGGACTTGCGTTGTGTATGGCGGGCCTATGCTCGCCGTTCTTATTTGGTGGGTAGTAGACGCGCGGAAGTGGTTCAAAGGGCCAAAGGTCAATGTTGAGCATCACATGTTGGACCGTGTGCTGACGGGGGTTGATCGCACGAATACCAAAGGGTCCGAGAAAGAGGGTGTGCAGGAATTGGAGTCTGTCAAAGCCTGATATGTGGTTGATTTTGTATATTTTTCTTCTATATATATTGCTCCAGATGAGCATCTCCGCTTAGCTTTTTTTCTTCAAGTATCTATGTTGAGTTACGGATCAGGCACTCCAATTTGAACCCCCCTTTGACTTTAGGCTTCTGATATATCCGCTGTGACTGTTGTTTTTAATGCCAGCCGGCTTGTTCTGCTTGGGCCATGTCCTTGGCGCTTCAGTCAAATTCTGACCCTCTAAGCCAGCGATATCTCTTCCTCCAGCGCGTCAACACGACTTCAAGATGCTCATCAACAACGTATTCACACACACACGCACACAAAAACATCCCTCGCCGTACAAGCGCAATCCAGCACAAGCATCCAACCAACAAAAACCCTCCTCACTCCAACGGCTCCAACATCCCCCCCTCCCTCACCGCGTCCGCAACCACCCCCAGCTCCACCCTCGGCACCTCCCCTTCAAACTCAAAATTCTCACTCGCCCACCTCAAATACGCCGCAAACGTCCCCGGCTCCCTGTCCGCCTCCCAGTGCTCCGGCCGATCCCAGATCTCCGCCAGATACTCCCGCCCCGCCG
>LJPI01001516.1:0-72460 GCA_001430955.1 Chrysosporium queenslandicum | reverse complement strand
AAAAAAAAAAGGCGAAGAAGAAAAGAAAAAGAAAAAAACCACAAAAGAGAGAACTGGCTTCCATCTGTTTCTCTTTGAGCATTGATCCAAAATGGCTGGTTGATTCACCGCAACATCTCCGTCATCACCGCTTCTTCGCTGCCCCATCAAGGATGTCATCAGTAACTAGTAACAATCTGTGTAGTTCGAGCTCTGGAACGATGCCGTGCGTGGGTTTGGCCCCAAAAGGTCAAGCAGCTCCTTGTTTCGCCCTGCAACATCCAAGCTCCTTCTCTTCCTCCTCCCACACAGAAACAATGCTGCTGCTGCTAAGAATAGAATCACTGCACACGAGCTCGCAGCCTGAGACAGAAAAAGAAGAGAAACAGAGAAACTCTTCAGAACATCTCCATTTTTAATTTGGCGAACCTTGGATCGATGCCAGGAACCCAGACACACCCGCCCGCCGGTTCCTGGCTCTCAACCGTGGTTCCCGCCCAGCGGCACCGCATCCGCTCTCTGGACGCCGGAAATTGAGGTCATCGGTCCATGGAAACACGAAAAAAGTATTTTCTTCAAGACTCTGTAGGCTTCGGCGAACATCCGTCGAGAGTGAGAGAAATACAGCCGTAGGTAGACAGAGAGCATACAGTGATTGTGAATCGGGCTTCCCGCTGCTGATCTGGGCTGCTGTATCACCCCGGCCGCTGGAATGCTGCACCCAGTAAACCGAGAAATGCCCACGCAGCTGCATTCTCGAAACCATGCAATCCTGGACATGATGAGCAATCTTCTGGAAGAATGCCAGCAAACAAATATCTGCATGCAGCGAGATAAAACGGTCCCGCGATGATCTCTCGACTGGTGGAATCTCCTGTCTAGCTAACTCACAACCACTCACCCAACTCACACTCTGAGCACACATACACCCCATGGGCAGGAAGAGGAAGCGCCCCGCGCGCGACGCTGGACACGCTGGGCCCCGAAAGCGAGCCAACGCGCCAGAATCGAAATCAAAATCAGAATCAAAATCGAACCCAAGCACCCAAGGCACCCTCAACCCGCCCGCTGCAACCCATCCAGTGCTCTCGCTCTACTATCCACGCGTCGAGCCCCTTCGCTCGTACCTCCTCCAGCTCCTCCCATCCACTTCCAAATCACGTCGTCGCAAACTCGCCTCTCTCGGCCTCCCCAACTCCAAGCGTGACCATGGCCATCGCGACCATAATCCCACGTCCGCGTCACAGAGCCTGCAGGTTCAATCCGGAGACAAAGCGGCACAGAGCATCACCACCACCACCACCACCACCACCACCACCACCACCACCACCACTGCTCCCACCACCAGTATCACTACGGCTGCTGCCCGCGCCCGAGAAGTCGCTGACCTGCTGGACACAGCATTAGTCGGTGTTTTGAAACCGCCAGATCATGCAGACTCTCACTCCAGACAGCGTGACTTTGCCGCTTTCACCCAATCACAGGTTCGCTCCACGCTGCTGTGTTGTACAGAGCTGGGTGCTACCAGTTCCATGAGCGATGTCAGTGGCCACCTCCCCCCTTGTTGCGAGACTGATGGCTTTATTCTTCCCGCTCTTCTTTCTCATCTTAAAGCATGGACCAGTTCTTTTGCTCTTCTTCTACTTTTCGTTTTGATTGGTGGAGCTTCCTGGCACAGCTCTTTTGGGAACGATTGCCATTGGGACTGTGCTCTTTGTTACTGTGCAGTTTCAACGGCTCTGCATTCGGAGCTTTTCGATGCCTCCGACACCTCATTTTAAACAATGATAATAGTGGTACTGATTATCACTGCAGATCGTCGACTTTGCCATCCTGACCCTGTTCAACCAACAGCGGGCCCCTTATTCTCGGCAGTCTCATCTACTCTGCCATGGCTTCCAGCGTGCCTCGAGCCATTGCGCTGCGAACCAGGAACATGCCGCCCTCGCTGGGATCCCCGGCATCGTCCCGCAGTATCCGAACAAGAATGTCTCCATGCTGAAAAGCTTCCCGTGGTCCGATGTTCTCAACGTGCTTGGAGCTAACTGCGAGGAGATCATGCTGCATCTACTGCTGGATTGTGGACTGTTTATCTCGTTGAACCCGGACAGAGGGACCTATTACCAACTCAGTGGTGAGCCATGATTTTACATTGATCCACCTCTCGAGATGGGCCCAACTCGGACACTAAAACTTCACGCGCCAAATAGGGATCCAGCTGGTAGAACTAAAACCCCTCGTCGGTCAAGAACCACATGGCCAGGATGTAGCTGCAAAAGGAGAGAAAAATGGTACTGCGACTCGGGCAGGGGATGCGATACACACACCCCGAAGCATCGTCTTCGTCCGAAGCAGAATTCTCTATGCCCGTCCCGCACTGAATGCAAAAGGCGAGGTTAAACTCGGCCTTCAGCATATCCGTAAGCTTTCATCTCCTCTCGTAGATGGCTTTGTTATACTCTTTGGCTTATACATGTCTCTACAGATGTTCTCAATCGGTATCCCGACTGCACTGACTTGAAACACACGGTGCACATCATGAAATATGTATTCCCGCGCCAGTTTAGCTTACACAATGTTTTCACGTCAAGCGTCAACCTCAAGAAGACCGCACAGCCGTTTCAAGATTATACCCTGCGGGAAGAGGAAATATCTCTACAAGCGCAGTCAGCGTCGTCCAGGGGGAATCAGAACAAAGTGCCAAAGAGGCTGCGCGGAAAACTAGTTGGGCTGATACAGAAGCTACAGAAGAGGCACCAGCGCTGCTCATATGTAGAGCTGCTCAAGCATTACTGTCCGACTGATGTAGGTTTCCATACCCCATTTCCCTTCCCTGATTCCCCTGTATATGCTGACTGGACCCTGCAGCAGCCACCGCCAATTGAGATGCAACAATCGGGAACGCCCTTGACAGAATTCGCGACGCCCGTGGCGGCGGTTTCGGCGTTTTGTCGCGCCGTGCTTCAAAAGCTGATCCCAAATGACCTGTTCGGCGTCGGAGACGACGGTGCGAGAAATCGGAAGGTCGTAATGCGCCAAGTAGACGGCTTTATACGGCTACGCAGATTCGAGAGCGTTTCTCTGCATGATGTCGCGCAGGGATTGAAGGTGCGGTTTCCTATTCGATGGAAGTCTTCTATTTCTCGCTACTCTGAGACTCTGACTCTATTTGATGTAGATCACATGTATCGAGTGGCTAAGGCCTCCACATGAGACCGGCAGAAGCCACAAACTCTGCTTGTCCGACAAGCAGAAGCGGTTTGAGATTTTTCTCGAATTCATCTACTATGTATTCGACTCCCTGCTCATCCCCATTATCCGCTCCAACTTTTACGTCACCGAATCCAATGTCCATCGGAACCGCCTCTTTTACTTTCGGCACGACGTATGGAAAACCCTGATCGAGCCGTCAATCACTCAGCTGAAGACCACGGTCTTTGAAGAAGTGAAGAAAGACACCGCCGCCAAGATCCTGTCGCAAAGGGCCCTGGGTTGCGGGACGCTTCGAATGCTTCCCAAGCGGGTCGGAGCTCGGCCGATCGTTAATCTGAGGAGGCGCGTCGTTGCCAAGTCGAAATGGAAAGGACAGATCGAACTGGGCCCCAGTATCAATACCCTGCTTGGCCCAGTTTTCCAGGTTCTTAATTGCGAGAAGGGGATGAGGCCGGGATTGCTGGGGGCTTCGATGGACTCTGTGCGCGATATGTATATTCGACTGAAGCAGTTTCGCGAGCGTCTTATGGGTCGAGAGGGGATGAGCCAGAGGAAGAGGCTGTATTTCGTCAAACTCGACGTTCAATCCTGCTTTGATACTATTCCCCAGGAGCGGCTGCTTCGCGCGATCGAGGGCTTGATATCGGAGGATGAGTACCGGGTTAGCAAGTATGCGGCGGTTGGGGCGCCGGCCCAGACTGGCTCGGTGGAAGATAGATGGGATAGACGGGGCAAGCCGGTTCGAAGATTCATCGCCAAAGCCGCGCCGGTTGTGGATTTCAAGACTCCGTACGACTTTATTGTGGAGCGATCACGACGGGGCGCGAGAAGGGACACGGTGTTCGTTGACACGGGGAATCAGAGACGGTATGAGACTGACGACTTGCTGGCGATGTTGGAGCAGCATGTTCGCAACAACCTGGTCAAGATTGGCAAGAAGTATTTCCGGCAGAAGCACGGGATTCCGCAAGGGTCTGTCGTATCGAGCCTGCTGTGCAGTTTCTTCTACGGCGAGCACGAGCGGGAGGAACTCGGCTTCTTGCGCGGCGATGAAACGCTCTTGCTGCGGTTGATCGATGATTACTTGCTCATCACCGCCGACAAAGCCGTCGCGACGCGGTTTCTACAGGTGATGCTGAATGGAAACGAAGAATACGGGATCTCAGTGACTCCGAGCAAGACGCTTGTTAATTTCAAGGTCGAGATCGGCGGGCAGGCCATCCCCCGCCTCGACGGGTCGTGCAGGAACCAGTTCCCGTACTGTGGGAACCTGATCGATACGCAGACGCTGGCGATCAGCAAAGATCGGACACGCCGGCGGGACGATCTCCACGTGCGCGACGCGCTGACGGTTGAGCTGAAGAGGAACCCCGGACAGGGATTCTACCGCAAGTGCGTGGCCATGTTCAAGCTGCAAGCGTACGCGATGTTCTTTGACGTGAAGCACAACTCCGCGGGGGCGGTGCTGGCGGGCGCGTATGGCGCGTTTGTCGATGCGGCGATGAAGATGTATGCGTATTATCGATCGCTTTCGCGATGTACGGGTGCTGGGGGGAGGTCGACCGATATGTTGAGGCGTACGATTGGTGGGGTTATCAATTATGCGGTGCGTGCCATTCAGTCGAGCACGAAGCAATCTACTACTACTAGTGCTGCTACGGCTACTACTAGTGGTGGTGATGGTGATGATGAAGGCCAGGCGGTGATTACAAGGAGGCAGATTCGGTGGTTAGCAGTCCAGGCGTTTAAGGAGGTACTGGGCAAGAAGCAGAGCGGGCTGGGAGCAACGATCCGCTGGCTGGAGAGTGTGGAGCGGGTTTCCAGGCCGCTGGGAGATGGAGAGGCGGGTCGACTGTGGAGAGTGGTGAGGGACGGGAGGAAGATGGTGCAGGATTATCGGTTCTAGCCATGCGAAAATACAGTTGGTGTCCCGGCAAAAAAAAAAAACGGGTTCTGATGGGATTCCATCGTTAGTTGCCCAAAGTTGGAGTTGGGTGGTGCTGATGTAGCAATGACGATCGCAATATCCCGTGCGATCCTTTCAGGTATACATACCAGTACAGCCTGTGTGATCGGGCACCCAGGAGGAGAAGAGCTGCGAAAGCTGCGAGAGATCATAGATGGGAGGTTTGATGGAGAGGATGAAACGTAGCGTGGGCCCCTTGTTTGATTGCTTCATTTTCGCAGGGCTGGCAGCGCACCCACCACGTCGCTGTGGCTTGCGTTCTTGGCGAGAATCACGAGCCACTGTTTGGTGGGATCAAGCAAGGAATATGCAGGGCGGGACAGGGAGGTTTCAGGAAGAGTCTGATGGAAGAACAGTTTTCGAGTTTAAATGGACATGCAAAATTGCTCCAGACACACAGACATACGGAGTGATATGGATATCTACGAGAGAGGGCGTGATGATGGCCACCGTGCTCTTCGTCGTACAAGATCTACTCTGCTAATCCATCCGGACCTCGCCTTAGTAAACAAACAACTAGCTCGTTCTTGGTTAGTGGATCAACACCCGCTATGCCATTCCAGGAATTAGCGCAGAGTAGCGCCACAATGATTGGTTCCGGAGCGGGTTTCTCCTCCCGCCGGTTCCCTCCCCCTGCAGCTAGCGTGGCGAGAAAATAAACAGCTCAGCAGCGTATCGAAACGTGTTTCCTGGTACGGCTGGCAAAAATACGCAGGGGGTGGAGATGGCGCTAGGCGGGATTGGGACTAGCGGGCAGAGCATGTGACAGGGGAGGGTCGCTGTGGCCGAAAAGGGAAACTTGCAACTAACTGGGAAATCCGGACTTCACTTCATCGGCCGTTTTCCCTGCTCGACCTCGACCTCTCTCTCTCCCTCTCTGTCTCTTGCTCTTCTTCTCTCTTCTTCTTCCCTTCTCTCTCGCTGGCCTCGCACGTCGTCTTCTTCTTTTCTTTTCTTCTCTTGTGATCTCTGCGTGTGGGTGTGTGTGTTGCACTTGGGCCTGTGCCTGCTCTATACTCTTATCTATCCATCTAGTCTATAATTGCTAACTCGCCTGATGTCTTAATTGCTGTGCTACTTGGGCCCAACTCTCTTCTCTCTTAATGTCACTCGCTTGAACCCCCCAGGCCCGGGGAGGGAAGATCCTATCATCATCCCAAACATCCCTTTCCCCCTTAATTCTTCAGCCACTCAATCAATCCGATCCCGTCGTTCGTTCGCAACCCCAGCTCCGTACACCCTCAGTATACTTAATATTTTCCGACATTTTTTTTTTCTTTCTATTACACTAATACGTCTCCGAGAAAGTCTTGACGGGGCTTGAGCCGTGCTAAGCCATCCAAGCATGCCCTCGTGAAACAAGAAAGCCGATCGCTGAACGCAAACAGAAAAAGAACAGACAAAAATAACAATTGGATACTACTCCGTACTCCGTACCGTTTTACCCACTCAGCCACTGTTAATTTTCCCTTTCTTCCCTCCCCCTGGTCTCGTCGGTTATTGCCGAACAAGGCCCAACATGATTGATAATGCCGTGACCACGATCTCTATTGCACCCGACTCGCCGCCCGACCTCACCGGCTCCAAATCCTCCAAATCCTCCTCCTTCCACTCCTCCTCCCACCGATCCACCCCTGATGGCATCCTCGCCGACATCTCCCACTTTGAAGACATAGGTCTCGACGAGGAGCTGGAAGTCACTCGCATAGATCATACCCATCTGGGCAAGGACAGGGTCACGATCCGCACCTCGCTGCGGAGAGTGTCCGGCGGGCATGGAATGATGCGAAATGCTACTCCCTTGGCTCCCGTGCGGGAGCTCACGTTGCCCGAAAAGAAGAATGAATACCCTCCGTTGAAGGCGCAGATTAACGGCGCCCTGAACGCCATGCAGTCGCTTGCGCTGCCGTCTCATGATATTACCGGAAGACGGCGTTCTCCAAGCCCCTCGAATCCGTCACTGCAGCCGCGCGCCCCATCCTTTTCGAGACCGAGAACCCGGTCGCCATCGCCGAATACCATGCCCATGGGGCTCTCTCCTATAATCCCGGTAAGGTCGCACAGCAGGCCGCCTCCGACACCGAACGGATCCTTCCGGTCGTCATCGAGACCGCCCCGAAAGAGCGTTCAGGAGCTGGAGGACGAGTACCACGAATCCGATGATGAATTGCCAGAGGATGCGGCGCTCTGGAACGTGCCAATTTCGCCTCGTCCGCCGCATGAGCGGGCCCCCGAGCAAAGCAGTAGGTCGAGCAGCCGAAGCCCTGCCCCTCGGCCCATCCCTCTTGAACACACCGTCTCAAGTCCCCCAGTTATCTCTTTATCACCCTCTACCTCTCCGCCCCGGCATAGCAGGGGTCGCCACAGACTTCCCCGTTCTAGCTCCATGGGGCATTTACGCGGACATGGCCGACTACCACGAGCGAACACTTGGAATTTCGTCATGTCGGAGCTATCGGAAGAAGCCAAGGTTTTGACCGAAGCCCTCGAATTCCACGCCGATGAAGCTGCTAGGGAACATGAGGAACGTATACAAGGCGGAAAGTCAGCCAAGTCGAGCTTTGAAAAGGCGAAGCGTGAATCTGGGAGCATGATTGAGCTTCCACCACTCCAGCGGCCTAACATTATGATAGATCCACTCCCAATAAGTAAGGAGAAAGAAAAAGTTTTGTCGCGCACAAGGCCCAGCTGGCTTCCGCCGAAGGACCAAAAGGAAGAGAGGAGGCACTTGAAGGAATACAAGAAGATGATGGCGCTGTCTCGCGAAGCCGGTAAGCAGGCTCCTCAATTTGCTATATGTTCGCCCAATGTCCACATTCTAAGATTTTCGTAACAGAAAAGCGAAAAGCAGCACAGGCTGCCTCGGCACAATGTAAACGAGATGATACACGAAAGATGCTACAGCGGATTTGGGACGACCATGTGTTTCCCAACTGGGACCGGGCCATCAAGGAGCCTCGCACGCGAGAGCTCTGGTGGCGTGGGATTACGCCGCGGTCACGAGGAGCGGCCTGGCAGCGCGCCATTGGCAATGGTCTTGCTTTGACAGATGAGTCGTTCCACAAAGCACTCGAACGAGCAAATCAGCTGCGGGCCCAGTGCGAAGGGGATACGGCTAGTGTGAACAGCCATATACGCGAGCGCTTTCAGGCGATCCGACGCGACGCGGCCAACGCGTTTCCAGAATTGAAAGTGTTCACCAAGGAAGGGCCATTGTATGATAGCCTGGTACAGGTTCTGGATGCGTATTCAATGTATCGGAGCGACGTGGGTTACCTCTATGGCACCCATGTAAGTCAACGCGCCTTATAAATCCCCTAACCTACTTTCGTCCTAACAAATTTCTAGACTGTTGCCGCTCTTCTTTTGCTCCAGCTTCACACACCAGCTGCAACGTTCCAAGCCCTTGCCAATGCCCTCAATCGCCCTGTTCCCCTTGCTTTCCTAACTTGCGACCCCGGAGCCATTGCTCGCGCCTACTCTCTTGCCTCCGCGACCCTCCGACTCAAATTCCCCCGACTGTCGACCCATCTGTGCGAAAACCTATGTCTCACAGACGATCAGATCTGGGAGCCTATGTTCAGAACAATCTTTACAAACGGTCTTGACCTTGAGCGGCTCAGCCGTGTTTGGGATTGTTGGGTATTTGAAGGAGACCGAATAATGTTTAGAGCAGGTGTCGCCGTGCTGGGCAGTTTGGAGGCGCAATTAATGAGCATCGCTCCTGGTGAAGAGGGGCAGGCGGCCGCAGCGGGGATTTTGGGATGGGGCTCTAAAAGCGTGGGGATAAGACGGAGGTCTGCGCCAGTGCCATCTGCTACAGCCCCAACAGCAACGCATGGGCAGAATGGACAGTATTGGGCTGTCGATGTTGTGGGAAATGAGGATGTGTTTATGAATATAGTCAAGGAAGCAGGGAGGTAAGCAATAGACCATGGTGGTCATCTCCCTTCTGAGGTCTGGTGATATCTTTATTTTACATATACGCTCTTTGATTCTGTTGTCCTGCTTAGAATCGGTATAGTGAAGGCTCTTCACATCCAAGCAACATGCTGGAATTGCTCTCTCTTTCCTTGTCAATATGCTTTTTTGAGCCAATTCCTTCCTTTTTGGTCTGGAACTCTTGGATATTCATGTACTGCATATACAAGTACAAACAGACATACATCATTAATGCAAGCGTTGGGCACATACATGTGTGCAAACTTTGCATCTATGTACAGCACTGAGCACTGGTCTTGGTTGTATTGTGACCTGTGTAGTTTATACAGAAAAGAAAGTGTGTTCTTTCAGGGTCGCATTCGATACAATTGACTTCATCAATTCTCAAGTTGACAAGAGAAAAAACCGAAAAGTCAATTCCCCACGTTGCAATGGGCCCAAACAAAGAATAGCGAGTCCAGACTGTCGACATTGTACTGTACGGTCCCGGTGAGCAACGCATGTCTGCCTAATGTTGCTACTAATGGGGCCTAAAAAACCCGACCCGAACCCAACCCTTTCCCTGGAAGAAAGGAAGAGGGCTATAAGTTCACAAGGGTTTTATCTCTGATTTTTTCAAACCCAATATTTCCATATTTGTCCCCGTAGAGTTTACATACAAGATGCTAAGAGGCAGAACCAGGAGCAACGGATGGAAGGGAGGTGGGATACCATACAAACACATTACAAAACGCCAGATCCCGCAAATTGTTGAAGTTGGAGGATGTATGTACTCCGTACCGCCCAATGAGCAGCTAAGGCAGAGGAACACAAAGCAGAAAAGGAGTTATAGAATAGGCTAAAAGGGGGGGGAAGTAATAGTGTATGTAGATGTTGGGTAGTAGGTAGTATGAATCGCAGCTAGAAAGAAAAAAAAAAAAAAAAACAAATGTCCGCCTCTTGGAAGGGAAAAAAAAAAGATAAAAACTCCCGAATCTACTTTCCCCACAGAAGAATAAGACGAGATGGAAGGTAAAATAGAACAGATGAAAAAAAAAATATATCAATCAAAAGACTGAAGCACATAGATATGTCCATCCATCCTACACGGACCTTTCAGACTGCTGGCGCACACTAGAAGGCCGCATGTACACACCGTCCCGCGCGCCCGCTCTGACTCCGGCCTGTGGAGTGCCGGGTGAGGGCTGGTGCGGTTGGCCCTGGGCTTGCTTGCGCTGGCTGAGGACCTCCCGCGCATAGAACTCGACCAGCATGGTTCCGTATGCTTCCAACTCCTCGACGGGGATGGCGAGCCGGAAATCGTTGAGCAGGAGGAATTGGAGCTCGAGGTGGTTCAGCTCCAGAAGGGGGAGACCACCGACCTGGAGGAGAGGTATTTCGGGTCAGCAAGATACTCGATATGTGGGGGTGTCACGAGTTCGAATTGATATAGATAATGGGGTTGGGGTTCCGGAGTTGGGCACTAACCTTTGCGTATCTTGAATTAGTATAGAAAACGTCGGAAAAGAATTTGCTTGCGCAGGTAACGCCGGCAATGACAAGCCGGTGTATATTGTAGCTATCAACAACGAAATAGTGAGAGAAATCTAGTGCGTCGTCGTCATCATCTTCGTCATATTCATGGACATCATCATCGTCATCATTGTTCTTGTCATTATCGACAGACATGGCGTCCGGGTTCACCGAGGGCGAACGTCGGGAGCCCGATATCGTTGGAGGGGAAGGCTGGTCGCGGGCGCGCTGTGCGTTGCCACCGGAGGAAGGAGGGGTGATTAGGTGGGAGGCGTGACGGCCGGGGGTGACGGTCAGAGGGGGGGACGGGGACGAAGCGGAGGAGCCGTGGCTGTGGTGTCGTCGCTGCAGGTCCTGGATGTATCCCCTGTTGACCATTTCGGTCATGCGGTCAAAGTAGACGAGGAGGCTGAGGAAGACCTCGTAGGTCGTGGGGCAGTACTTGTGTATCCTGGTGAGGTAGTTGAGGATGGTGATGCTGGGGACATTTTTGCCGTGGAAGGCTAGGACACTGGTGGTCTGCGGGCTGAGGTTCGTGGCGCCCTCGGGAGGAGGGATGTGTCGATGGATGTGCTCATGCTGCATATCATTTGTGGTGGTGATCTTGGTCAGGAGGCCGGCGACCATTTCGATGATGTCGGTGACGGGCATGGAGCTGATTTCGTACTGACGGCCTGCGTCGGGAAATAGCCCGTTGCCGGACCCATGGCGCGAGGGCGACAGGATCTCCTCGGTGGCAAAGCTCTGGATATGGCTGAGGTCGCGTACTTTGATGGGGCTGGGGGATGCAGCTTCGGAGCCGGCGAGGGAGCGCGACGAACGATGGGTTGGCTGCAGGAGAGGAGAGGAGGGGGAGGACTGAGCAGGAGCGGCGGAGTCGCTTGACCGGGGATGGCCGGGACGGTCAAGGGCGCGTCTGTGGGTATCTTGGTGGGAGGAGTAGTGGGATTGGAAGGAATGGTGACGGTGGACAGCGGGACGGTGGCGGTCGGGCAGGCGACGGGCAGGAGAGGAAGACGAATGGGACGTCATCGAGGAAGGCGGGTAGCGATGATGGTGGTGGTGGTATGAAGCTGAAGAGCAGGCGGAAGAAGCATGCTGCGAGGGACAGGGACGGGGCGGGATGGAGGAAGCTATGGAGGCAGAATCAGCCGAGCTTGGGGTGGCGGAATCGGAGGGCCGTGCAGGATGTGAAGGAGGGCGGAAGAGCGGGTCAGCAGAGGCAGAGGAGGACGAGGTGGTGGTGGTGGATGTGGTGGCAGTCTGGTTCAGGGCTGCGCTCAGCATTGTGTATGGACGATGGATGGGATGTGACGGGGAGTGGCTGATGGCCAGCGATCCCATAGCAAGGAAGAAGCTGGGAAGAGAGGGCGAGAGAAGAGTTGAGAGAAGAAGAGGAAGAAGAGTCTGGTCTGGCCAAGAATGAGCTGTAATGGTGGGGAAGAGTCAAAACAGGCTTGCGCGAACACAGCAAGAGAGACAAAACAGCAAAGAAGAATTGATAGGAAGAGAGAGAGAGAGAGAGAGAGAGAGAGAGAATAAAAGAGGATGAGGATGGTGTTCCACTTGCTTGTTCACGAAGAAGTGAGAGAGAGACGACGTACAGGTGCAGCGGGCGAGACTGGCTATTGGACTGGCATTGACATTTGGCTGGGATGAAGGCTGTTCTGCTCGGGTTGATGTTGCTTTTTCCTGCTCGAGATCAACGAGTCGGTGGCTGAGAAGTGGAAATCAGATCTACAGTAAAGATGAAGGCGATGATGAGGCTGGAATCGCCACTTCAACGCTGCATCCACAGGCAGACGCGCACACAAAGTGGCAATGAGAGAAAGAAGAGAAAAGAAGAAGAAGAACAACGAAATCAACTGAATGATAAACTGCATCGTAGGAGTTGCTGCTAGTCACCGTCACCCTTGCAGGAACGTGGGCTCGCAGACTCGACTCAATCGCCCAGCTCGACTCTCGGGGTGGCTTCATCCCTGTCTTTTCATCTTCTCATCTTTCTTCTTCTTCATCTGCGTTCTCCCTTCTTCTTGAAGGATCTCTCGACTGCCTGATAACTGCCTAGAATCACGCCTCTTGTCCTACACAGCCAGTCAGGGACCGAATGAGCAGCGAGTATCGACGATGCTTTGTGAATGGCTTTGCATCGGAGATTGATTGCTACTGGAGACAATGCTGGCATCAATGGATAGTCGCTGAAGATCAACAATGCAAAGGAATCCCGTAGACTTGACTCTCGTAGACTAGATCAGTATCCATCTCCATCTTCATCTCCATGTTCATCCTCATCATCTTCTCTTCTTCTTCTCTTCTTCTCTTGTTGTGTTCTCGTTCACCCCTTTTCTCGGTCGTGCTTGGCAACCATTCCTGTTTGGGGATCCAACTCGCTCACTCAGTCAAACGGCCATCACCATCACCACCACAACAATCACAATCACGATCACATCACCGCCATCGCCATCGCAGCCCGTCGACAGCCAGCCTGACTCTCCAGCTGGTCCCTCCATCTCTCTCTCCCTGTCTTTCTCTCTCTCTCTTCCTTCTTGTTGTGTGATTCTTCCTTGTTCTTCTCTCTCGCGCGCCTCCAGCCTTGGGATTCCCCCTCTCTGTTCTCTCGTTTGACAATGTTACATCCTATCTTGTCCTAACCCGTGTCCGCTGTGCTGCTGCTGCTGCCTCGTTCGTTCGTTCGCTTGCTCGCTAGTACCTTGTTACTGTGATTCCCACTTCCTATCCTCTAGACAGAGCCTCCATCGCCCAGGCCTACATTCAGTGGTGTTCTGCTGAACCTGTGATCATGAAAACACCTCGAGGTGGACTGGCCTCGAGGCCCTTGCTGTGTCTGCTTCTCTTCTTCCTGCTCTCCAGCCTGCTGGCCGCCCACGTTGCCGCCCAGCGAGACAACTCGGATCCCGCCACGCTCCCCAATACGAACAGGCCCGAACTCACCAAGCAACCCCCCAAGTCAGACCCTCCAAAAGAGACCAACAAGCCCTCACCGCCGCCTCCGCCGCCGCCCGCCCCTACCGAGACCGAAAAGGACGATGATGACGACGACAAGCCCACCACTGCTGCCACGCCTCCTCCCTCCAGGCCTACCCAGACACAAGACACAGACAAGGACAAGGACTCCCGGCCTCCCGGAAGCCTCCCTGGTCTTTCTTCCGAATCTAGCACCCCTACAACCACCACAACCGATAGCACAAAGACCGGCGCTAAGCCCACCTTCACCCTCCCGACCCTCACCGGCGGGCCTGTGATCCCCACCCCTCAGATCCCACCCAAAGAGGGTGCCCCATACCTGCGCAAATCCAACCTGCCCGACGGTACCATCTTCATCGCAGTCGGTGCCGCTATCGGCCTCGTCGGTCTCTCGGTCGTCGCATGGCGCCTCCTGGTCGCCTGGTCCATCAACCGCTCCGTGCGACGCGCCACAAACATTACTCACCACTCCGACTCCGCCGCCCTCTTGCACAAGAACACCAGGAAGTCGGTCTACCAGGGCGCTGCTGGAGCCTCAATGTCCAGGGAAAAGATGGGCAAAGACCGCCATTCTCGTGTCGGCCCCTCTCACACCCCCAACCAGAGCCTTTTCTTCTCTCCCACCGCCGGCGCCAGCATGCACACCGCCGGAAACAGAGGCTCTGGCTACCTACCCGCCGGATACTACGCAGCAAGCAGTGCCGCTCCCGGAGGAGGGGCGGGCCTGTCACATCTTAGCGGCTCGTCCATCGGCCTCTCGCCACTGGGCCCCCAGGCTCAGGGCTACTCGCGCACGAGATCTGGGCCCAGCCCCCCTGGCTCTCCTGGCCTTCCCCCGAGCAGCCGTGGACACGACCAGGCTCACCCCTCTACGAGTTCGCTAAACCTGTCCGTTGCTCCACAGGGCAGAGCACCAAGTGCCTATCTGGAAGATCTCTTTGAAAATCATGCTCCGGGTCGGTGAGAGTCCAAACAGGATCCTACCTCTTCCTTACAAAAGCTGCCGTTTGGCATGACGATCTTCTGAGAGGATACACACTCCGTGGACTATTGCCTTACTCTTGGATTATTCTGGAGCAGTTTGCCTTGCCTTTTCTTTTCCCTGCTTTTCCTTTGAAGAACAAATACTGTTTCACGTTGGTCATTGCTGGTTTTTGGCGTTATATTGTGCTGCTCGGCGGAGGCTCGCCTTATTTTTCTTTCTCGGTTTTAAATTCATTACCATGGCATATCCCGTTGGATTCTTTTCTTTCCTTCAAACCTCAGACTGGGCTCTCGCCGATCGGATAAACACCGGGTAAATTGCAACAGCCACCGTGAACTTTTTTCAGGTTTAGATACATACCCACTGATTGCTCCGCAAGATCGCATTATTCCTTTGCTTGGGAACAGCTGCTTCTACTCCAATCTAGCTTTGCGCTTTGGGGCTGATATCCGAATTCCCTTTTTTTTCCTTCCACCCTGAGAAGTTCCCCTCAATGTCTCTTCTTTTACTCTTCCTTTCTGTTTCCTTTTCTTCTATTTGGAGGGTAAAACCATGTGTACAATGCTGAAATCCCCTTTTTGGTCTTGCCCACCCTTGCCGTCTTCTTGCTAGCTACTTCCTACGCTGGAGCGCAGAACGATACTCAAAGACTATTTGCTAATAATATGAAAAGATGTCATGTTGCCGTCGAATTATCCCTGCGACTCTTCCTTTTTTGGGTTTTTGCTTTTGTACATATTTTTGCCAAAACCACCATCAGCCAGACCTACATATAATGTGAAATCTTACAATCCAAAGAGACTTGGCGAGTTTGGGTTGCTTCAAAGTGTCGCCTAACATGGATATATTACCCGGACTGTATGCACGAGATTCAATCTGGAATTAAGATTAAATTCTATCTCTGAAAAAAAAAAGGAGCTGTTATTTAAGTTATCCTCGCTTGCGAAATTCAGAAAATGATACAGAAACATAACTGCCTGATAGGGAATCCTCCAATAGGCCGAAAGAAGAATAGAAAGAATGGAAAAGAAGATATTACAATTAATCCTCGTCTATTTTAGGCGTAAATTCTCCCAGGAGTATATCATCCGGTGCCGGCCCACGCGTACTTCGCACTGTAAGCAAGACCACCCGCAATCGTCAGTGTTTATTCTTACACATTTTGAAACGTGCGGCAGGAATGAAGAATAAAACTCACCCCACTCCGTCTCGACCCTCAGGAAAATCCACATCCACCGCCGCGCCACCTCGAGAAACATCAGCGCGAACACCCCGCTCTCCAGGTCGTGCATCCAGTTCAACCGCACGCTGAGCCGGGACAGCCACGTGAAGCGCAGCACCAGGTCGACCGCGATGGCCCCGTAGTAGATCCCGTCGGCGTGGAAGAAGCGGTGCCGGCGGAGGCCGAAGGGGCGGTCGAGGCCCGCGTCGAGCTCGAGCGGCTGCGAGAGCGCGGAGGCGCCGCTGATGCGGTGGTATGGGTTGTGGCGGAATTGGCTGAGGAGGTCGGTGAAGAGCGAGAGGTCCCAGTCCTTGGCGACGTCCCAGTAGAATGTGAATGAGGAGTTGACGAGTGCCGCCAAGACCCTGGTTGTGTGCGTCCCGTTAGAGGAATGGACGGTAGAAAGGGGGATCGAAGGTTCTCAGAACGTACCATAGTTTATGCAGGCCGGCCTCGCTCATGCCCACTCTCGACGGGTCGTAACTCTTCTGCAGCGCGGTTAGAATGATGACGGGGAAGGCGCTGGCGTATTTCAATGCGTTGGCCAGATGCTGCCCGCCCCAGCCGTCGATATTTCTATTCCCGCGCCGTTGCACCCGCGAATACTCGATCAGGCACTGTCGCAGCCGAATAATGCTCGGCACCGAAATGAGCAGCGGAATCGCAAAATGCCCACCACACGCACGGTTTGGGATCCCAGTGCTCGACACGCCGGAAGAAAAGAACATGCATTCGCTAACAAAAAGATCCCCAAACACCTTTGCATAGCTCGTCAGCACGTCGGCAAGGATGATGTCGCCGAATTTCCCATCCTGGGCCTCAGCCAGTCCGCCCAGACTGACTCGCTTCAGGGTAACTAGCAGACGGTGGCGCCCGGCCCGCGAGAGACGGTGGAGCGGGAAAAAGAGCAAGACGACGAAGACGAAGAGGTAGGATTGTGGCAGGACTTCCCAGGCGAGAACCAGCTCGGGGGAACGGTGGGTGATGGACCAGAAGAGAAGGAGGGAGAGAGCGAGTGGAATCGAGAGGAGCGTGGCGAGGTGGTACGTCGATTTGTACACGGGGACGCTGCCGGTCGAGGAACGTGAAGGATAGCGAATTAAGGCGGGAACGTCCTGGAGTTGTTTTTGTTAGCCTGCCTGGTCTATAGTTTCTGCCTGATTGACGATGCATTCGGCACTGAAGACTACAGTTGCACGCACGATTTTGACCAGGGAGAGATAATGCAGATTCAATCCCCATCCCCAAACACCTATACCAAGCAACACCGTTAGCTCGTCCGTTCTCGCTATGAACCATAGAGGAAGCGCTGCGTACCTGCAACCAAAATCACCGCAACACGATACGGGAGTGGAAGAATCAGGTTGAACCCTTCCAGATTAGCGGGCACATGATGGTCTGGGTCCATATTCCATCACAAGCCAGGGATGCCGCTCCGTGCCAAAGCTCATCAATCCGGAGTAGCACTGGAGTTTTTTCTTTGGCTTGAAGCTCTGATGTGTTTTCGTCTCGCTTTCGTTGCTGCAATATCACGCTTGGCCGATAAGGAGTGCTTATGTAATTTTGCGATAAGGCGACTGGGTCACGTGACAGACCTTTCCGCGACCGAGGTATCTTGTGGAGGAGCTTCAAGCTGGATGGATTGATTGCGGTCAGTCCGCTTCATTCTTCCACAAAGTTGAGCATCAATGAAAGATACTTGCAGGACGAACAATGGCATCCGACGACACCCAGCATTCCTCGGTTTCGACAAGCGCGAGCCCCGGCAGCTCCGACCGGCCTACCTCGCATTTCTTCCCCTGGGCAACCTCCCCGGATATCATCCGAGCTCACGAGAAAGACGCCTACATCACCGGCACATTGTCCACTCAAGCCCAATCGATTATACGAACTCTCCGCGGTGCAAGATTCGCCCACGCACACACCGACGCAATCAAGAACCTTACCGAGCTCCTGTACCTGTCGCTCACGACGCTCGTCGGAAACAGAACGCTTGGGGAGGAGTATTGCGACGTTGTACAGTTAGAAGATGACTCGCTGCGGTTCCCGTCGCTGGCCCGACGCGCCGGCTACATCCTCAGCTGCATTCTCATGCCGTGGACCCTACAGCGTGTTCTCCCTGCCTTTCGACGTCGGCTCAGAGCGAAATTGGAACGCAGCATTGCACGCAAACAGGCGAAATCTGTTTATTTCTCGAAAGAGGAGCAAATGAAGAAGAAGCAGACGCTGGCGCTGAAGTTTCAAATGTACATACTGGAACATCTCGATTCGCTGACGTCGCTTTCGCCGATTTACGCCGTTCACCTTGCCGCTTTCTATTTCACGGGCGCGTACTACCATATTTCAAAGCGGCTTTGGGGTTTACGATATGTATTCTCCAAGCGGATAGGGGAGAGCGAGGAGAGGGTCGGATACGAGGTTCTGGGTGTGTTGATGGTTCTGCAGATCGTGGTGCAGGGCATTGTACACACGAAGGAAGTCGTCGAGGCCATTCATGAAGAAGGATCGAAAGACAAGCAGGATATTGGGTCTACTGGTCAATCAGGCGAACCCCTAAAGAGCGTCTATAATCCTCCGTCGATACCGTCCTTGGCACCAAATGCGCCCAGATATGATCTCTCGGCAGATTCGGGAACGGCGCTGAGCTGGATACCGTCTGGCCAGCAGCGGAAATGCACTCTATGTCTAGAACCATTTAAGGACCCGAGTGTGTCTACTTGCGGGCATGTATTCTGCTGGACCTGCATCCGCGACTGGGTACGGGAGAAGCCGGAATGCCCGCTATGTAGACAGGAGGCATTGGGATCTAAGATTTTACCATTGAGAGGGTGATTTGGGTCTCTTCGGTCGACAGATGTGCATCATGGTGCAATGGAGTTTTGAAACTTGGGCTTTTATGTTTGAGCATGTTGATACCTTTTTTGTATATATTACCAGGTAATGCACAATTTCTACGGAGTAAACAATTCCATAAATATCGCATTCGAGGCTCTGGTAAGTTTCACGTGACCGATATTCCGGGCGGCAGTATCGAGATGTTGCGAACAAGCACAGACAAGCGAGTTGCCAGTGGCCCGCCATCGATCACGAACACTCTTGCAAGACAACATTGTCCTTCTTGACACCCACTGAATCTCCTGTACTCCTTTTCACTACATATTTCTTTATCCCTCTGCAACATGGCGTCGCAACTCCTCCCGCTCGGTAAAGCTTCCCTAACCCCACTGCTTCACTAAATGCCTGCTAATATATATGGCTGATCGATAAGAATTAATCGACAAGTGTGTCGGATCTAAGATTTGGGTTGTCATGAAGGGAGATAAAGGTACAACTGGGATCCTTTGATCCTGAGCATTTGCCTACAGACAATGCAATGGCTCACCTGGTCCCCCCATCGCATAGAATTCACCGGAACTCTACTTGGATTCGATGATTATGTTAGTATGTACCCCCTTTAAACCTCTCCTGCATCGATAATGATCAAAAGAAAATTGCAAGGGCTAATGTACGGCTTAGATATGGTTCTCGAGGATGTCACAGAATTGTACGGACAGAATCCCACGTGTTTCGCGCGGGTATTTCGTTTATTGACAATGTCCCAAGTGACTATACAGGAGCTCAGACGCAACTTCCCAAGATCTTGCTAAATGGAAACAATATCTGCATGGTCTGTCGAGCTCGGCCTTTGCACCATGGGCATCGCTGACTGGTATCATCATAGTTAATCCCCGGTGGTGAAGGGCCGGTTGGCGCTGCAAGTTAGTTGGTTTCAGTTTGGATGGAGCCTGCTTTCCTTTGCATTTAGACTCAGGAGTTTTGGGGGCTTTATTGCATTATTTCTACGAGGTCTATGATTTGGAAGTAGTCCTATTGCGCTCAGCAAAGAAGAACTCTGGCGAATAGGTATACCACATTTTGTTCCACAAATTGTATCGCAAACTCAAGGGCAGCGCCGTGTTGGCGAAAATTCAAAATAGTGCCTTCAGAAATTGACGGACCTGGCTTGGGGAACGAGGGATGAATTCATCTCTCAAACCAGCTAGTCAGGCCCAGAGTTCGAGGAGGATCCAGGGATAAGTCAGTCGCGAGTAGCTACCCAGCTAATTTTCTTAGCCCACGTTGCGATAGGCATTGTGGTTATGTGTTGGGGGTTAGTGCTAGTTAGCAGGAACCAGACCCTGGCATTCAGATAAAGCTGAACTGAACATGTGCAGACGAACACATGGTGTTGAGATAATATCCAGAACTGGTTGGCTGACTTACGACCTCAACTCGTATTCAGATAGTATTTCCAACTCCCTGACCAGGTGTCCATGCAACAACAGAAACAGATAAAACAAAGGCTGGCAGAAAACACTTCCAATTAGCTGGTGCGCTTCAACGCCTCCAACCGAACTTCCTGGGCTTCTAGAAGAAACCCGACGTGGTCTCAGGTTCTTTTAGCGGCCATGTCTAACCTAACCCAACACTTGGTCACCAAGCCTACACAGCGGTGCATCCAACATCCTCGATATGACGCAGAAAGCCGATTTGCCAATGTCTTACGATATTATCGGATGGACCAACAGGATCAGCTATCTTCACCATGGGCCTTCCCTGCTGACCGGTTCTCTTGTTCAAACCTTGCTTCCACCGAATCCAACAGGATGTAACGACAAAAGCCGGTACGCTAATTGCTATGAACCCTGCCCGTTCTCTTTGGTGTCTCTGGGGCCTTGGTTCATGGAGCTTATCGTGCCATTACTGGCCTATATTCCTGCCTCATGCTCCCCCATATGGGCCTTTAATCCCAAACTCTCCCAAAAGGATGTGATCCGATATCAGTCTCCACCACCCCCGCATTGGACGCCCTGCTCCAACTTGTCTCGCTTTTCCTCTAGCACGAACTGCTTTTCTCTCTCTCTTCTTGCTTCTCTCGGGCGCATCATTCTCACTTCGGATGTGCACGAAATGAACCGTGAAGCGCTGCGCGGCTAAACTCCGAGAGCACCGAGAAATCCAACTTGAAACCCGGGGCTTCACCTGTCCCGATGTAACGGATCTGCGCCGGTGATAATGGTTACATCTCTCTCTGAAGGCAAGCAGAAACCACCGAGACCGCTGTCCCGGACCCTCAAGCCTACCGTTTCTTTCCCAGGAAGTACGCTGGACTACGATGACGAAGATGAAGTCCAAGCGAGTCCCTGGCGGCGGTTTGTGGACGGTTTCAAACGCAATCCGCACGCGCGCCTTTCCAAGCTCGACCAGGTAGACCACGAGGGAAAGCCATTCGATGTCGAAGAGGCCGCGGCCAACACGGCCCTCTCGCCCTTGAAACGGAAGCTCAAGGCACGGCATCTGCAGATGATTGCTATCGGAGGCTCTGTAGGTATGCGGTTCTCCATTTAGATCAGACGAGTGATGCGATTCGGCTTGTGGAATACATGCTGACTGCGGATGCACAAACAGGCACAGGCCTTTTTGTTGGCTCAGGGAGATCTCTCGCTATAGGAGGACCAGTGTCGGTCTTAATCGCCTTCAGTCTCATCGGAATCATGGTCTACTCTACCGTCCATGCCTTGGGTGAAATGGCCGTTTTATTTCCCGTCGCCGGCTCGTTCTCTTCGTTCTCCACCCGTTTTCTAGACCCCGCATGGGGATTTGCCATGGGCTGGAACTACGCCCTCCAGTGGTTGGCTATTTTACCGTTGGAGATCGTTGCGGCCTCCCTGACCGTATCCTACTGGCCTTCACACATATCTCCTGCTGCTTGGGTTGCTATATTCTATTCGATGGTCGTTTTAATCAACCTGTGCGGAGTCCAAGGTTACGGTGAGGCGGAGTTTGTATTCTCTATCATAAAGGTCATTGCCATCATTGCATTTATGTAGGTGGTCTCTAATATCTTCCCCCTTGAAAACTATCCTCTCTCGCCTTGCAGTTTGCATTCGAACCGTCTCTGACCTTGAACAGTACTTTGGGAATTGTGCTCAACATAGGCGGCGATGCTGGGGAATATATTGGCTTTCGATATTGGCGAGATCCCGGCGCATTCAATAACGGATTCAAGGGCCTTTGCAGCTGTTTTGTGAACGCGGCCTTTGCATTTACTGGAACCGAGCTGGTCGGTTTAGCTGCCGCCGAGGCATCCAATCCGCGCAAGGCACTTCCTCGCGCAGTCAGACAGGTTTTCTGGAGAATTACCATTTTCTACATTACCGCGTTGGCTGTGGTAGGGCTCTTGGTCCCCTACACAGACGCACGCCTCCTCAGTCCGGATTCGAACGCAGACACCAAAGCCTCCCCATTTGTGATTGCAATCAAGGATGCAGGAATTCAGATACTGGACTCTGTTATGAATGTGGTGATCATGATCGCTGTCCTCTCAGTCGGCAACTCTGCGATATACGGCTCATCTCGCACCCTAGCAGCTCTGGCTGAGCAGCACCAGGCACCCCGCTTCCTTGCCTACATCGACCGTAGAGGCCGTCCTTTGCTTGCGATTGGAGTTGCGGCTATAGTGGGCCTTTTGGGTTTCCTCGCTGCGTCCTCAAAGCAGGAAGAAGTATTTACCTGGATGATGGCCATCTCCGGCCTCTCCTCTATTCTCACTTGGGGCTCGATTTGCCTCGCGCATATTCGATTCCGGCGTGGCTGGGCCCTGCAGGGCCACAGTCTCGACGAATTAGCTTTCATCTCCCAGCCGGGTGTTGTTGGTTCGTGGATCGGGCTCATATTCAACCTGCTGGTGCTCGTGGGCCAGTTTTGGGTTGGAGTGTCGCCGATTCTCCTGGAAAAGGGCGAGGATCCCGCGATTTCTCGCGTAAAGAGCTGGTTCTCAGTCTATCTTGCTGCTCCTATAGTCACCCTGTTTTACGTTGCATACAAAATCCGGTATAAGACGAAAATTGTTCGTGCGAAGGACATGGATCTGAAAACCGGTCGGCGCGACTTGCACTTGGCGCATTTAATTGCTGAGGAGCGCGCGGAGAGGGCGGAATGGCCGCTGTGGAAGAAGTTCTATCGGTTTTTCTGCTGATCGGACCATTTGCCGTGAATTAGCGAGGGTCTCTGGGCACTTTCTCTTGTAAAGTACTACGACTTGATGTTTTGACGATATCCTGATCATGAGCCACTGTTGATGAGCCGCCGGAGAATTAAAACTCCAGATTGCGGCTGAGCACAGCCACACTCGAGTGGAGCCAAGGTGTATACCACGTGATACGCTAGCCGTAAATGGGCAAACCCAAGCCCCAGCCCTAAGCCAGAAGTACTAGATACTTGTGTTCACAGCTAAAGCCACGTATTCACAGAGGTACCCAATACACGTGTCTAATTTAAGCACTCGATTCCACGTGACCCGCACTGACAGTTCTCAGCCGCGCATGCGCAGCCACCTCGTTGGCCAGTCTGGGAGTTCCATGCACACAACATCCAGGAGACGCCCAGCATCCCATCAATTTCCCCCTTCTTGTTCCTCACCGGGCCTGTTCCTTACGGCAATCTGTCTGTACTCGATCTATCGCTCGCTGCCCTGAGGCGTGCTTCATTGCAATTGACTCTTTCCTAACTTGCAGCAATTCCTTGCTGAGACAGCTTGTGTCAGACTCAAACTTAACTTTCGTTCCTGAGCCGCCCGTTTGAAGGTACTCTTTTCACCACCGGCATTTTACGCCTCTTTTTTGCCCTGCGAAGCTCGATCAAGTCCTTGAGAGTCTCCGCACTCCACCCCGTGCCACCAAATCGAACATACATCCTTGCTGCATCGAGCATTCGACCATTCGCACCTCGCTCTGCCACCGACCTTACCTTCCTCCACAATGCCAGGTTTTGCAGATTCTTTCTGGTCCCCTGATTATGCCAGCGGGCTTGGCGTGCTGTTCACCAAACTGCAACAGGGGATTGTAGAAAACCAGCAGATCCTTGCGATTGCCCGCATGCGTGCAGATGCGGAGCAAATGTACAGTACAAAATTGGGAGATATTGCCCCGTCAATCGATCGGATGACCAGTGGCTTTGCGCGAGATGATGGCGCTAGCGTACGAAAGGTGAGTTAGCTTATCGCCTCCTAGGAAGGATTACCGGTGCAAGTGTTCTGACCTTCCCGCATTATCAGGCTTACGAAGGTGTCCGAAGCGAAATGATCGAAGCCACAAAGAACCACCAGAAAATCGCGTCGAATATCAGAGACCTCGTTGTGACTCCCTTTGGTCGCTGGGCAGCGCAGCACGAAGCGCGGATTCTAAACAGCCAGGAGGAGCTTCAAGCTCGGGTCAAGGAGCATACAAAACAAGCGGAGCTAGTGAAGAAGCTACGGAGCCAGTATTTTAACAAGTGTCGATTGGTGGAAGATCTAGAGGAGGAGAACAAACTTGCATTTCAAGATCCCGACAAAGATGCCGCCAGTAGTCCGAAACAGGCACCGCCGACTATCGTTTTACCTGACTCTGAGGAGGAACCTGAGCCAATTGAGCTGGGCGATCAGGTGTACCTGCCCGACCAACTGAAGAAACTCTTAACACACATGCTTGAAACAATCAAAATCGGAGAGGCCAAGGTACCAATCCTGGGGACATATCTAAATACTTCTACCGGTGCGGACATCGTGGAATATATTCAGCAACACCTAAATGCTTCCAGCATCAGCTACGCGGAGAGGATTGGACAGGACATGGTAGACAACGGCTTCTTGCGACTTGTCGGAAATGTCGGCAGCACTTTCGCCAATAGCTCTAAGATGAACTATCAGTGGCGCTCGAAAGCTTTTCAAATGACTGGCATTCCAGAGAAGAAGAAACCGCTGCTGCGCGTCTCATCGCTAACATCCAGCAGTGACGATAATGCAGATTCGCCGACTGTCGCCGAGATCCTATCCGGATGGAACCCTCTCAATAATCCATATCCTAACGAAACCCCGGCTGAAAAGCTTCGACGCGAGGCTCGTGAGGCAGATGAACGTTATAAGACGGCTGTGAAGAAGCTCGACCGTATGCGCTGTACCATGGAAGAAGATATCATCGAGTACTTGAAATTCATGGAACGATGCGAGCTGGATCGCTTAAAAGCAATCAAGGCTGTCATCCTCGATTTCTCAGGGGCTATTAGTAACGTGATTCCGTCTTTGCGAAGCACAGTCGACCAGATGATGCTCTACCAGGAGACTATACAACCACTGGGTGACCTGAGGTACTTATTAGAGAACTACCGAACTGGAGCGTTTGTACCTCGTGTCCAGCCGTATGAAAACTACTACGGCTCTGTTGATGGTTTGTTGAGCCTCTTCAGATTCTTCATACAGCGCACTGACAGCTTGGTAGATCAAACTTTCGGCGTCGACATTGAGGCCAGGGCTAGGGCGGACCGTAAACGAGTTCCCATTATTGTCACCAGTATTTTAACTTACCTTGACAACCGTAAGGCTCCTCGCGCTTCCCTACATTGATGCGTCTGATTTCTGATGGGGGTACTGACCCATCCAAATCTAGGGTATCCTGATCTAGAGGGTGACGAAGCTCGTCGGGCAATATGGCTTCATGAAGTACCACTTACAGCGACACATCATTTGCGTAATACTTTGAACAATGGCCAGCCAGTTCCACCGGAACTCCTAGATCGATATGAGATTCCTGTTGTCGTGGGGGTTTTGAAGCTGTATTTGCTTGAACTTCCTGGTACGTACTTGGCTCCCTCTGTGGAAGACTTTCTGGCTACCCTCAAAGCTAACAGCAAGCAATAGATTCGCTTGTTTCTTCTCAAGTATACGAAATTGTGAGAACGATCTACACCGCTACAAGCGATGCATCCGAAGAAGGCCGCGTGAAGGTTTTACAAAACACATTAGGCCAACTGCGTCTTACAAACATTGCAACGCTCGATGCAATTATCACTCATTTGACAAGACTAATCGACTTGACATCCGCAGACGAAGCCTATGTTACCGCTCTAGCCCAGAATCTAGCACCATGTATATTGCGGCCCCGAGTGGAAAGTAACCTTACCATGGATGAGCGCCACAATTATCGCCTTCTCCGGGACCTCTTCGAGCATAAAGAGGAGATATTTAGAGAGTTGAAGCGCCAGGCCAGCTCCCTTGGCAGTATATCATCCACATCTTCTCGACCTCGAGCCATAAGCACTGACGAGAGCAATCGACGCGCGAACATGGAGGCTCGGAACAAGGCAATTGCTGACCGAAGCCGGGCAAATAGCCCTGCTCCCGGGTATCGTCATCGGCGCGATCGATCCACCGGCGGCTCGGAATCGACGCGCTTCCCAGTCAATGTGGGCAGTCCAACGACCGAGAGACGGGTCAGGCAGAGCTTAGAAGTCCCCGGGTCCTTGGACTCCCCCAGCGCAACGGAGACCCCGCGTCGCAAGACGGACTCCTTGGGCAGCGTCCAGGGGGAGAACCAACAGTAGTTTTCTCTCCCTGATCATTCAATTTCTGCTTCCGCCCATCGCGCGAAGTCACCTCTAGGTCCGCCTTGTCACCTGCAAATCTTTTCATGCTACGTCCTTTCCTAACGTATCCTCAGATTCTAGCAAGGTTCCGTACCGCGCATCAACAAATCTTGCGTATGGCGTAGGCGTATGCCATACATTTCCGAGTGACAGCTGGATCAAGCCTTTGACCCATTCTTCAAACACCAACTCGTAGGCAAGTAACGACGGCCTCCGCTTACAGCATGCTGCCCCGGACAAGCTGTGCTTGTCTAAATGACATCGAGGGCACAACTAGATATTCGTAGGAGTGGATAGATTTGCTATAGCTCCTTGGGTTGAGGATACCAAGGTTTATCTCTATTAATGAATTTGCGGAATCCTATCCCGACTAGCTAGGACAGCTATCATCTTGAACTCTGCTACAACACCTGGCAGCAGAGGGTTGTATGTTAAAGCAAGCAAACATCTTAACAGTGTCTACTTACTCCACATGTATTGAATACATTCTACCGAAAACAGAAGCTAATTTAAGACATCCTTTCTAAGATGACTTCTGAAGTCCAGATTGTTGATATCCATTTGCGTCTCTTGATTCCTTGCATCTAATTGGCATAGAACTAGCTTCTCCCCAACACCATACAAGCTCTACATCATAAAGCCCATACACCGATAAACAAAAATCAATACCCAAGAAACACTCAATAACCATGCAATATCCAACAAAAATGTAGTACTAACAATATGACCTAAATAGAAAGCTCTACTCTCGGAGCAGAGCTCGCAAGATGCCCTCTCCAGGCCCTGTGATGTGGGCCTCGATCTCTTTTTCACCAACATAGCAGACCAGACCATTCACATCAGCACCATTTTTGGCCGGACTCCCAGCAGCACCTCGTCCGGTCCTCGTAGGAGTGCGAGGCATTGCCGATCCGCCCACAGCGGTGGTTCCACGTTTGCCGCGCGTTGGAGCCTCACCAACCAATCCTGAGGTCTCTAAGCTGCTAATAATATCCCTGAATTCAGTGGTAGTCAGGGGTTGAAGGAGATTATCTCGCCGGCATAGCACTGAATAAGCATCGAACAGCTCCTTAATGGTCGGAGCAGCCGACCGGGGCGACTTCGTTGGGGTATTGGGCTGTGTTGCACGTCGTTTTCGCCCAACCGAGACCAGTGCGCAGAGAGCAGCTTTTTGGTGGAGATTGAGCCCTTGGAGGCGTTCGGTGGTCCCGTTTCCGAAAGCAGCGGAGGTGACGCGAGCAATATGGGCTACTGTGGCGCGCGGAGCGGTAACAGGAGTATATTCAGCAAGCGGGTCCTTAGCTTCTGGAGTAATTGGTGGAGATAACGGTGATGCAAGGTTCATGTTTTCCAACAACGGATACTTAGAGGGACTGGCTGGTGCAGAGTTTGATTTCTGTTTGGTTTCTCGCTCAATCAATTCAATTGTGCGGCGCACTAAATCGAAGGCCTTGCGGAGGTCGCCAGACTGGGACGCCACTTTTCTCGCGCAAAGCTGGATTGCCGCCGGATGTAGAAATGGTACAAAGTCTTTGTTAACGGTCGCGTCCTCAGGCAACAGGGATCGAAGGCGAGCTGTTACTACATTCGCTATTTGGGCTGGGGAGTAGGGTAAAAACGGGAGTAACTGTGGTTTCAAGTTTTTTGCTTTTAGCCGGGGCAAGAATCGATCTGTGAGGTCGAGAGCATTGGCAATTCCAATCAAAATTAGGCGTGAATTTGGTTGCAGAGACCATTCGAACAAGGTGTAAAGAATCTCGAGATCACTTGTCAACAGATGATCGATCTCATCCAATGCAACGAGATACAGATCATTGCAAGACTTCTTCTTAGGGAAAAAGACGCCCCTGAGACGTTCAGGTTCGCTCATCCTAAAGACTTGAGAAGCGTCACAAAGATCCCCAACCAGTTTGCCGTAGACATCGCGGGCACTTGTCATACTGGCACAATTTACGTAGGCAATTTTGGCTGTGATTTCGGATTGCAACTCGCGGCAAATTTCTTCGACCAAGGCGCTTTTGCCAGTTCCTGGAGGGCCACTAACGTACATGCAGCCACCTCGTTTCGAAGCGACGGCGTTCTTAATGAACTGCGTCAAGTCTTCTTTTTCGGACTGACGACCGACTAGGCGGCCGGGATTTGCACTTCGCACAAAGAGCTGCCTAGCATCGGTGTAAACTGTCCGGGTTGAGAGTGGAATGACTCGGGGTGTCCGAGGAGTCACTGGTTTGGCAGCAACCTGAACACGGTGCTTAGGAGTAATAGGAGAGTTGCTGGGCAGTGCATCCCGGAATCTCTTGGACCGGGGAGTTGTGAATTCGTAGCTTGGATCAGCATTTTCATCTGCATCAACGTTAGCTTCATGATTGAGAATTCTGCCGTATCAACTGTGTTCTTCACTAACCGGTTACTGATTCCCTGGTCTCTTTTACCAGGCCTGCCTTGTGAGAAACCTTGCTAGGAGCTGTACAATCTGACTGTTCGGCGTGCTTTGAGCGTTTAGCGCGAGGTTCATCTTGTGGGGAGCAAGTCTGCTGGCGTTTGGACCTGCGCGGGCTTGTTGGCAGGCTAAAGGGGTCATCGGGCTCGCTGTCATTGTGAATTTGAGGTTCTTGAGTAGCTCGTCGCTTCCTAGTAGAATGTAGTGCGGATTCTTGATAGATTTAACTGTTAGTGAACTGCTCTGGCAGGAACTGACGCGATGGCGAGGTGGAAGTGTGCAAGTGTCTAGGGGCCAGAGATGTGTAATTACCTTGAGTATCAGCAGTATTGCGCTGACGCTTGCCGAGGACTGATGGGGCCATTGCTGTGAATGAATATAAGGAGGGTGCGTGGTTGAAGGTGTTGCTTTCTAGATTGCCAAAACAGCGAGAGCAGCGGGTGGTGTGGAGGAAGTACCTGGGAGGTACCTTTTTCCAGGACGGAAGTACCTCTCGTCGCGTCGCTCTTAGCGTGTCGCGCGTCACTCATTAAAACAGCAAGAACGCGATCCTCGTAAGGACTGTGATTAGGAAGGTGAGCCGACGCAGCCTTGGCAGGAACCACTGCTCAACCATGGAACCATCCAGTCCCAGATCTCACCCATACTTCTAGTGACTTGTTTGACAAATACGGTGTATTTCTACGCTCTCATTCTCTCTAGTTACCAACAGGAGTTAAGGTTGAATTCTTTCAGGAAAGCAAGAAGAGCGTCCACACTGTCGCGTCGGATCACAATGGTAAATCCCGACTGCGGAATGCCAAAGAAGCCAATCATGCAGGGTAATTGCATAAAATTTGTGCATTGGACAGCACTTTTGGTTTGATTCCCAGACCGTAGGGCCTAGCCACAGCCAAATTGATTCCAACCTAGTCCTGTTCTGGTTAGCGTAGCTTTTCTCCAACGTGGCTAAGCTTTCATGAATCAGCAATTACCGGAGGCGGAGGGACCTTTTTTCCGTCTCACTTTGACGTATTGAATCATCGCTGTTCTGCCTTGCTTATCGTGACCTGTTAACTTATCAAAAGTCGTATCACAAGCACCTGCAACACGCACCCTTGACTGCCTGACTGTCATTGTTTGCCGCTCGCCATCTGCCCAAATACCCTTTTCTCCATTTCTACCTTTCAAACACATTTAGACCAGTCTTCTGCCATGCTTCTTACATCTTCGGAATTTTTTCAAGAATATTAATATCGGGCCTATTTTGACTGTCTTTTTCCCCTCGTTTAGCGCTCACTCGAGAAAACTGCCGGGTTAGCTGCATCTTCCCGGCAGCATTCCAGCTCACATAGTTTTTCTTCATTACATCTCAATATTTCTATTGTGTGATAATTGATTTCCGTCTTTCTACCTTTATTGGTCGCCACCTTGTCCCTCTAGCAATATCGCAGTCATGGAGGACGCTGCTGTCGCCCAGTTTACAGAGATAACGGGCTCTAGCCCAGAAACAGCCACCCATTATCTAGAGCTGTGCGACTATAACCTGCAGACGGCAATGCAACTTTACTTTGAAAACGGGGGTGCAGATATCCACCCTGAATCTCAATCTGAATCTATTCCGCAACCTGCCCAACCCTCGAGCCGTCCGCGAACTTCGGCTGGATATGAAGATCAGCATGGTGTCATTCACATCGATTCCGATAATGAAGACGTCAGCATCCCTGTTAGCACCTCAAATCAGGCAGCGTCGCGGCGCGCTGGCCCCAGTTTTGAAGACGACCTCGCGATGGCCCGTCGGTTGCAGGAAGAACTATATGCTGGGGGGGATTCTATGGATACAGTTCGGGCGCCTATGGCTCGGAGAACGGAAACGCTGGTAGGGCCAGGCGCAGATTTTGAAGATATGGAGTCGGATACACTACAACACGTCCGAGCGCGACAACGAGCGAGAGGGGGTATGTATCCCACCCAACCTACTGTCTAAATCATAGACTAAGGGGAATTGTTAACCACTTGGCTTGATAGGACGCCCTGGTATCTTTAACCAGAGAGACGTTTCTTCATCGATCTGGACCAATGAAGACCCGGAGTCTCATAGAGCAACACTATCTCGTGCTACCGGAGGTGCGTCTGAATCGTCGGCTAAATCCAGCATGCTGGCGGAAATGTATAGACCACCGTTCGAGATTATGTCGAGACTTCCGTGGGAGGTTGCCCGGGACGAAGGCCGCGAAGTAAAAAAATGGTTACTGGTCAATGTTCAGGATCCGTCCGTCTTTGACTGTCAATTGTTGAACAGAGACATCTGGAAGAATCCCGGAATTGTGGAGACGGTAAAGGAACATTTTATATTCTTGCAGTTCACCAAAGACGATGAACGGGGAGCCCAGTACCTCCAGTATTACTTCCCTGCATATGACGTGCAGGACAATTATCCCCATATCGCCATAGTTGATCCGCGAACTGGCGAACAAGTGAAAATATGGTCCGGCCCTCCAGTTGTTAAGGCCCCGGAATTCCTTATGCAGCTTCACGAGTTCCTCGACCGATACAGCCTTGACAATGCTGTACGCAACCCTGTCGCGAAAAGGAAACCAGAAATCAAACCTCACTCCAAATTAGACACCATGACGGAAGAGGAAATGCTCGAGATGGCTTTACGGAATAGCTTGGAAGGTCAAGCCGCACCAAAACATGAAGACCCCGACGAACTCACACGAAGCATTAGCGATCTCAAGGGGAAGGGGAAAGCTACTGTGCCTGATGCCGATTTGGTTGACATTGAGTCCCCGGCTAAAAACGGCCAGGGAGAAGAAGACGAGCCTTCCAAGAGCTTCAAATCTATCCCGTCCAATAATCCGCATATCGAGCCGGATGCAGATCCGGCGACCACAACTAGGATCCAATTCCGCCATTCGTCTGGCAGAATCATTCGGCGTTTTGCTTTATCGGATCCAGTTAGGAGGCTTTATGAGTGGCTCAAGGCGTCCCCGATAGAAGGCAAGGCTGGAATTGAGTTTGAATTGGTCTCAATGGGCCAGAATCTTATCGGCATGCTTGATACGAGTATTCAGGATGCAGGCCTCAAGAACGGAACTGTAATGGTTGGCTATATGGAAGAAGATTAGACTGTACCGAACCTTATAGCTGGTGATTTGGTTTGGGGGGTCTACGTTTGTGATGTACGCAGGACATGTGACAGATGAGACTATTTGAGGTCATAGCTGTCAACGCATGGAGGATAGATTCCATGAATTCATCATGGGTCTCTGAAGTACAGACTAGTCATTTCAACAAGAGACCCTACTACTTCAATTTGTTGCATTGTTTCTTGATGAAGGGGAATGGCTGGCTAGAGTGGTTACTGTTGCCAGTCCTTAGGCCAAGTCTCAGTGGTAATTTGCAAACAGATGAGATTGATAAGATAAGATAAGATGGCTGGTATCGTTACAGCAGGAGCGCGTTCTGTACCGTACATACTGCGTACAGTACGTCTTACGGTCAGGCAATGGTACACGGCGCGGATTAACCCACTGCCGCCAACCTACGTCGCCCGCCAATCAAACCACGGGTGGACTTTACTAGTGGTTTATTTCCGTGGGGAGCTCCCGCGGATGTTTGTTTGTTTTGACAAGCTAGTTCGGCTCACTAAGATAGCGACAAGAGACCCCCAGCGGTGTGCCGTCATATCAGTGGAGGTGGTGGGCTGCTACATACCTTCAACGACAACGCTTGAATGCAACAAGCGCTGCTGCTGCACGTAGCCCTTCTTCTTAGCAATCCCTCGACGACGCTCTATCCAATAGTTCCAGGTGCTTGCTTTACCAATCCCACTTCGTTGTCGTCCTCGAAACGTCCTGATTCGTGCCCCTCAAGCTTTGCCCGTACTCGACTTTTTCCTCCACGTTCTCGCAAACAAAGCCGATTGCCAGATATTTGCCTGTTAAGAGAGATTCAACTGGCTTTTCTTCTTAGACACGAAGATCATTCCGTGAATTAAGGGTCTCTCAGAATGGAGCGGCGTGCAGTAGACCCTGAGACCCTCTATACAAAACAAAACTGCATCGGTATGCTGGACTGGAATCGAAAGCACCACCTCGGGCACGGCTAATTGCTTGGTTTCTTACAGGTGGCGGAAGCTTTGGTAAGGTGTACAAAGGGTGTGATCTTCTCCTTCCAGCGCTCTGGTGCCTTGATCCCGGTCTGACTTGAGCCGAACGTAACTATAGAGTCGACAAACGTACAGGCCAAGCGGTCGCCATTAAAATAATCGACGTCGAGAATGCCGATGATGAAGTCGAGGATATTATCCAAGAGATATCAATTTTATCGGAACTCAATTCTCCCTACGTAACGAAGTACCATGGCTCATACCTTAAAGGGTCAGATCTGTGGATAATAATGGAATTTTGCTCCGGCGGAAGCTGTTCGGATTTAATGCGTCCAGGCAAGATTGAAGAAGATTACATTATGATTATTCTACGGGAGTTGCTTCTAGGGTTGGACTACCTACACGCCGACAATAAGCTGCACAGAGATGTCAAAGGTGGGATTGCACTCCAGCTGCGCCAAGGATGCTAAGGTTGCTGACAGCGTTTATCACAGCGGCAAATATTCTACTTACAGCAAATGGGCAAGTGAAGCTCGCTGATTTTGGCGTGTCCGGTCAGCTCTCAGCAACGATGACAAAGAAGAATACTTTTGTCGGCACTCCGTTCTGGATGGCACCAGAAGTAATCAAACAGTCCGGTCATGACCATAAGGCCGATATTTGGTCATTGGGGATTACGGCGATTGAGCTAGCTGAAGGGCAGCCACCGTATTCTGACATACATCCGATGAAAGTCTTATTCCTTATTCCGAAGAACCATCCTCCTACTTTGCAAGGAAACTTCAGTCGGCCCTTTAAAGACTTTGTGGAACTGTGCCTCAGAAGAGATCCCAGAGAACGCCCAACCGCCAAGGAACTGTTACGACATCCATTCATCAAACGTGCGAAGAAAACGACTTACCTCACTGAATTGATCGAGAGATACGAAAGATGGGTCACGACCCACGGAAATGAACTCTCAGACGACGAAGATGAAGGGCATACAGCGCCTCATAAGCCAACCCCGGAAGAGGAAGAGCTTTGGGACTTTGGCACCGTACGTCCCGCTGGTTTAGGACGGGCAGCCGGACTGCGTGCCATGAATGACGCCGCTGCGAATGCTAGGGCTCATGGATTGGAGGATCGCCATCCCCAAGTTATTCGCCGGGACTTTGCTGGACCCGAGAATCTGCAAAACAAGCCAGCGGATCACACGTTGAAAGCTCCGCCATCACCACAGAAAACTCCACAAAAACAGAACTTGCCGCCCAGGTTATCATCTGCATCACAACTGCCGCCATCGAAGATACCACTACCACCTTCTCCGCAGAAGACTGACTACCAATTTAATACTCCAATGCACTATTCGAAGGCACCACTCCACCTTGAGAAGGAAAGCCCTAGCAGCATGGACTACGATAGAGCCTTGCAACAAACACTAGCTCAAGATCTAGGATACCTCCAGCTCGGCGGGGATTCTCCCCAGGAAACTCCCGCTCCACTACCTAAATCTCTTCCAACGCCTCCGACAAGTGAACAAGTGGCTCGAAAACCAGTTCCTATGCAGATTCCGGAAATACCACCATTCAGAGGCCAAGCGAAGAGGAACCCTTCACAAGATGTACCTGGCCAAACACGATCTCCTGTGCATTCAAACCCTCCCGCTGGGCAATTCCCCCTCCCTCCCCTTCAACCCACGAGCCCCATTGCAACAAGCCAGAGCCAAAGGCCACTACCAACCTTGCTATCCCACCGACAAACCTCGGGTTCCTCGGTCCAGTCCACAGAATCTCAAAGGCCCCGAAAGCATGTCGATTCCACGACATCTCAATCTACTCTCGCATTTACTGCGCATCCTACGCCTCAAGATAATGAGATTACTGCTTTGAATGGCGTCATTCTCCCCGCGCTTGAGGCGGCGCTTCGTCGCCGCACTTGTAAGCTGCATGCGTTAACACGCAGCTCCGGCGGGAAGCAAATGAGCCCTGCGGCAGCCGAGTTAGCGCAAAAGCGGCAATATGCACATGAGAAGCTGAAGAGGTTGGTGATCAAGGCGGCCGGCGTATTCAAGGAAATTGAGAAGTGGGATGAGCAGGCACCGGTTCCTATGGGTGGAGAAATCAATTCTTTCTTGGAGGGATTATTGGAGGAAGTACTGGTCAGAGTTGAGCCAGAAGATGGAGACGGAAGTCCTGGGAAGAAGTAATGCCAAATGAATGGATGAATGATGAGGAGATGACCGAAAAATGTTTTCAATGCCTTTTCTTTAGAACCTGCCTTTCCAATTGCATATAGTATGTGCTGTGGTTTCCTTGTCTTTAGTTGTTTCTTTTTTTTTTCCTTCTTGTGTTTCCGATCAGCATTTGCGGCCAGTATGGTGCTATTTCTGGAGATATGGTGGGTTTGGGTATGTATATAATCTTTTCGCATCCAAAGTGGTCTACTCAATTCATTTGGTATGCAGTCGGGTTGCAGGGAAGATGCGGCCAGTCTTGGTGTGAGAGGACATACCGATTTCTTCTCTTTGCTTTTGCACGAAGCTGTCAGTAAGAGAGCCGCAATCGAACAAATCGCCAGTGAAGTCCAAGACTCAGGAATTCGATACTATTTCCCAATGGCCGCTCCAACATTATACCAGGTATCTCTGAAAAACAGCTGGTGGCGACGCAGCCTTGTGCTCGCAGCAATTGCCGCCGTGAAACGCGTCCGACCGCGTCGGTCGCAAGTCCTGTTCCTTACACGCCGAATATGCGTCAAATATGGCAGTATCCGCGGCTGAGGCCATGCAACTGATCGCTTTCCCACACAGCGATACCCGTTCCGAAAACACATTGCGCGTTTGAACGGAAGGGCATTACTTACATTGTCATGTCCTGCCTCGACGGTGCGCCAATTGGCCTAAACTGGTCTCGACGGTCTGATCAGTCTAAGAGGCGGCTTTTCGAGCAGCTAAGGGGCTATATCGACGAGATGCGCTCCTTGAAACCTCCCACAGGGGGCACAGTTGAGGGCGTGAATAGCCCCAAGCTGTATGGCATGCAGATACGGACCATTTGATACCATCCAGAGCTTCCTCTTCTCTTACGCTTGGGATTGAGCTAGCCCCAAAATATCCATCTGACGTCAACGAATTGCTGACGATGTGCCAAAACTCGCGATTCACACCATGTTTCACACATGGCGACTTGAGAAGCGCGAATATTCTCGCCAAGGGAGACCAGATTGTGGAGATTGTGGACTGGGTAACATGTGGCTTGTATCCGGAATATTGGGAATACACAACGGCTTGGAATGTCAATACTTACAATGAGTTTTGGAGGGAAGAAGTGGGCAAATTTTTCAAAGAATACCCAGATGCGTTGAGGATGGAGGAGATACCGTATGAGTTAAATACTTCGGAGATTTTTAATTCTTTAAGGTACTTCGCTGCATTGCATGTCGACTAGCCATCACTCTTCACTCCCTTTGGGAATCACTAGTACTACTCTTTGAGCCGTATTAGATCATAGACGGATTGATATCTCGATAAGTAGTAAAAACCAAGTACGGTCATTCGATTTCTTTGGAAACTTGCTGGACCATCAAACTAATCGCCAGCTTATCCAAGCTCGCGATCCAGCCAAGGAGTCTATATAGTAAAGAAGGCAGCTTTTAACATCATTGGAAGGAATTTTGTCCGATATATCTAAGCGCGGGACAATTTAGGGTCATCAGTCATGCGATTTCTCTTTGTCCATTGAGCCCTGGTTGGAGTTGTCAGGGCTGCATATCTTGATAGAGTATCGAATTATATTGTATTATTCAACACAGCGGTATACCGTTTTCCAAACCGGCCTGGCCTAGGCAGCCTAGTAGCCTATATTGATCGAAGTAAAGAATTCGCGCAGTGCTCGAGTGAGTATCTGAAGATGAATAATAGAACCTAACCACACGGGATGCCAATTTAAGAGGAAGCGTCAAGACCGGTAAAAGAATTGGGAAGAAGAGCGCGGCTGCGCACTGGAGTGCCACCTCCATCCATTAAAGGGGACGTCTCGGGCTCGTCATTAGTCGTGGCTTCCGCCTGGCTGGCCGTCAGCTTCAATGTTATCCTCTGCGCGGTCGTGATTTGCGATAGAGCCCGAAAATGGGAAGATTGAGAACCTTTCCAAGTGGGACGCTAAATGCTTATCCAGCCGCTGGTAAAAGCGTTGGTCTAGCAGGCAGATAGGACATTTCTCCCGGTTATCCTCAAGGGTCGGATTCTCCAGTTGTAGAAGAAAGTCAATCTCGCTCCCCGCGAGATCAGGATGCTGCAATTCCAGACGGCGCCGAACGTCGCATTCTGAGTGGAAAACCGGTGACTCATGTTCAGAGCATTTCCGAGCTCGATGATGGAAGAGGCGTTCATGCTCGAGCCATTGATCGCGAAAGCTGAACATTTCCAATCTACGAGGACAGGGAGCGTAAGTACAAACATAAGGCTGAAGATCCTGAAGCACATGAGCCCTCCAGGCACCACCATCAGCACACCGAGACGGACACATTGCCCCACAATACGGGCAAAGAAACTCTGTATTCGTAGAAGCGGTCGCAGGGGGAGGGGGGACCTCTATCTCGTTGCCGTGTATATCAAACGACGTCGACACATGTGATGTTACAGATTGTTCCTCGAGCATGACATCAGTTCTTTGACCGTATTCAGCGCCAAACACGGATGAGTGAAGCAACCAATAGAGGCCAGTAGGAGCTGGTGTAATCGAGACATGCTGTGGTTTCATCGAAGCCTGCGCCTCTGGTTTCGGTGTAAGCCCTTTTTGTACGGATTCAAGCATCCTTCGGCGTAGAGTAATCGCTGTTGCCAAACGATCGATTAAAATATTGTCTTCTTCTGACATTGTCATAGCCTCTGGCGGTTCCATGGACATGATCAGAAAAGCTTCCCTCCGCAGTTGGATGAACGATTCTTCGACATGCCGTTTATCAAACTTGGCGTACTCTAAAAACTTGTCAACTCTCGTTTTTTCATCGGATTGTCGGTAATAAGCTAGAAATGAATTGAGCATTGTAGGAGCATTCAGGATCCAGAAGCCGCATTCATATAAATCGCAAAGGGTGTCCGTGATTGCCACCATACGGATGCCTAGTTCGGTCGAACAGTCCTCATCAGGGTCTTCCTGCGCCCACTCTTCGCGGAGCTGATCCAAGTCTTCCTCCGAAAGCTCTTCGCTGGAGGCATCCGAGTCTTCCTCCCAAAACTCGTCGCTGAAGGCATATAGTATTGACTGCTTCTCGAAGGGTAGCCGAGCTCCGGTTGCAACCTCGATGCCTTCCTCAATTGTCAGCAGCTGGTCAATATAAATTCAGAGTACGAAAGATGATCATCTGGATAGACGAGTTTAGAGCTCCTTACTTTGTGTCAAAGCGTCCTCTAATTCTCTCAATAACATAAAAAGATGTTCTCTCGTCATTAGCCATTCTCGAATTCGGAGCTGCACAAGTTTCATGGCCCCAAAGGTCCCTGACCATCTTATGAACCGGTCGTACTCGTTCTTAACCTTTTCTGGGGGCATTATTTGGCAATGTTCTGGATCTTGAAGTGCGGCTATCAATTGCTGGAAAAGCTTTTTGTTAGCGGCAGTCGCGGCTGATATCGAAGCCATGTCTGTGTTTTGATGTTTTCAGTGGTTAATAGTAGCAGTGAAGTCGATGCTAGTTAAACTTGCAGGTTGATGAGGTTAGGACTGCCGGGGAAGAGTTGCACAGCTTATTATACCTAACAGAGCTAACAAAAGATATGAGACAATAAAGAGAGTGATAGTATTTCAGGTTGGGGCGAGATTTTCTTTCTCTCAGAAAGCAAGATAAGAGAAAGCGAAGTAAGTAGATTGAAAGAGAAAGGAGTATAATGCTGAGAATGAGTGCTTAGTATAGTAGCATAGTACCAATACTTCAAACAAGCCATTTCATGTCAAGCTCAGGGATAATTAGGTCTGCCTGTGTTTTCATTGACGTTGAAGACATCACAATAAAGAAGCATATGACATTTGCAATGAGAATCTTATCAGATAGGATCTAGAATGGACGTGGTCAATCTCCAAATAATGAGCAGTTGATTAAATTCTTCTAGAAGTAGAGATAAAAAGCTTTATCTGGGGTTTAATTCAAAATGATATTTGAATTCCCCGTGATGCACAAGTTGTTGATGATTGAATTCTTTTGCAAGGCAGTGGATCATCCCAGGAAAGTCGCTTTCAACATAATTGCCTAACGCTACTTTTTCTCTGCTGCTTCAACGGAGCCTGAGTCTCGAGACTGAAGAGCGGGTTGTTTGGAAGAGCGGACACTTCCATCTAAGGGCGACAATATCAGTAAGCCCCCAATGCCTGACAAGGGGCCCCATTGGACGAAAAAGCTCACATGGATAGTTCATATCGCAAACAAAAGCATCGGCCTTTGATAGCTACTTACTTCAACTGGTGATCAGGAATGGCGACGGGTATCGAGGTGGCCGGGCTCCTGCTCGGATCGCTCTCGCTTGTCATGTCCGTCTTTAAAAATTACGACAATCTCCTAATCCGAGCCACGGCCTGCGTCAAATATAACCGTGAATACTCTCGGGTATGCAAAGACTTTCAGAAGCAGTGTCACTCCTTCGAACTGTCGATAAAACTTCTGCTCATGCCAATTGTGGGCAAAGAGAAGCTCCGGGATATGATGGAAAATTCAACCGGTCAGCTCTGGAAGGATAAGAAAATCGAAGAGGAGCTTCAGAAAAAGCTTGGGAACTCGTACCGAGCATGCATCGGGACTATCCGAGACATCGAGGACACAGTGAAGTCCATTGCGAAAAAGTTGAGCATCAAAGGGGCGAATGGCATTGACGGGCTCGAGGCAATAGTCGCTACCAATACCCCGGAGGTACGGCAGGGTAAATTCGCAAAGTCCAAGTTTCGCGAACGAATCAAATTTGTGTTGAATTGCAAGGGTATCAGAAAGCGTCTCGACGACCTAGCAAAAGCTATCCGCCAGGTGGACATCTTCCTGGAAAAGGTAGAGAAGCTGGAGCAAATGCAAAAATCAAATTAGTGTTGTCCTTTCCCTCCGCGCAATGCGACAAAATGCTGCCAGGGTATGCAATGTGCTAGCGTAAAGCGAGTGCTCCAAGCACACGACGCATTCTGTTAGAATCTTGCTTAAGCAGAGCTTGACTAGAAAGATAAAGAGAGGCACACCAGCTCGGCAGCAGAAGCTCACTGCAGCGGAATATCATGATATCAATTGCTTCAGAACTTTGTTGCTACAAGCCCCATCCCCTGGAAAAGGCCGGAGATCAAGTTCCACATTGTGGAAGGTTCCAACAAGGACCCACCAAACAGGCTCGTATCTGAAAATGACCCCAAGTATACTCTTGATAGGGAGTTAATGTACCTGTAGAGCAACAGCAGATCGTCGTCCCCGGCCCCCGTGACATCCTCGTCTTCGAAATTGGCCAGCCCGTTTCCACCTAGATCCAGCCAAGCTTCGAGTTGCCACGGGGTTGTATCGCCATCAGCAGCCTGCCTATCCGTGCATAAGCTTCTGTGTAGATGAAGACTATGGCAGAGGCCCGGAATGACAACTCCATGAGGTTCGGATCCGAGAATCATCGCTTGAAGTTGGACGAGACATGACGGCTGTGGAATATGGTTTTTCCGAAATAATCACGTGCAAGCCGCCTCTCTTCCCACGACAAACGACAAAACTCATCGCGACTCCATCGGTCCGGGGCGGAATGCTGAACGCAATCCATGCCCAGGCCTTCAAAATGCTATCTCGCTAATAGCGAAGAGTGGACGCAAGCCGCGCATATCTGTCACTGACCCCCCAACCAACAAACTAGTAGCACTACTAGTAACCATTTGCCAACAACTGGGTCGGGTGTTAGTTACGGATGCCGAGGCTTCTCGAGCGACATCACAGCCATCACACGAACAGTGTATCGCCATCACTAACTGACTTGGCAATTTGCAATGGTTGGGTTCAGAAAAGAACCGCCTTGCTCCCGCTTCCCCGCTTCACAAGAGCCTGTGGATTCTGGTCACAACATGGCTAATCTCAAACTGTGGATGAGCAAAGTTGCACCATGACCCCTCAGAATTGCGGGGTCACTGTTGGTTTGCCTCCAGGCCGTTACGCGGCACTGGTCAAGCATGCCAGCAAGATGATTATCATCATCAGGGATATCTCAAGAAGCCTCGCTCCTCGGAACCTCGTGTGCTATATCTGGATGAGAGGGGCTGGCAGACCCTCATATTCCTCGCGGTATCCTGCGTTCTGCAATATCTGAGTTTTGATATTGGGAATTATTACTGTCTGTCGACATCAAAAGCCCCTTGACAAAAGAGACCAGCTGTCCCCTGCCTAACTTATAAGGCCCAACTCGGATCGAGAGCATCATCCCCCGATTATCAGCACCTCTCCAGCGACCCGACGTTTACATCCACCATGGCGTCTGTCGACATCCCAAAACAGGCCAAAGCCGCTATCTATGACAACCCTGGGGCCGTCTCGACTAAAGTTGTAGCGGTCGATGTTCCGGAGCCAGGTCCAGGAGAAGTTTTGATCAATTTGTATGTCTCTCGGTCACTTCACATGTGCTTCTGTCGAGTGGGAGAGTTAGATTTGGCAGACATTCTTGCTCTTTGAGAAGCTGACCTACTCGCAGGACTCATTCAGGCGTCTGCCACTCGGATTTTGGTATCATGACAAATACTGTTAGTACCCATTTGTCTCCTCAGCGCACCTCTTTTGTACAGCAGCTCAACCCTCTCCATAGTGGAAAAACCTCCCCTATCCTACCCAGCCCGGCCAGGTAGGCGGACACGAGGGCGTAGGAAAGGTAGTCAAGCTCGGGCCAGGCGCAGAGAGCACCGGCATCAAAATAGGTGACCGTGTCGGCATCAAATGGGTTGCTTCTGTTTGTGGGACTTGCCGTTAGTGTTCCCCCCGCCTACTTCTTCATCCCGCCCAATACTAAAGGAGTTTTGGGAGCAATAGTCCCTTGCTTTGAAGGCACCGACGCCTGTTGCACGAAGGTCAAAGTATCGGGCTACTACTATCCCGGCACATTCCAGCAATATGCCATTGCACCCGCTAACTACGCGACACCCATCCCCGATTCCCTTCCGTCAGACGCTGCAGCGCCCATGCTCTGCGCAGGCGTCACTGTGTATTCGGCCCTCAAGCGCAGCCGTGCCCGCCCTGGTAACTGGGTCGTTATTTCCGGCGCCGGCGGCGGTCTTGGACATATCGCGACCCAACTTTCCAGCCGTGGTCTAGGCCATCGCGTCATTGGCATCGATCACGGCAATAAGAAGGAGCTCGTCCTAAAATCTGGAGCAGAACACTTCCTAGACATCACCGAATTCCCATCCAATGATAACGGCCAGGCCATCAGCGAAAAAGTCATTGCGTTAACTGAAGGAATGGGTGCGCATGCCGCCATTGTCTGCACCGCGTCCAACGTGGCATACGCACAGGCCCTGAAGCTACTCCGATTTAACGGTGTGTTGGTCTGCGTTGGTATCCCGGAAAATGAGCCCATGGCCATTGCAACTGCCTTCCCGGCGACTATGATTGGCAAGCAGCTTTCGATAGTGGGTTCTGCGGTAGGAACGAGGCAAGAGGCCATTGAGACGCTAGAGTTTGCCGCTAGAGGAATTATCCAGACCCACTTCAGAGTAGAGAAGATGGATAAGCTAACAGAGGTGTTTGAGGAGATGGAGAGAGGAGAGCTACAGGGCAGAGTGGTACTGGATCTCTCCTAAAGTGTTTTCTGTTTAAATCAGTCCTTTCTCTTTCTGGTTTCCATCAGAGAAAGTAGAACTTCAGTGGTCAGAGCTTTCACATCCTGCCCTTGATAACTCTTTATGTCAATGATGACTTTAAACATGAAAACCACAATTTGAGAGGAGTGATAATTCTATTAACAATTATCTGAAAGAGACATATTTGCAAGCCCAGCTTGATATGAAACAAACAGCCAGCCAGGACCAGCTTGGCTGAACCAAACACATGTAGAGCACCAAAATGAATGATACCTAGTGGTGGAATGATGGCAATGAAAAACCAAAACGTCGCTGCACATTTGACCACCGCACTATGATTAGATGTCATGTTAGAGATGGAGCATTATTCAAAACCATAAAGCCGGCTTTATGATATACTTAGTGGGTTTCCTTGCGCCCCCACTCCTCTTGACTGAATGTCCAGGCCCAATCAATCGAATACGGTGGTCACTGACTATGGCATGCTAGCAAAACAATTTGCCCAAATCGCACAATGTAGACTTAATCGTACAGGCGGCACTTTTTGGTCGTTCGTATCGCATATCGCCTTTTCGTTCATTCACAATTCTGGCCGCGTTGATCCTTCAAAAACGAGCCTGCGGCGTTGAAGATCCGTTTATTTTGGCTTTTTCCTCCCACTCTCGGCCGATCCCGCGGCGGGTCTCTTGTGGCGAGATGCCGCACCGGAGCGGTCCCCGGTCCTCAATGCCTGGAACTTGCGCAGGTACGGAAGCGACGCACCGTTGGTATGGATCGCATTAAAGATCGGGTCCAGCTCAGGGGCCAGCTGCCGCACGAGGGGGTCAGGCAGCGTTTCCAGGCAATCGAGGACAAAGAACGAGTCTGTGTGGCCCATCTGGTCGATAAGTTGTAAGTAAAGGTTTCGATCTTCCGGCTTTTCTCCGACTGGAGTTGGGCGATCCCAGTCGCTGTCCTCAAATGCATCGTAGTTTCGAGTAGAAACTTCCCGTAAGACGTAGATGAGCGTTTCAGCAGCTCCAATGGCACCGTGTGGGGAACGGGCTATGATGTTTTCGCGGATCTGCTCGAGTGTGTCATGGAGCTGTTCGACCACCACCGGGATCTCCAACGCCGTACCCCCTCGCCGCACAGCACCAGTCTGTCGATATCGGTCAAATTCGGCAAATAAAAGCCGGATTTTGGCCATGGCCTTTCCGAAAAAGATGCTGGCCCGTGCGCCCGATGGCATCACTTTGCGAAGGCCGGAATAGACATTCTCGTCATGAACGGCGAGACGGAACATGGTGGCCTCAAAGTCACCCTGAACAACGCATTGCTCTGGGGTTCGAGGCTCATTGATGGTCTCCACAAGGTCTGGCCTAAACTCATCAGGCATTGTTGTCTCACTAAACGCAGAGAGAATATCACGCGCTTTTTGAGGACGGGTCATGGCATCCGGTTCCCCATCGGAGTCTGTAGGGGAAGCTTCAGGAGGAAGATATAGCCATTTGCACTTCTTAGCAATATCCTCAATTCTTTCGTCTAGCATTTCCGCTATGCGAGCGAAGAACTGCGTTTCACCGGTTTCTAACATGCGTACAGCCTGCGGAGGAAGGCCGGGGTAGAAGCCTCGATGTAGCTGGTCAACGAGCCACTATGAACGGTATCAAAAGTTTAGTATACGCATGTTGGAAACATCTATAGTAAAACATTTTCATGCGTGCAACTCACATATATGTGGCGACACGCAAGATTGGTCTGTCCAAAATCCCGGCAAGAGCAGACCATAGAGCCTTCAATGAGTTGGACACGGCCATGGTCAGCTACGTCGAAGCCAAACCCTCTGCGCGTTGCGCGACATCGGTCAACAACGAACTCTCCCCTCAAACCGTAGATGGCTCGAGCTCTGGCCGCCTGCGAGAGTCGATTTAGGTCGTAAGGAATGCCTGTGGTACCACGAACGACATTCGCATTCGAAGGAGGGTTCGAGGGTTCTTCATCGCTGCTTGACGTCTCTTCCTCAGATTCACTGTCAGAGCGGGTGTTGGCTTCATAGGGATCATTAGCCCTTCCCTGTGACTGGGTGCGAGTGGCCGGCATGCTTCCGATCGATAGCTTTCCAAGCTGTCTTGTTGGAGCAGACATGGGGAGCTCAGAAATTTCTGAAAATTCGTACAAAAGCGTAGAGTATTAAGAGCCAAGTGCGTCTTTATTCCTTCTCAAACCAGCGGGAGTTAGAGGGAAACAAGACTGATTGTGATCGATTTTGAGTGGAATAACAGAGCAAGATGCCCTCCTTTTGTATCTGCTCTGAAGTGAGTGATTCAGGAAAGATGTAGCGAACTGCCATATGTCATAATTGACCGGGAGGCGTAGAGCGTTGAAGTCTTCAGCGAATGCTATGCCAAAGCAGCCGCTCCAAGGAAAAGATTTGACTACCCTGAGACAACGAGCAGTCGAAGGGCCGCATATCAGTGGATAGAAAGACTGCTTGTAGCGCCGGCTAGTGCAGAGATTTAACGCCAGACCCCTATCCATTTGATCAAAAGGGAAACCCAAGACACGGAGGCAACGTCATGTCTTGAATGGCGGGGGCCGTATGGAGGACCTTTAGATGCATGGTGACCTGCGGGACGCAAGGAGAAGCTCTCAACGGCGTCAGGGATCATGATCAAATCAAGAAGTCCAACGCAAGAAGGAAGCTTTTCACATGCCAGGGAATAATTGAGGGTCCTTAGGTACATTTGTGGCACGGTCTAAAGGACGCAGGAGATACCCGGGGATGGGCGAGGGCCGCTTCTGAGAGGAATGCAAGCAACTAATCGGCGCGGATCAGAAAACAATGCACGACTAGGGATATAGAACGAGCAAGAAGTGTGAAAAAGGAAAAAAGCAAGGAAAGCAAAAGCAAATAACACCAGCGTCCAGTAGTAAGCATACGCAACCAGTCGAGATCATGGGCCGATCTGGAAAACAATATGATAGACGAAGGGTCTTGCAGGCACCGAGCCTCAAAAGGGCCTAACGCCGGAGGAGTCAATTACGATCCGCTATGGCCCAGGGAAGGATAACAGCCAAGTTGCATTCAGAACTTGTTCCCTCCGACAGTATCCAGGTACGGAAGAAGTGTCAAACCTGCTTCTGGGGGCACTGGGTGCCTGCAGGCAACTCTTCGACCAGGTTCCGGATGATGTTTAGGCAATAAAGCTCAGGCATTTCTTGCTTTCGCTATGAGGCTGGGAGTGGCCCCAGGCTGCAAAGAGTGGGGATTTTATCTGCGGCACAGTCAGTTAGATGAAGATTCCTTGTCGATTGAGCGCCGCGGAGGACATGCACTAACCCAGGAAAGGCAGCAGGAAAGACAGGCGAACCATCGGCGGTGCCTTGAGGTTGAATTCGAGCGGCTCTTGTCCGATCCTGCACCTCGCGAACAGTGCTTGTGGTGATCCGATTGGGAGACGCGGGGAGGGATGTCGGTGCAATCAGATCGCAAAGTGAGGCAGTGGATGGTTGACTGTGCCGCAACAACGGTTTCCGGAGCCGCGACAACCCAGCCATGTCTGCCTGAGTTGATATTTTTCCAGCCATTTTGTTTCTTTTTTTGGGTTCACTTCCATCCATGCCATGGCGGTGGCTCCGTTTGGCATCCGATCTAAATCACCTGATTGAAATGGCACCGGGCGATCGTCTCGCACTGCGTCTCCTGCATCCTCGAGATACCACACTCTGGCAACGTGATAGGCCACCTGCCATGGCCCGCAGATTGGCATATCCCGTAGTTTATCAACGGCTATACCCAGGGATGGCCGCCGGCCTCACGGGCCACCGTGACTGCGCGCTTGGTGCAAATCTCCTGGTCTTTGCTCCCGCGCCTGTTTCACCAACAATGCTTTTGTGTTTCCCTGAGAACGGGACGACCGCAGGTCCACTGCCGTTATTTCAAGGGGTGCCGCACTGTCTTCTTACCCCTGATTTGATCTACGATTGGTAGAGACAACTGATCCTATGTTCTGATTGAATTTCGAGCTATGTACAGAGTCGGGTTCGTGAAAATGGCACATGCAGCGGCCAGCCCGAAGTTTAGGGGGAAGCCAATGCTAGAGCGTTCCACGGGATAGTTGACATTGTGTTGGAAGAGCATCCATAACAGCATTAGGACCCTCAACCGCCCCAGCAATTGAATCTTCCTGCTTTGGCCATACTCTTCGTCTGGTTGGAACACGCGTACTCACCGTCACCCATGGCTCGATGCCAGCCTCCATCGTCCTATCTGTCCCTCCCGCTCCTCAAGGCACCTATGGTCGATCTGCCACCATACAGAACAGCCCGCTGCCCTCCATGTCGTCGTTGCTGCCTTGACACCTGCAGCAGAGCGCAACACTGCATTGCACACCCGACTCACCAATCAGAATGCTGGATCTAAGCCGCTTATCACGTGGTACGACGCCGGGATATCAGGCAACAAACGACGACAACGAAAAGTAGTATCCAAAATACATCCCAATTTCTCTTCAAACCGTCCGTTCGGTGATGGCTCGAGTTTTGCGGGTGTCCTTTTTATGACCCCGGTTTGCATGAACAGGACTGACAGAGTCTTCAAACAGGACCCTGGTGTGTTTCCTTTATATATTGCCAAGTCCAACAGATAGCCCTAACACCGCGCTCTGCTTCTCTAATAACCCCCTCGGTTTATAGATCCAATCTGGCGCAACTTTTACGTGATTTAACTGCAAGAAACTTCCTTCAGATTTTTCTCCAAACGCCGCATGAAAATTTGTCAGATTGAGGTCCAACGCCTTCCTATTGTTGAGGCATGGAATGCCTCTATAGCCACTATTCTCTCTGAGGATAGGGGCTGTGCAGCCTTTTTGGCGTAGTGGTTTATTACTTGCTCCAACACCTATCCATCCCGAACCACCCCAGTTCATCCATGCCCCTGCAACAGCAGGTTTTGTCAGACAGTTCATACTTATTATCCTAGCACGGATTGCTTTCCGGACTAAGGCAGCCCGGTTCCGTATTCTCTCGCAGTCCCTGTCTTCTCACCGCCTTTGACCATAGCCGATTATTAGTTAAGAATAACGGCGATTTCGCTGGCAAGGCCTAGCGATACGCTAACGGGCATATTTGAACAAAAGATGGAAGCGATGGAGTCCAGTTTCTACAAACGGCTCTGTGATGATTCGTTATAACACAGCTAACAGGAAGGCTGACTTGAAGCCAGAATATTCAAAGTTTGACACTTGCAGGCCCATCTCCACCATGATGTAACGGGATATGGCCGGCAGCTGGAGATTTGTACGAAATTTGGTAAATTCTCTATTGTATTTACCGCCTTCCATGATTGGGCAGCTGGCTCCATCATTTGCTACGGTCATATCTATATTTGAGGAAAGGCATGGCCGAAGCCCAGAAAGAGAATAAAAATATCATGAAATGTTGCAGGTTACCCAGATAACTAAAATCCTAGACACCAAACAGCACAAAATTCCATAACTTCATTATCCAGCAACTTTCTCATCTTTCTTTAGTCTGTATGTCCAGGCGAAGCCCCATTCACTCAAAATCAGCCGTAAAGCACGCTTTTCAATTTCCAGTATCCTTCCCATAAGCTTTCATTTTTCAGTCCCAAATGTCACGCAGTCCGAAACTCACTCCTCACTCCTCACGCCTGGCCGTTCTCCCGCTCACTCGTCGCTCTTCTATGCGGTGGAAGTTGTCTGGCCGTTTCCGTGAGCGCAGTCCGCAATTTCTCGGCATGCCACGCGACCTGTGCTTCAGTGAGCGGTTCGCCCGAATGCTCCTTGACCTCCTCCGATGGTTCCTTGAAATCAGCCTCATCATACTCTCCTTCGTCTTCTGGCCTCGGAGTCATGGCTTGCTGAGGAGCGAACGGTTCGGAGGATGTCGATTCTTCTGCTCCCGTAATTGAGCCCTGGTTGTTGGCGTTTCCGTTGTTAGCATTGCCCTGAGGGCCAGGGCCAGGGCCAGGGCCAGCACCGCCGGCACTTCCATTGTCATGTTGATTGTCTATGGGGTCGTCAATTGTGTTCTGATCGGAATCGTCATTGGATTCGTCGCTGCTGTGATAATCACACACTATGCATTGACATCCGGCTCCGAACATTCGCAGCGCAGAGTCTTCTCCAATCTTCATTGGGACATACTGAATACATAACTCTTCGTCTTCTTCGATGTTCCTCGTCGCCCAAAGAATAATGCGGTTTGGAACAACCGGATCCCAGTCCCAAGTCACGTTGTGTTCCTTAGGGCAAGTGTTGTTGAACATCGACACACCCGGGAAGATGTAACAATCACTGATTGTTGGATTGGCTTCGGCTCTCTTAGCCCAAGGTAGCTCTGGTAATCCCTTGCGACGAAGCTCTTTGCTCTCTGGGGTATCCACGACGTCGGTTAGGCGGCGGTTGGGGTCCCAGGGAATCGCGTTGATCAGGAGCTTTCTGAGCACGAGCTGAATAACCCATGTATCGAACGTCAAGTCGCGGAAGATATTCACCCCTAGACACTGTAGGATATCAAATGGAACTCTGATATTTGCTGCGTACGAGAAAGGGAACCTATGCTTTTCGAAGCCTTTATCTGCTCCCATGAGTGGGAGCAGTTCGTCAATCTCGTAGGCCAGGAGGTGAGGCTTTCCATCCGTCTCCCGTCTTTGGAGGGTGATGTCGAAAACTTCTCGCAGCATAAGACTCAGAATGGTTCCATGTCTTTCGTTTGTGTGGCGTATCTGCGGCTCATTCCTGACGGAGCCGTTGATATTAGGTCTCATTGCATCATGTAGCCATTTCCAATCTCGCCCGCACACTCGATGGTGATACTGCGTCAGTCCAATCTGGAAGCATGAAGCACGTGCAGTCTTTTGCTTCTTCGATTGTCGTTCTTCGCCGCTGCCGTCCTCATCGTCACTTTCGGCAGGCCGTTTTAGTGGGTTCCCTGGTGGCGCCGCTGCAGAACAAGTTGCTGACACGCCATTGAGGGCTTCTATGGGAGGCGCGCACCAGAAGACAGGCTCGGGTTCCAAACAACACTTACAAGCGTACCCTAAGTTTATTAGCTCGGGCATCTTCTCCTCGATCTGCTTTCGTGTTTCATCATTATCGTCGACCATGGGCACAACTACTCGCTTGCAATTTTCGCATCGGTGTTCCTGTGGGGTGGAAAAATCATGGAGGTGCCCTCTGATGGATGGCTCATCAGCGTAGATGATTTCGCCCGCTTGAATAGGCTCCGTTGCAAATACACCTAGTTGATCGTCTTCGCCCCGTCTAACTTCAATTCTCCGAGGGTTAAGCGCGGCTGATTGGGAGTTTCCAAGGATTTCTTCATTGATCTTCTCCAGCACCGTATCGCTTGTGCGATCAATGGGGAGGCACTGTGGATAAAGCTTCCCTGAAACATGGCCGTAATGACTCTCGTAAAAGAATTCCCGGGAATCTGCTTTCTTCTCCTCCAAGCAAGCTTTGACAAAGTCCTCCACAAAGGTCTGACGTTTCGTAACCGCCCGGCCGTCGCGATCAATCATTGGTACCCGTTTAGTCAAGTCTCCTTCCAGAGATTGATAGTCCTCCCAGCACTGTAGAGCCAGCAAACTGAGAGAGGTAATGTGATGGAGTGCTTTTCTAACGTGCGGTATAAATGCGTTGGCGCCGAACACGCTTCGAAGCTTCACGATCTCCAGTGCGACCTTTTCCCCGTAGACTTCGATTTGGAGAACATGGCGTTCGATGGCATCCCATATCCGTGTATATAGCCCAGGCTGGGCGTTCCGGACCGCTGGGTTAGACATAACATCGCAAAGTAGCCGGGCGCGGTAGGCATCCCCTAGAGCCAAATCGAAATAGCCCATTTGATAGTAAAGGTAGGCTCGGCTAGTCCAGTATGCAGGGTTATATGGGCTAAGACATATAGCCCACGTGTACATATCAAGAGGACTGAATTGACTTTCGGTCGTTATCTTCAACAAGTACTCATCTCGACGGGAATGACCCCATTCCGGAAGATCCTGGTAAGGAAATCGGCTTCCCATGTCAATTCCCACACCATGGAGTCTGATACTGTCGAGCTCAGCATCATAGAGACGCTTTTTCAGTTCTGCAACCGTTCCTCTTGTATCGAGACCTCTGATTCGGAGTTGCTTTTGTAAGTCGGCTTTTCGCCAGCGAGAGCTATTGATGTCCATGCCACAGATCTCTATTTTGAGTGGTGGCTCGCGGTCCCTGTTTTGGTACTCTATCCCACAGAGCTCCTTGTATTGCCACCCCTGTGGCCTCCGGCTCCCGAGACTAATGTCACTCTCACCGCTAGAAACATGCTCGATCGTCCTGTATTGAACAAAAGGATCTTGCTCTCCTTCACTGAGAGGCAATTCAATGTGTCGAAGTAAACTCTCGTACACATTTCGGGCAAGGCAGGTATCGGCATCATAATCTTCTGGCTGAAATTCGGGATCGAGACGTCGCGACATGTTGTATAGCCCGAGACGGCGATCTTGTGTAAACCAGAGCTTATACGCCAATGCTATATCCTCATCGGTAGGTAAAGGTCCCCATTCCACCTCCCTAAAGAGATCTGGACGCTCTGGGAACGAAGGTGGGTCGGGAAGGGCTCGGGCAGCCATGCCGCCAATGTTTCCAATTTGCAGAAGAACCTGAGTGCGGGCTCGAAAAGTATTGATGAAGCTTTTCTAAGAACAGCCTGCTGATAAGGCTCGAAACTGGAGAGAAGAAACTAAGCTATAGGTAAGAGCAAGTGAGGGATAATTGAAGAAGAAATGAAGGATCGCAGCTTTAGTAAAGTGAGTTCCTTTTTAATGGTGGCTGAACTGGAAATAAAAGAGAAGGAAAAAACGATTCCACATATGGTAGCCCATGAGGCTTTATAAGGACAATAGCCACAGCAAAAAAGATCATATACTTCATCATTGAGTTGAAGTTTTGATGTGAATGAGCACTAAAAGACCATTCTCTATTAGCACACAATGGCATAATATCTGACCATTGTCCCATTAACGGAAAGTAAATAGTTGCATAAAGGATAGAGGCATTCATTATAATGACAATGATGGTCAATTAGAATTGCCTTGGTTTCCCAATAGGTTCTTTCACAATGCCCATATTGCTAAAAAAAAAAGCGGTTAAGCCATCACCTAATTGGCAGCCAGGGTAGAAAGCACCATGGGGGAAAGTAGAAAACTGGTTTCTCTCATTGCCTGGTCACCTCTAGTTCAAGCCCCTTAGGAATGGGGCTTCAAAGAAACCTCCAGTTTTGAAGAGAATATTTCCAGAGTCTACCCTTTGAGACACTGGTATCATTATCCAGGAGGGAAAGCCCTTTGACAGGACTAGCAATGCTCAGAGGAAGGGCACAGAGATTGAGCCCCAGGCAACAGGAAAAGCAAGGCTGGAGATACTAGATACAGTTATCCCCAAAGAGTAAATGCAGCTGCCAGTTGAAAGGAACGCGTCAACCACACATTGAGTAGTTCACTCATTTAGATCTTTTTCGGGCCATTCCGGCCACCACATCATTGACGTTAGCTCTATGATCCAAGGGTGTCCGGGGAGTTTCCGCATCTCCAATACAACAAGCAAGTGGGAGAGCCTGTCCCGGAAAAACCAAGCTCTAGCAAGACTCGAATAGTGAATTCGCAACAACTCCTGGTCCTCGCGTTGATGATAGAGCTGGCTAGTGGTGAGTGAATCATGCCCTAAATGACTGCTTGCGAGCATCGCTGGAGTCAAAGCAAACGAACAACGTTGCTCATTGCTGCATAGCGAGCCTTGCAGATGTCCAATAAGGCCAGAGCTGGCCATAGCAGAAAGCGTCAAGAAGGCAAAGGAACGAATTATCCAGATCTCGTCATCTCTCAAGATGTCACTCTTAATTCAGTGCCAGCGCAACGCCGTCTAAAGTCAGTTCAAGATGAGCCCGGAGCCTTGACATAGGGTCGAACAGTTGTAGCTGATTCAGGCTCTTTGGATTCGGTAACGGCCGTCTTGGTTGAAGAAAGGTCGGGAGGCTTCCGGTCGAACAACGCGGTTGCAACGGGTTGCTCTTTGGGGGGGTGCAGAATCCATCCTGTAGTGTAGTCTCGAGGAGCCAGTTATTCGTTGCCGGTCGCCTTGTCTCCTTGTCTCCTTGTGCACTTCTGCGGGTTTTGCACCCAGTCTTTTCTAATTTGTGGAGCTTCATGATGTCGGTCTCATGTATTCTCTCCGTGCACGTAGGAAATGCACTCGCGGAAACAGGATGACCCTAATTTTACTCAGAAACAACATAGCCTCGATTGTGTCGAACTGGACGCGTTGCCAGTCAGAGGTGCCGTTGCTGAAGTGCTCCTCGTGGCTCGCATCTTGGCTGCGTCTCGCTGTTTCCACGGCGTCAACAATACGAGGCTAATTCAACATCCGCACTATTCGCGGCTCGCAGCGAGCGAGTGGGTGGCTCAGCGCCCTAGCTCCAGCACCTCTCGTTTCAACTCCCGCCTGTCATCTCCTGGAGCGATTGTTTTTGTTTCTGAGTACAATGAGCAGCTGAACGGTTCTGTGTTTGATGGTATCATTCGCATTCACTCACCGGGTCGTGTGATTGTTTCGAGTATGAGGTGAATGACTCTCAGCCTGCCCGCCCCGTCCCTCTCCAAAGCAAAATCCCTTGTACATACGTTGGGTAGCTTGGGTTGTTTGGCATCTTTCAAATCTCAGTATGCTTTCTGTCCTTTCCATTGCTCAAAAGTGTGATTGACTGACTTCCTTTCACCAGCTGAACAAAGTCGTCATCTCGCAACCGACCTGTGTCAGCAATGTACGGCACTCAACCTCCTCCGCAAGCGTACTACTCCACGGCGACCCCTTCTCCGTACGGCGAGTGGCAGCAGAACCAACCGGTGGAACATGGCCAGTCATGGAATGCGTCGCAGGTTTCATCCCCGCCGCCGACCCAGCCGCCTCCCGCGGCATCGCAGCCGGCCGCATCTTTCTATAACCCAAACATGTACGGGCCGATGCCCGGATCAGCACCTCCTCCAGCGCTTGAGCAATCTTCACAACCTCAGACAGCTCCGAACAACATACCCTCACCGAATATAGATACGTCGACATGGGGTGTGCGGTATAATCAGCACTATGGCCGTCATCACCATCAACCAAGTGGCATTGGGCCAGGGGGTCAATCACTGGTCCCTCCTCCTCTACCAGTATGTGGTTTGCCGAGCTTCGCGTCTTGAGACTCTGATACTGATCTTACGAAGCCACGGCCAGCAAGCGGGATGGATCAACATCAATTTCAGGCCCATCTGGGACAACAGCAACCAATGTGGAACACGCCGCAACCTCCGCAGCCTTACTATCCGACTAACCCGCCTTCGCATATCCCCGAACAGCAGCATCAGCAGCAGCAGCAGCAGTTACCGCATGCGCCTCAGTACTGGCAGCCGCATCCATATCCGGACCCCAACTCCCATATGAACCAATCGATTCCTCCAAAGCCACCACCTATTCCACCTGCGTACCAAGCAGAGGTTCAGCATGCGCAGCAAAACAGGCCAAATGCTCCAATCTACTCTACTCATCCACCGACACACAATTATGAACCACCGCATCAGCAGCAACAGCAGCAACAGCAACAGCCGCCACCACCACATCCTCCTCAGCCACAGGCACCTATCCCGCCGTCGCAGTTGCAGCCTCCGGTGCTGCAAACAAATCCCACGAGCTTAGATTTTCCAGAGACTCCAAACGAGTCGTGCCCTCAGAACCATATGCCTGATAGGCCCCAAACTATTCCGCCAATTGAGTCACCTCTGCAGCAGCCCATTCCACCTGCTCCCGACCCGAACGTAGGCCCTTCCTCGGTATACGTATCGCCACCTGCCCCTGCTCCTGCAGTACCGGTAACCACGGCGCCTCCGAACGCGGCGCCAGGTGCTTCTGCCTTGGGCATAGGAGGACCTTCTGATTGGGAGCACTTCTCATCGGGCCATGAGGAAATCGACGACACCGAAAGGTTCGGTCTCAAGCCCCAGAAGCTTCAAGAAACAAGCACCTTTGAACTGGCTTCTGACATTCCTCCCACACTTCCCCAATCGAACACATTGAAACCAGATTCACAACCGTCAATGTTGTCCACGCCAGCAGACCAGGATCCGACTCAGCTGGGGCGCGTCTCCCCGATTTCGTCCATCGATGCGGGAGCTCGGCAACCAAGCCCCCCACAGCTTCAGCACGCCGATCGTATGAATAGCGTAGACTCTTTAGCAAGTACAGTGTCGGCGGATGATAGCACAGGTCAGATTGACAACGTCATCCAGCAGTGGTCTCAGCCTGTGTCAACCGCAGTTCAGGTCCCATCACAAGCAGAACACCCAGTGGTACAGCCTCCTCCAGCCCCAGCGATCTCTGAGAAAGAGCCCAGTCGTGAGATGACGCCGGTACCGCAGCTTCAGCCCTCCGCGTTGCAAGCTTCGCCTCAGGATATCCAGTCTGTGCCATCCAATCAGCCGGTCGCCAAACCGATCACAACTATCTCGGACCCTTATGCCGACCTTGATGCATGGTATAAATCATCATTGACAAGATACGTTACTATGCTTCGAAAGGAAATGGCTACCGAATCAGATGATGAAAAATTCAAACTTTTCACAGCGTTCATGGCGAAAGAATCTAAACTACGTGAAATACTTTATAATATAGAAATTCCGCCCAAGCCTGTTGAAAAAAGCCCAATTAATAAGGAACCGCCAAAACAGGATGACCTACCTAGAAAGCCTAGTAAACCAGAACTGAAACAACTCGATACTGACTTACCTATACCAATCGAACAGGAGGACGACGTTATTACCTACAGCCCAGGCGGCCGCCCTGTCCTTGCTTCTTCGCTTCGGAGAAAGCAAGCAGAGCGTCAAGACAGCGGCGGCCTTCAAAGATCCGCTTCTAACCCCACCCCTCCTGCAGTGACTCGCAATCGATCTGAGAGTCTGAATATCATGAGCCACGTTGGCACTCCTGTGAGCGCTGGAAATCCGCTGTCAGAGTTACCAAGATCAACTTCTGTACCCCCGGCTCGTGCATCCATGATCATCCCCCCGACATTTGCTCCATATACCCCATTTCGGTATCAGGAAGGCCCTCAGCGAGGTTCAGAACCGCTCAATTTTGAACGACCAGCGTACCAGGCCTACTCCGCTTTGAGACAAGCATCGGTAGAGAGTGGAAGGGTTATGGCACAGCCAAATTTACAGCCACGGCGTGGCTCCGATGCATTGGGTGTATCCCGCCCAGTCAGAGCTGAACATGATGAAACGTTTCTGGGCTTAGTTCGGGAAAAGAGCGTCGCTTATAGAGGTAAACGACCAGGGGCAGGTTTGCCTATCAGACCTTCCACGGCAGACCCGTTTAAAAAAGGGATTGCTACCGCAATTTTAGAAGATATCCGGAGCTTGATGCCTCCGGTGTTGCCGAACCCCTCGGCTCATGCACGCATTGCGGTTATTCGGAATGAATTACAAAATTTCCCGGATGATTTCACCTTCATGGACAAGAGCTTGGAGGCATGGGATCGTGGAGCGCAGTCAAGGCAAGCGCACGTGGATAGCCAGCGCCGAGCTCGACAAGATGAATCAGAGCGCCATATCGATAGCCTTTTCAACGACCGAGAGATTGGATATTCAGACATCAACGTCCTGGAGGCTGAGTTCAAGCAGACGGAGGCTCAGAAGCAGCTCAACGAAGAGAGGAAAGAATTTGAGAAATTTGTGGAGATTGTATTCACTCGTGTGGATGAGCGGCTTAGAGCCGAGATTGCCACTCTTGAAGGGCACTATAAGGAGGGGCTGGATCTGCTAACCCCTGAGTCGGATCCTGCCGCTAAACCCAAGCTTGAAAAATTCCACTTGTCATATGTGATGAGAAACACGGTCGACGTGTTCCAGAAAATGGAAGCGCGTCATCAGAAGCGAGTCGAGGCGATCCTCGAACGTGAAAAGCGGAGAAAAAGGGCAGAACGCCGGTTCTTTGTTTTCTTGGGTGATTCTCCTGGTCTGAAACAGCTGGATAAGGATTTCGATGCTGCTGAGAAGAAAATAGTCCTTGATGCCACAAAGGCGCGGGATGACCGTGCAAACCAGCTCATGGACGTCTTTGACGATGCTAGTATGCGTGGGATTGGTGAAAACCAGAGTCTCCTGGATGACATCGCCCTGAAAATAGAGAAACTCGATCCGAGCATAGTCAGCGACATGAACAGCTTGCCACAGCAAGCTCGACAAATTCTCCTGTCGGCGTCAGAATTTGTGCGCTTCCTCGGCAGCGACTCGGAATCCATTCTCTCCAGCTTCGGAATGGCAGACCGCCTTCTGAATAATGCTGATTACGAGCTTTCGGTGGCAGAAGCCAAAGTAGCTAATGCCGGCCCTGACATATTCCGACGTCTCGAGGAAGAGAAGAAGAAAGAAGATGGAAAGATTGAGGATGATCTGCAGACGAGGATGACTGATGTTCGTAGCGGGCACCAGGAGATTCTGAAGAGCGTAGACGATGTGTTGAAACAAATGCAGAAAGTGGAACCCTCGCCATCTGGTACCGGCCAGGAGCATGAGGGAGCTGTCGGGTTCGATGGTTCTTTGGTATCGACTTCGGTGCCAGCAGCGACTCCTGCTTCAGCCTCGAGTTCGCCGACGGTGTCGGGCCTGACGGAGGAGCAGGAGCAGCAGGAGAGGCTTCGAAAGGCTCTCGAAGATGCGAAGAGGAGGAACGCCTCAAAGCAGGTGGCTTGATGCGCGTGCAACCGTTCCTTTTTGCTGTTTCTTTTTTGTCGTCTTTCGCGTGTGCTGCACTTGGATACCCATTTATTCTGGCCATATTTATTTAAATTTGGATACTCTTTTCTATATAGTACATACATACCACTTATTGCTGGGCTTCTGCCCATTCAGCACATTATAATGGCTTGATGCATATAGCAACTCCGTATATGAGTTCTCTTTTTTGAATTGCTAATAGTTTCTTATTGTTATTCAACACACCCTAAAATCCGAGCGGCTAAACAATCCACAAGGCTATGGTTAGTTGGCACGGACAGTATATTTATTTTGCTGTTTCAGACGGCCCCGGGGCACCGATTCCAACTTCAATCTACCTAAAACAAGGTCCCGGTATTTGCAAGACTCAAACAACCCTATCATTGACGATTGTGTTTTGTTATAAAGTAAATTGAAACCCGAGCTATGCACCCTCATAAAATGGCGCAAAATTTGGCCCATGGTTTGGTAGCAACAGGGCTAGAGAGTCGCGACCTTTCCTGGCAACAGGTACCACCAGTGTAACCGCGCGGCCAGGTAAAAATCGAACTTCCCTTCGTAGTTATTCGAAATCAGTCCCCAAGCCTGCGCTTGCCTCGGTGGAGGTGCTTGGTTCTAATATGCATAGCAGGTGATGCTTGCATGTGAAGCAATAATGTGAATGCTTGCTGTTTCGAATTCATCCGAGTTGCGTCCTCGAGGTTGGACATATGACATCATTGCAATAGTGACGGCCTTAATATTACCCAGGCACAAACATGTGTTTGGGAGCTCTGCTTTGGCGGTGAGCCATGGGGTCCATTTAAGTGAAGAAAACACATTTTGAGATTCGCCAACAGGGACAGAAGCGGCCGGGGGGTTGCAAACGGTTGGTGGCTGTGGGCAACGGGTTCGAGTTTTGCATCGGGCGTCAGATGTAAAGAGCGAAGTCATTATAAGCATGCGAGTTAATTATAGCATTCGCGAAGCACACGTGCTGCTGTGGAGAACTGCTGAGTCTGGGGGAAAGCAGAGCTTCAGCTTATCCGTCCGAAGTCCAAGGGCCCAGCATGACAATGTCCCTTAGGCGAATCACAGTCATTCGCTGTCCGGCCAAATTGTCGACTCGGAAGCAAGCTCGCTCGACGAGAAAGTAAAGCCAGCAGCGCCCGACGCTGATTGATCCGGGGGCACATTAGAGTTGAGGCTCTGACGCAAAGCCACATGAGGCGCTGGCCAATCAGAAACCACAGAAGCGCGCCCCCCAGCCGCGGTGGCGCTCCACAGTGTGGCCGGGCTCACAGCACAGCCCCAATCCATCACATCTCCCGATGCGTTCTGGCGTCGGGAGCGGGCGAGATGAGGAGCGAAGCTGCAGGGTGGGAATTAGAGGAGCTGCGGTGGTCTCGGAACTGGGAGTGCATCGATCTGGGGGTGCAGGGTGTGTTGTGAGCTAGCTAGGAGGAGTAGATTCCGCGTTGACCGAGCCAACCCGGAAGAGCTGAGGTGACTGGTCCGCATTGGTGTTTTGGCAGGGCCTAAGCCGGGATCGCTTGTGTTGAACAGGAGCAGGCATCCATCAGGGAAGTGGTAAGAGCTAAAATAATACACATCAACAATCCATGTTCGGGGAATAGGAGGGTTGCGACACCTCCAAGCGGAGAATCGCAACACAAAGGGACTCGCCGCTTCTTTTAGCTCGATGTATTGCCAATGATGGCGAGGATTCGCACGACAATGGAAGGCAAGCTTAGTTCGACGCGTGCTTGAGCTTTGCAGTTGAAACGAGGGTGCCTTCGTCTCCATTCGCCATACACGGGGTGAGGCGCATGCCCAGGCCGAGAGGCCCGATTCTGTACAAGATTGGGTGCTGCAAAGCAAGATCTCTTTGAGACTTGAAAGATAGAACCCACCCAATGACCACAGTAGATAGTAGCGAATGAATGAAGCTGAACTCGAATTGACATGCGAGCGAGATATAGAGAGACAGAGAGAAAGTGAAGATATTCGAATGATGATGATCGCTCTGGGGCGGGCGGGGAATAATACGGATGTACGCGGCCCTACGATACCGGGAAAATTACCAGGTTGGTATTGATGCTATACTGTTCTTGGCTAGCAAATCGCCGCACAATGCAGCCGGAGTGGAGCCCAGCCTCATCATCTGACACATGGGGGCGTACCGGTATCGCACCGTACCGTACCGTAAGGGCGTACGGAATGGCTGGTGAACGTCAGGTCTCGCTCGCCGTCAAGCAATCCTCGCTCACGATCTCTTCTTCGCCAGCACCAAATCCGCATTTCCACATCGCAATCGCTGTTTCTCTTGTGCGAGTCCCCTCTCGAGAGCTGGTGCAGAGTGCCGTCTCCCTTTCCCAGAGTAGAGCATTTGGCTGTAGCTCGCAGCGTTACTTGCTGCTACCTGGTTCTCCACCTCGTCTGTGCCTGGGAAAATCCTCCCCCAGACCCGTTGCTCGTGTCGATTCCATCCAGCAAAGGCGTCTGCAAACCAAGAATTCTAGCTATCTCATTAATAAGCTTGTTGAATGCTTTTTTCGCTACCAAGAATTGGCGTCCTGGCCTGGTCTTTCTTTGTCTTCAATCCAGCTTGATTTTGTGGCTTCGAATCCTCCCCCAAACCCGCTCTCCCAACACGCAGACACGCCTCGCCTTCGCCCAGGCCGCTTTCTTCCTCCTCGCCGTCCGCCTCCGACCGAAATTCCTTCGCGTTGCTGCTGCTGCCGCTGATACTGCTTTGCATTCCGGGCATTGCACGCTCTATTCTTCACCACAACCACCCCAGCGAGGTACATCGACTCCAACCTCTCGGCCCGCCTGTGGCTTGCGCAAAACCTTCGTCCTCGACTTCACCAATTACGCTCGACTGGGGTACCACAGGGCGACCACGGTCGAACCGCATCTGCCCCTTCTACCCGCCGTTCAAAGAGCTCGAAACAACAACCCCGTCACGTCGGCGGCACAAACTCGCTTCTTGCGGCTTTATTTTCCGCCAGACTGCTCGCTGAATCGCCTTCTCCCGTCTCTTTCCTTTCCCCGGTGAGCAACCTGGATGCCTATATCCCCATCTGACGCGACGATCGGATTATTGGCAACCAATCCAAAACAAGACCGGGAAGCCTGTCAGCTTGCGCCACACTTGACTCGCCCGGCCAAGGCGCACTCGACCACCCAACGCCAAACCCTCGTGAGTATCGTCCTCTCTCCTGTTTCTCTTCCCTTCTCCCTCTTGTCCCCATGCTCCGTTCTCGCCGGCAGTGCCGTTCACTCGCGTGGCTTCTCATTCTTGGGCTGTTTTATCCACAGGCCTGCAGGCGCCCCCTCCCTACTTTGACCCCTTGTTTCTCCATCTCCAGTCCGCCTTGCGGTTGGTTCTTCAATCCCTTCATGAGCCTCAATCAAATCTCCGCCGTTTAGCCAATTTTTCCAGAACTTGAAATCAACCATTTAATACTGGCAAATCCGCTTGTCTGTTCTCCTCTACTTCAGCCTATAATCCTCTCATTTGCTTTTTTCTTTTTCTCCATTTCTTGCCAATTCGCCAATAGCTAACTAACCATGTCTTCGTCCCAATTTCTTAGACCTTTCCCTGTTGACGTCTTACGCCCACGGTCTCATTTCCATTCAACCCACGAAACTGGCGGCTCCTGCGGCTTCTTTATGGAAGGGCCTTTTCCTCAGGGTCCCGAATCGCCCTCTTTTCGCAAAGCGCCAGACTCCATTCCGCCTTCCCTACCTAGTTCCATCTCTCTCTTCCTAAAGTCAGACGACGTAAAAACAGACCCAAATTTATCATCAATTGCCAACGCCAGCTTGCGTGCATCTTCCTCTTCCTTTATGGACAGGTCACGGCATCTGTCTCCTCAATCCGCGTCTGCGGCGAGTAGTTCTGATCGACGTGGAGAAAGGGAGCAATCCCAAAACTCCAATCTTCGCAGTAACTTACAGGCTGCGCGCGACGCTCTCGGTGCTGTAATGGGAGTAAATCGTGATGAACCAAGAAAACTTAGCGACGCTCCTCCGCGGGCGCCCTCTCAGCCTATAGAATCCCAATCGCTCCATCGATCATCCGAAGATGAGCGCGCAGAACAGCACCGGCAACAGCGCGCGAGCCCAGCCAGTTTGCCAGACACATTCGGCAATGGAGATAACCCGGGCTCCCTAATGAGCACAACGACGGTTGCCAGTCCGGGACCGATTGAAGAAGATAATCCTCTAGAAGGAAGCTCCCGTAGGGAAGAAGAGTCAGCTCTTGAAGATAACAACAAAGCCTTTTCTTATCCTGTACCCATGCCAAATCCGAATCTCAACGACCCCCGGAGGGGCATGAGTCTTCCACATTCGGGCCTGAACAAAGGAGGTCCTCGCTCGCCTTCTACCAAGAAGCATCGCTGCCCTTTCTGTTCTACCGAGTTTACGCGTCACCATAACCTGAAGAGCCATTTGCTCACACATAGCCAGGAGAAACCATATGTCTGCCAAACCTGCCAATTGCGCTTTAGGCGCCTACATGATCTCAAACGCCATACAAAGCTTCATACCGGCGAACGTCCACACATCTGCCCTAAATGCGGTCGCCGATTTGCTCGCGGGGATGCTCTGGCAAGGCACAACAAAGGCTCAAGTGGCTGTGCAGGACGCAGGTCCAGTATGAGTGGTTTTGGTGTTGACGAAGAGTACGCGGATCAGGGAAATTCCGGCCCGGCTCAAACAGAGGATGCTATGGAAGGATTGATGTACACGGAGCCAGAGCGTATGGACGAAGAAGAGGAGAGACGGTTAAGCATACCCAGTATCAGGAAGGACAATGTTACACCAGAGCCACATTCACAAACATCCGGGGGCCGCCATGTGTCCTTTACCTCCCATCAGTCGAGCACCTACCCTCCAATAGGCGGCAATCGTTCGCCTGGTGGTTTATTTCCACCCGTTACCAGTCATCATGGTTCCGCGTCACCATCCCCGATATCGCCTTCTTATCCACCGGGAAGTAGCGGGTCTTCGTCTTTTAATCCTGCCCACCAGGGCTCCTCTCCATCCATATTCGTGCAGACTACAATGACCGAAAGCCCGAAGCCATTGTCTCCCAGCGCGCTTTCACCACACCAGCTGAGTCACGGCCCAGAACCGAATACATTGCCTCCACCTCAGCAACAACTTACACCAGGTCATTCTCCAAATCTAAAACCTCAATTCCCGCCGGGACAGTCCCCGTTCAATCGGAGCCGTCAGGGTTCGGGGGCTTCGTTAGGAGTCCCCTCAATAACAGGACCCGGTCCATTGAGCCTTCCCTCACCTCAACCAAGCACGCCGCATCTCCCACCACCTCCCGGCTTGAACCCTCCAGACTCTCGATTCACTCTCCATAGCCAGGCGCAAGGATCGGTCTCCTCCATACATTCTGTTAATAATCGCACAGATTCTCATATGCAGCCAAGCCGATCTCATGGTTCTTCCACTGACATCAATAATAGCGATAATAATCTTAATCCTAATGCCTTTTCACAGCAGCGACAATCATCTCTTCCAGGTGTGGGTAGTATTTCGTCTGGTGATCGGATATGGGATTATGTGCGGTCCCTGGAAACTCGGATGAATGGTTTGGAGGCCGAAGTCAGTCGGTTACGGGAGCAGTTGGCCACGAGTGGCGGCGCTGGTGGACACAGCTCAGGTGCAGATGCCAATGGAGCGTAATTCGCACTTGACTCTACGGGGATGATACCATCCCCATCTATATGCTAGGCCGAGTACTCGGCTGAATTTATAAAGCCCCTAAGATGTCACCACAGGAGACCAAGGGCGGAGCGCACGCCGTCGATAAATGTTTTGGGTCGCAATTACACCTTCCTGAGCCGCTAATAAGATGTGGCCGTTTTGGCTTCCTCAGAAAGCTCCAACTCGAAGCGTGACGCAACTGTCACTACGAGTATACGGGTCTCGAAGATGGAGATATCATTATTGCAAGGTCATGTTAAAGGGTGGCCACATTGGAGAGAGACAATGTGTGTACTTTTGTTTCTCCTTTCCTGTTTGCAAAAAGCAATTGCAAAGGAAATCAATTGTGTTTTCCCAATCTATTTTATCTTTTATTTTAACTATGCTAGCCATTTTCTGCGCAAAGTCAACCAAATACCCATTGTTTCTGTGCAAGTTCTAATTTGTTCTTAACACGCCGTACACTCATGTCTCCCATTTTGCCATTGCCTGGTGTGTCTGCAGGTTGGACAGGAGACAGTTCCAGTTTCTCAATAGCTTGCAAGTGCACTCTTTTTTTATTACATTCTCACCCCACTTTGGACAACCTGTGGCTCTTTCATACTCAAAGAAACTAACAACCGCTAGTTATCATTGCCATTGTTTTGGGAGGCCTATTGTGCATGCGATGTCTGCAGTATGAGCCTTGAATTGTTAAGTCTTCTTTGTCTGTTTTGCATGTGTCTTAAATGTGTTTAGGCTAGGTATGTATGTATGTATCTTTATGTTCTTCGTGCTCTATGGCCGAAGGTGGTGGGAACGGCGCATTGCTACAGGTGTGTCTGTGTGTGTGTGTGATTGCAGAGCTCTCCACTTCTAACCTCCATTCCTTAATTTGCACTTCCCAGATTTGTTGACTGCTTGCTCGCAACTTTTGTTTAGGATCACCTGTTGATGTCAAGAATTGGCGCCGAAGGGCAAATGGAAATCCAGGACCAGTGGTGGCATTTATGCTTGCTGCAAAGTGAGTGTGGAATATGCATATGTATGTACATATGTACGTACTTTGGTTAAAATTGATAGCAGAGTGGCGCTTCTTCTAGCCCAGGGATTTGTTTCTCTTCTACTTGAGCTCTGCGTCGCAGTTATATATAATCCATCAGTTTAAGAGGGCTCCTGTAGCCTCACCAGATAGCTCCATAAGTTCTTTTGTGAGCTTTGAAGCATCAAGCCCTGGTTTCGTATGCCCTCCGGCGAACCGAATGCTCTCACGGTCCACAGGAAGGCGTGTATCGCCATAACCCCGATGGTTAGATCCCAATTCGCAGTTTGCATGCAACGGTTGAGTGTCATCTTGGGTATATGATGAAAATACGTGCGGTGCTAGGCACAATGTTATTCCATGTCTAGCATGAAAAATGCTGCATATAACCGGAAATTGCATATCCAAAGTGTTTTTCTGGTTTGCAACGCTGAGCGGTTCAAGCAATGGGCGTCATAATAGATCTGAAATAATAAGGGCATTGTTGAAGCCTTGAATCGCCTCTGCGGATTTGGTCCTGTGAGCGGTTTGCAGGCCCTGTCTCATGCCAGTAAATGGTCCCCTCTCGGCCCATCGCCATGGCGAAACTTCTTACCCCGTGTTCTTCTCCAGGCGGAAGGTGGTGGCAGGAATGTTAATAGTTTATCATGCATAATAAGTGGCAGCGTGATGAAAAATTTTTCATCTGGCTATAGACGTCGAACACCAGGCCCGACGCTGCCCGTGTCAAAGATCTCAATCAAGCCGGCACCCAGGGCTTCCTCCAGAGCCCATCTAAAATTGATGCCGTAGAGTTCCTTCCACTTCTTCGTTCGCCCCGGTAGAACGCCGCTGGACTCTCCTCTCGCGCGCTTTGCAACGCCGAACTGGGTCTGGGATTCGACGGCTCCGTCCCAGCGATCCTTGAGCAGCGACAACGGGGCTTCGCCGTATTTGGATTTATCCAGGATGGAGAGCATCTGCGAGCGAGCTGCGCTGAGGAGTCGTAGGTAGGGGCCTAGATTGGGGAGGGATAGGACCATGGTTGGGTCTCTAAAGGATCGTTTGTTTTGGGTGGAAGCTTCGGCTTGGGCGGCTAGACGGGTTGTATCGTCTTCTGTCACGCCGACGGATGGGTTGATGGAGGAGGATGTATTCTTCGCAAGCGAAGATGGAGAGACGAGGAAGCCGGCCCTGACCAGGGTGGCGGCCTCATCCGCGGTGAAATGGGCGGCCGAGACGGCGGAAGTTTTGGTGTTCGATCGGAGGAGTTGGATGAACTTGTCTTGAGAAGGTGATCAGTCCTGGGATCCTATTGCAGTTAAAGATGGGTGTAGATACACACACCTTTCAACGGCTGACTCAGGGAGCCGCTACCGCAGACCAGGGCCTCCCAGTCTTCCACGAGGACCAAGCAGTCGCCCAGGCCAGCCAGGGCAGTTCCCCGGCCGGGGATGAAGAGGCGCCTGAGCCTGGCGGAATGGACCAGGGCGACGATCTCCTTTTCCACCTTTGTGGGGGCATTGAGCAGGACGTGGACGTGGGCAATGGAGACGACGGGAGGCAGCGATCTCCTAAAGTTCAAGACCTCTGCGATGCGGGTGCTGTTCATGCCGGTGCGCGAATGGGGCATGTCGGTGAACATTGTGTTTTGGACATGCTGGATGGCCTGGATGACGTTGTTGACGAGAGTGGTCTCTGCTATGTGCTGCGAGGGGCCTGCATCGGGGAGCTTGTCGCCCAGATAGTAGCCGGAGGCGTGGTGGGCAGCATCGTCGTCGGCGTCGCGCGACTGGGAAGAGGAGGGTTTGATGCGGCGCTGGCGGGCAAAGAGGGTGTTTCGCTTTGGCGGGGTGCGGGACGCGGGTTTCCTGATCCGCGAGGAGGGAGCAGCAGTGAACTGGAGCGGCATGGTGTGCTCATCTTGGGCGGCCAGTCCTCACCTCTGGAAATATTCCTCGGACAAGTAAATGGTGCCGGAGTAACTGTCATTCCGTCCTCTCTCCAGGACGCCCTCCGTCATTCTTTTTAAATCAGCCAACTCGTTCTCCCCTTCTCACTCGCTCATTTCACCAAATCCATCCACTTTCATTCTACCCCCAAGATAACAGCGCTTCTTCGCGGCTACGTACGTTCAGCATGCAATCGTCAACATCGAACCTCATTGTGCCGGAGGCCAGTGATGTCTCTACCTACGGTGATTTCATAGACCCCGATGATTACGATATTCTTGAGCATTTTTCCGAAGACATGGATGAGCATGAGTATTATCCTATTTCCCTCGGAGAAATTGTTGAAAAGAGATATCGTGTCGTGCATAAATTAGGCCATGGAGCCTTTTCCACAGTCTGGCTAGCGCATGATCTTCAAGAGAAAGTCGATGTTGCTCTAAAAATTATGACTGCTGACTGCGAATGGAATCATGAATTTCGCATGCAAAATGAAATCATTCGACGTCTTAAGGATACCGATACCTCAAACCTTCTTCTGTATCAGAATACTTTCTCTCTACGAGGTCGTGATCGCGATCGCGATCATCGCGTCCTCGTCTTCCCCGTGCGCGGCCCCAGTCTAAGCTCGCCTCACACAGACAAAATGTCGATGGCTACTCGCATGTCCGCTGCTAAGCAGCTGTTAAAAGCCCTAGAGTCTCTCCACGGGTGCGGAATTATTCATGGGGGCAGGTCAACTTTAGCTTACTCGATTCTTTTTGTTATACTTAGTAGTTTGTTTCATTTTTGTGTTTTTGTTTGACAACATTGATTTGCTATCCTCTTTCTCTCTTTACATGCTAATTCATCTCCGTGCAGACGTGAGCGGTGGGAATGTGTTGTGGGATATGGTCCCTCTGGACAAGTACAACACGGCTACGAAATACAAATATCTCGGTCGACCCGAAAAGGCAGCTCTACGACCCGAAGCTTGGAGAACCGGAGAGCTTGTCAGCGAAGCAAAGATACCTCAATCTTTACTGAGAGCAAAAATATATCTCAGTGACTTTGGCCTTGCAACAGATGCCAATAATCAGATCATGAACAAGTGGCGGCCGACCTGGGCATACTGTGCTCCTGAGAGATTGCATGGGTTTCCAGCCAGCTTTGCCGGTGATATGTGGGGTTATATGTGTATCTTTATGAGCTTATACTTTCGACATTCGATATTCGATCGGGGCCTTGATGCCATAGTTAATGCTCTTGGCCCGATGCCTGAGGAGTGGAAAGGCTTGAATGAGAAAGCAGAAGACCAGTGGTATGATCAGAATATGAGAGTTGATACGAAGGAAGTATTGGAACGGAAGTCCAAACTCGTGAGTGCAGCTGAGCGAGGTCATATAATATCCATTATTCTGGCAGTGCTTCGCTATCGTCCGGGGGAACGCCTTACTGCTACTCAGCTTCTCCATCATCCTTCATTCAAAGCGGTGATGAGTATGTACTGCCCCTAGCATCTAGTATTACATACATGCATGACATATTTGTTGCCCTGTTCTTCTTGCAACGTTCTCCTCTATCATGTTCTAGCTTGCATTCTCTTACTAGAAGGTGTGTTAATGTAACCCCGGCAAAATAAAACCTCAAGTCTGCTTCACTCGAACAAGGGCAGGTCAGTCTTGTATGGTATGGATGTGCGATACAATCCAATGCTATCAAGCCATGTATTACTCCATTTATTTTCTTGTACCTGGTTTATTATTGTACTTGCAAAGTCGTGATGTGCCATTCTCTCATGCATATGTGGGGAGGCGGAGCCATGATGAACGAGTAAAAGATGGTGACGAAAGTTCTCTCAGCTGGTAGTTAGTAGATGACGTAGCTGCGTAGCTCCATGCTCAGAACTCCCAATCAAGCCAAGTCGGACAAGAAGAACCTCATGGATTCTTCTCGCAACAAGCAGCATTGAGAGCAAATTCTGTGGATGAATCCATCTCTTTCCATCTCTTCTCTTCATTCACTCGCTCTGTCCCTGAATGCCAGTTAGTAGCGTCTGTTAAATCATCCGTCAATTCCGCCCTCAGGCACTTTTTTGCTTCATCCCTCCCTTTGCCCGTTCCGCCGAGATTCGACCTCTTCACGACCGACCACATCCTCAAGTCTCCCTCTCTATTTCTTTCTCTACATATATCTCTGCTTTGTTTCATGCGACTTCAATTGCTGTTGTGAATAGACAAAGACACTACCCGTCCCACTCTCTGCCACCATGACCATCTTCATCGTCTCGCTGTAAGTTCACCAAGAACTCAATTCCTCTATCAGGTGCTGACACTCCCCTCTCAGCTTCCTCCCGCACACTGTAAACTTCATCCTCCCCGAAGGCGAGAAGCACAAGCGTCCCTCCAGTCCCAAGAGAAGACATCATCGCCGCGAAAGTTCCGCCGAACTCAACAAGAGAGCCTACAACACTCTCTTCCCTAACAGAAAGTCAAGCGTCTCCTCGTCGACCTCCTCCTCCGCTTCGCCCAAGCTCAATCTCCTCAAGGACCATTCACGCATCTTCGCGCCGACCCCGGATAAATTGACCCCCCTTGACCTTCTCCCCAAGACCGAAGATGGCCAGCTGCAGCCATTTACCCCCAGCGACCCGCACGCCCCTCTCTGGGGAGCCACCGGCGTGTTCAACCAACCCAGACCTCGTCCCCGCCAGTCTCCCTCTTCTTCCATACTGAAACACAACAGCATTCCTAGCCCACCGCCAGATCTGGCAAGGAGAGTGACTGTGCCCACAACCCAGGAGCCTGCTGAGATCGCGCCTGAACCATCCTTTTCTCAGGCCGAATGGACAATAGAGCCCTCCGAGCAGGGCAACGGCGGCCTTCTCAATGCCATCCGCTCCGCCGTCGATGTCGACGCTCTCAAGGAGAAACTCTGGGTTGGCACCCTGGGAATGCCTACAGACGCATTGGACGAGCATGTCAAGGATACCATTGCTGAGAAATTAGAAGTAGACCACGACTGCTTGTCTGTCTACGTCAATGACTCGGATTTTGATGGCCACTATCTTCATTTTTGCAAGACAATCCTCTGGCCGGTCTTCCACTATCAGATCCCGGACAATCCAAAGAGCAAAGCCTATGAGGATCATTCCTGGGTCTACTACAAGGCCGTGAACCAAGCCTTTGCGGACCGAATCGTCCGCAACTGGAAGCGCGGTGACATCATCTGGATCCATGACTACCATCTACTCCTGGTCCCATCCATGATCCGGAAGCAGTTACCCGATGCAAAGATTGGCTTCTTCCTCCACACCGCCTTCCCGTCATCGGAGGTGTTTAGATGCCTTTCTGTCCGCAAGGAGCTTCTGTACGGTATCCTGGGGTCGAACCTGATTGGTTTCCAGACCCATGAGTACTGCCATCATTTCCTTCAGACTTGCAGCCGGATTCTTACCGTTGAAGCCACCAATGACGGAGTCCAGTTGGAAGATCGTTTTGTCAACGTTGGAACATTCCCGATTGGAATTCATCCTCCATCTTTGGATCTCAGACGCAAAGGCGCAGACGTGGAGTCATGGATCCGTACCATCAGGGACAGATACCAAGGCAAACGGCTTGTGGTCGCCCGAGACAAGCTGGACAATATCCGTGGTGTCAGGCAGAAACTTCTTGCTTACGAGCTTTTCCTGAACAAGTATCCTAAATGGCGAGATAATGTAAGTTTGGCTCTCCCGCGTCCCTTCCCAGCACTAGATACACTGACGAGGCCCTGTTAGGTGGTTTTAATCCAGGTTGCATCGTCAAGCGCAGAGCATTCAGAATTGGATGCGACGGTTTCGGACATAGCGACCCGTGTGAACTCCGTCCATTCAAGCCTTGCTCATCAGCCTCTTGTTTTCCTCAAACAAGATCTCCTCTTCCCTCAGTATCTTGCTTTGATCTCAGTTGCAGACGTCTTCATGGTTACAAGTCTACGCGAAGGCATGAATCTGACTAGCCATGAATACATCCACTGCCAGGATGGTAAATACGCCGAGAATAAGCATGGTCCGTTGATTCTCAGCGAATTCACGGGAAGTGCCTCCGTTTTCGACGGACATCCCTTGCTGGTGAACCCGTGGAACTACCAGCAATGTGCAGATGCGCTCAACACCGCATTGGAGATGCCGCCGGAAGAGCGAGAGCAGCACTGGATCAAACTCAATGATGCAGTCAATGCCCATACCACAGATAAATGGATCAAAAATTACATCGGGGCCTTGGATAAAGCGTTTAACGAACAGTCTTGCCGTGATAACGTGTCAATCCCGCGATTGTCTGTTAGTAACTTGATGAAGCTGTACAAAGCATCTTCCCGTCGACTATTTATTGTCGATTATGAAGGCACTCTCGCCTCCTGGGGATCACCTACTAGCATCGTCCTGACAACACCTAAACGAGCCATTGACACCCTAAATGACCTGCTTGAGGACCCCAAGAACATCGTCTACGTGATGAGCTCCAGGATGCCAGAGGAAATGGAACGATTATTCCGCCAGGTTCCGGGCTTGGGACTCATAGCTGAAAACGGATGCTTCGTTCGGGAATCAGGCACCGAAGAATGGATCAAGCTGATCGACGACGAGGAGACCAAGGCGTGGAAGGATAGCTTGGCAGATATGATAAATTATTTCCACGTTCGCACTGAAGGCAGCTGGATTGAAGAACGCCATGCGTCCCTGGTCTTCCACTATGACAACGCTGAGGATCCTCAGACTGCGGAGCGGCATGCAGCTGAATGTGCGAACCACATCAATGATACGTGCCAGCAGCATCGAATTCGTGCGATTACCGCCGACGGCTCTGTGATAGCTGAGCCCATCAGCCCTAACAAAGCGACAGCGGCGGACCTTGTCTATAAACACATCGCGTCGAAAGCTGACAAGGACTGCACTGGTGCCGGAAGGCCGGACTTCTTGTTCGTAGCCGGCGATGGTCGCGAGGACGAAGCGGTGTTCCGCTGGGCGAATAAGCTGGAAGAACGGGATTTGATAAAGAATATCGTGACTGTCACTTTGGGCTCCAAGAACACAGAGGCAAAGGCTACCCTGACACAGGGGGTTACTGGTAAGTTAACCTGCATTCGAGATTATAAGGGGATTCGTTATGACTGACGCGTTTCCATTTCTGCATCTAGGAGTCCTGTCCTGCCTTGGGAAACTCGCTGCGATTTCGCAGAATGTTGAACCTGGTGAACATCTGGCCGACCGAGAAATTCCGTACAAGATCTAACCTGCAACCTATACTACCTGGCCTTTGCGACGTAGAACAATTCTTTCTTTGCTCATTTTTGTTTTCGGGGTGAAAAGCGAAAGTCCTAGCTGCATGATCGATTGGTGTTTCTGTTCCAGTTCCTTTCGATACAAAATGTATTCTCGATGTGTGTGTTAGTTAGGTGTTTTGCACTTTGTGACTTGGTGCCTTGAGTGAAAATGCAGTTAGTACCTCCATAGTAGCTACCATCGAGAGAAATTCAACTTGTTTCTTTTCTTGATCTCCTCAATGGCCACTATGGAGTAGACCACTGTCCATGACCGCATGTTACAATAGCTGATATCATAATCACCGGGCCGGCTTGCCCCCTGCCAAGTTCCCAAGCCGAGGTAACTTGTCAACTGGTCTCTCTCTCAGCACCGGATTTCTCGCCGAGAGTTGCGCGGCCGAACAAAAGGCTGGCGGGCGGCATTTCATATGCAGATAACTGTCTAGGGTCGCTGGGGGTTTTTTCTTCCTTCTTTGAGATTGCGTGCTGCTCCTGGAGCCTTCGTTCTTGCCATTGCCCCTCTGTCCATCAGCCGTCTTGCTGCCCTCAAGCCCAAGTTCGGCGTACTGCTGCATACATTCGTTCGCTTCTGCCGACAGCGGAAGTAAACAGCTAAAACGAAACCTCAAAATACAAAAGCAGAAACGGGCGAGATGTCACAGGACATGGCGCTTGCGCCGGCGCGCAGCTACGATGAGGCGATTGCCCTCAAGCCGCTCTCGTCGCACACCTACGCCGCTCATCTGCGGTCCGAATGGTGCATCGGCACCGGTGCGTTCTAGAAAATGCCTTTCCTCTAATTTCTTTTCCAAAAAGTGCCTGGGAGCCTGACGTCCTGACCAAACAGTCCCCCACGGCGGCTACGTCGCCTCGACCTTCTTCAACGTCGCGCGCACGCACATGCGCCACACGCACCCCGCCATGCACAACGGCTCCGCCGACCCGATCACCATGCATCTCACCTTCCTCCGCCGCACCGAAGCCGGGCCCGCCACCTTCCGCGTGCAAGACACCAAGCTCGGCGCCCGCACCTCCACGCTGCACATCACCCTCGCCCAGCCCGACAAGGCCGGCGGCGTCCGCGAAGAAGTCGCGGGCTACATCACCGTGTCCAACTTCGCGACCGAAGACGGGCCCAGCATGGTCACGGGGTTCGGGCTGGTGCCGGCTCCGGC